>JAWWEE010000058.1:1432748-1449009 GCA_035221455.1 Xenops minutus
CCCGGTGCCCCTCCTGTGTCCCTCCCCCCGGTGGCCCCCCCCGGGGGGTCGCCCCGGTGTGCCCCGTCCCCTGTGTGTCCCCCCCGGTGTCCCCCCCCGGTGTCCCCCCAGGGCTGTGCGGTGTCGGGGGAGCCCCGGGCAGACCCCTCACCAGCCCCGTCACCAGCCCCGCCACCGGCCCCGTCACCGGCCCCCCTGCGGAACCTGCAGCGAGCGCCGGCAGCGCGGCCAGGGCCGAGCGCTCCGGGCACTGTGGAGGGGTTTAAAATGACCCCGGTGCCGGCTGGCTCCTGTCCTGCGCCAGCCTTCATCCGCAGGCTCCTGGGAGCGCCCGGGTAAAGCTGTGGCTGCACTCCGGATGAGCGAAGGCAGAGCTGCAGGTCCGAACAGGCGGCCCTGTCTGCGGTGCTCTGAGCAGCTTGGCTCCCTCGGGCCTCGGCTGGTTTGGGTTCGGCAGCTCAATATCAAACTAATGATTTCCCCGGGGAAAGTCAGGATGTGGAGACCCAGCGCCGAGGTGCCCGGCTTTGATTTTTTGGCTGAGTTTCTGTTTACTGTTGTTGTTTATAGTAAACAGCGTGCAGTGAGTGGCTGGGAACAGCCATGTGGTCGCTGCTCTTCGCAGCCAGTAATATTGGGGGAAAATGTTCTCCCACCTCGGTTCGACAACTGAGCGACGGCGTGGGCTGGGCTGGGCCTCCTCCTCCTCCTCTTGCCTTCCTCTCCTTGCCCTCACTTCTGCTGGCCAGGCTCTGCTGTCCCCACTGGCTGGGAATATTTGGAGTATGGGATGGTGCTTCATCCCAAGCACTGTCTTGTGGCTTGGTGGATTTTATTTGGGGAATAAAACCGGGCTCATGGTCAAGCTGCCGTGGGCTGCAGCCTTGCAGGGCCTGCATGTCCCGGTGGGGAGTTCAGGATCTGCCCAGCAGATGGTATGAAAATGCAGATGGAAGTCAGGGAGCCCCTTACAACGGACATGAGGGAAATGCAGGTATTTCTGTGCTATTTAAAGTATTTATTTAATTAAAGGTTAGAGTGGGTTTTATTTGAGAGAGATATACTGAGCCTCAGTTCTCCTGGTTTGGTATTTGCATCTCAGCAAGTGACAACTCTGCATCTTGATAATCTGCTTTTCAGTGAAATATTTGGTTTGAAATAAATCAAGTGATTAGCTAATTAAAAGAAAGCAAATGCAGAGTTTAGAACAGGAGGCCCAGTGGCACCCCCTGCAAGTGGTGCCCCTGCTTTTCCTGTGCCTAAAATTTTAATGAAGTTTAACTCTTGAGGCACTTGTCTGGAAACCTGATGAATTTTGCAGGACAGTTTGGTGTCTTCAAGTGAGAGATGCTGTTAGGATATGAAAATATGATGTTACTCATCAAGGAGCTGTGCTTGGGTCTAGGATATGAGTGGTCTGGGAGCTGTGTCCCTGCCCTGTGTCTAATTTAAAGGAATCCCTGAATCTTTGTTTCATGGCCTCAGACCCAGGGGACCCCCAGAGATGTCCTCATTTTTCCCAGCCCTGAGTGAGGTCAGGTACACATCTAAACCCTTCCTGAGTAATGGTTCTTCTTTTAAGACTCTTCCTGCTGGCAATTCCACATCCTGTGCAGGTGATGTATGCCAGCACTGAGCCCTCCTCACCATTAGAGAGGTTTTTTGGGGTGTTTAATCTAAATCTTTGTCACTTTAAACCTGTACCTTCTCTGAATTCCAGAGCACATGGAGAACACTCTACATCTCTACATTAATCCCTACATCTCTGCAGCTCAATTTGAAGGCTTTGTTTTCTCTTTCTAAGCTGACCAAGCTCTGTTTCTCTTCTCTTTTCACATGGGCTTCTCTGCCCAACTGATCTCTGCCCCTTGCTGGGCTCTGCTTTCAGTCACACTTTGTCTAAAGTGCTGTGGTCAGTTGGGGTACAGCTGTGTTAGTGGGGCTTCTGCAGAGCAGTTGTAGTAAGTGGGCCCAGATGACCCCATTTTGGGTATGTCTGAGTACTGTTATGTGAAAAGGAATGCAGATCATGTTTGCAGATTTACAGGTTGAACTGTGTGTTTGTGACAGAGGACTTGGCATGCTTTATGGCTCCTGTCTGCAAACCTGGAGCAGCGTGCTCGTGACAGGGGCCCTGAGCTGGGCTGAGTTAAACCCTGGCATATTCAGAGCTCTTGAATCTGATGTTTGCATTTAACCCCCCGTCTTTTTTTCTTTTCTTTTTCTTGCCTGTTACTGAAATTCAGTTTGTGGTGACACAACTAGATTTGGAGTAATTTACACGTCCGTTTATGTTTGAGGAGTTTCCTAGCAAGGAGGGGTCTCTGAGAAATGAGGCAAGGTGCACTTAGGGCAGAGCAGTAGCTCTGGCTGCCAGCTTCTCTTGCAAGGTGGTTAATCTCCTGCATATATGTAATTCAGAGATGTGCCAAGGTAAAAATCATCCCCACAATTAAACTGTCAGTGTAGCAGAACTGTAACTCTGGCCCCTCCTTCACCCCAACTCTATGCCCTGGTGTGGTACCTGCACTTCAAGCTGCGACATGAACATTTCATCCCACTTTATTTGCAGAATAACTGGGCCTAGTCCTACAGGAAATGTTTTTTTGGGGGGGTTGTTTGTAAAGTACTCTTTTCTTACCCAGCTTCAATATCTAACAACGGAAGCTCTTATAAAACACTTGCTCAATGTTTAAGCTGATAGTACAAGTCTGAGAGTAGCAGGAAGCACAAGAAAACTTCCTTCTCTATCACCAGCTCTCACTGGGCTCAGAGCAAACAAGTCTAGTGACCTGAGCTGGTGGTGTCAGACCAGTACCTGCCAGGGGCACCTGAGCACTGGAGGTCAGCACCTCCTCCTGTTTGTGAAGCTGTGCTCTGTCCTGTGTGTCAGTCTCCCTTAGCAGGACATTTCAGAGGTAGTTTCAATTCTGAGCAGGAGAGTTTAGTACAGAGGTATCACTGCAGCCTGGCTGGTACTGAAAACTTTAATTCCTAAAGATCTCTATCTGCATTAAATTCCCTTAAAAAACCAGAATAATACTTAACTCTTTTACCGAGGTTTTTGACACACCACCTCTAGCAGATTTAGACACTGTGATACACAGTTTGCAGTCTGCAGGGTTCATTCAGACACATACCAAATGTCTCTGCCTCTCTAGCAGGGATTTAAGCAGAGTCTGTGTCTGTGCCTCTGCTCTTGCTGGGCAGAGTTTCACACTTTTATGCAGACTCATCCTGAGCAAAAAATCAAGAATTTGGCTGAGAACTGAAGGAAAAGATGAACATCCGTTTTGCTGCCTCGGCTGTTTGCGTGGCAGCCTCATCCAACAGGCCAGATGGACGGGTGATTTCTGAGCTGCTGTAGAGGAGTCAAAAGCACTTGGCTTCCTGAGAGCTGGGAAGTCATCCCTGCAGCTCCAGTGTCTGCTGGGTAACTGATCACTGGAGATAAGGGAAGAGGAGCAGAGCACAGTCAATGTAGCCATTACCAACTCCCAGCTGACACAGGAGTTCAGGGCAGGACTGGTTTTCCCTGGGGTAAGTTTGTGTTTCTGAAATACATCCTCCCCTCTCCATTTCTTTGTCAGAATTTTTATTGTGTGTGTGTTGTAAGTCAAATGATGTTAGCACAGTCAGCAGCCAACCTTCTCCTGGAGGTGTCTCCTCCCAGCCAGTGAGCTCCGAGTTACCCATCCTCAGTGAGCTTGTTCACTTTCCAGACTGACACAGTGTGAACAGTCTAGAAACCTCCCCATGGCTCAGGTTTGTTTTCAGCAATGGGAACGGTAGGAGTAGATGCCAGTGGAAATTTGGGAAGCTCAGTCTTTGCCCACTGACTTTCGTGCTATTTCTCCCTTCTCCTGGGCCTTCCAGGGTTTCACTGGATGCTCTGCCAGATCCCTTCTCCTGGGTTTCATGGCAAGGGAACAAGTTTGGTTCACCCATTGCTGGAGTGACATCTGCTGTGGTTTGCTTGGGGATGGGGCAATAGGTGCACCTTCTGATCTCCCCAGGGTGCTGCTGATATTTGACTCCAGGGAAATGTCCTGCTGGGAAAAATGGGATTTGTGCCTGGAGGGACCTGGAGGGCACTTATGTTGTTTCAGTTCAGTGTTGACAGAGGCTGCACTGGGTGAAGCCTGGCATTTTTCCACCATGGGAGCCATGGTCCATTTGGCTGCCACTTGCAGTCACCTCCCTGTAACCCACCAGGACAAGGCAGTGCTGGAACACCTCCGGCCAGGGCCCAACCTGGTTTTGTTGGCCCTGCCCATCCCTGTACCATGGCTGCACCTTGTCCCTGCTCCAGGGCCTCTCTCCCTTCCCGTTTGGAGCAGCCCCTGCCTCCTACCCCAGGCTCCTGTCTGCCTGTGTTGGGAATGCTGGGATGCACGTTCAGCTGCCTGGGCAGCTTCTGTGTCCCCCACTCCTCCCAGCTGTGGCAGCCTCCCTGCACTGCTGCCAGAGCCTGCCTGCCCTGCCCTGCCTGCCCTCACCGTGTCCCCACAGGTTCCGGAGGGCCACACCAGCTGGGCTGGGCTGCACACACAGTGAGAGAGGTGGACAAGCAGCACTTGGAGGCAGGACCCTGGCCTTGGCTCTGGATCCCAGCAGCACAGACCATCCCCAAGTGTCTGCTGAAATGCCCCCAAACTGGCTGGTGTGTGGAGGTGGTGGCTCCCCGAGCTCAGGCTGAACCTGCTGCGGGGCTCTGCAGTATGTTCCATCTCCCTCCAGCGCTGCCCTCCCTGCGGGCACTGCTGCAGAGCCCTCACTCCCTGCCTGTGCCTGTCCTGCTCAGGTGGTGCCCATAAGGTGGGAGAAATTTCTGATCTCTACATTAGTCAAGCGAAGACAGAGAGAGCAGGCAGAGCTGATGGAGTCTGATGTGGACCAAGGAGGAAGTTGTACCAATTCCACTTTCTAAAAATAAGTCCAGTGACTGTTCCCGCAGAGTGGAGACTGCTGCTCTCTGCACGCTGGCTGTGGTTGCTTTTGGTTTTTTTGTCTTGTTCCAGCAAATCTTAAAAAAGATGCTGCAGTCCATCAAAATAGTGCAGTGACTGTGTGATCAGAGAGGTGCTTATGGAGAAAGTCTTGTGGTTTCAGTGTTTCTAGAAGTGACCTTGAGGGATCACCTACGTGTAGTGTTTCCTAGAGGTTTGTCTAAGCTCTTTCTAAAGATTTCCAGTGCTGGTGATTCTGACTTTCCTCAGCAATCCACTCCAGTTTCTGACTGTTCTGAGATTAAGGAGCTGTGCTTGATTTCAGGCTGTTATTGCTGTACTTTAACCCCATCATTTTGACATTTCACCCTCTCTCTGGCAGGCTACCAAAGAGAAGAAAAATTCTGTAAATGTAGAAGTAATCATTGTGTAGGGTTTGATCTTCCTTTCTTCCATTCCCTTCTGTGCTCAGAGAGCATCTGCTGGCTCTGGGGTACTGCTGTGGATTTAATGACACATGTGTGGCAGCTGGGCAGCCCCAGTCCCAGGTCCTTGTGTTGTGTTGGCCATGACTAACAGTCCCTAATCTGTGCTGATGTCACTGAAAGTGTGGCGCTTGAAATGACGTGGGTTTTATTGAAATTGTGTATCACTAATTCCCCAGTTTTCTTATCCTTCTATAGCAAAATGCATGCCTTGAACATTTAAAGAGTTTCTGGTTAGTGATAAATTTTATGAAAATCAACAAGATGACATTAAAAATCGTTAGTCATTAAAAGGCATTATTTCAAAACATGTTTTTTGCCCAGAGAAGCTGTGGCTGTCTCATCCCTGGAAGTGTTCGAGGCCAGGTTGGACGGGGCTTGGAGCAGCCTGGGCTGGTGGAAGGTGTCCCTGCCCATGGCAGGGGGTGGAACAGAATGAGCTTTAAGGTCCCTTCCAGCCCAGGCTGTGCAGTGATTCTCTCCAGACCTGTGAGACTGATGAGAGGTACCTGGCAGTGTCCAACTCCCTGCTTTTTGCTGGCAGCAGGCCCGGTGTGAGGCAGCCCTGAACTGGGAGCTGTGGTGTTGCATTTGGGCTGGGCCGATTGTGATTGCACGATTCCAGCTCAGAGTTCCTGGTGTCTGGGGAGCTTGTGACTGCCTTCAAAAAGATGATGCAAGGCATTCTCCTCATCAGGTGGTGTCCTAAGTTATTAGTCACACTCTTAAAGAAAACTCTTGAGGTAGTGCAGCATCATTGAAAAATATTTTCAGGTGAGGTCTCCATTAGAGTATCAGTTTTGGGTGGAGAACTGAAACTCGCTGATGTATCGAAGGGCCACCTGCCACCAAATGTTGTGATTGTTGTTAGTTTGTGTCTGTGCTGGTAGTGGTTCCTAGTTCATGAACAGTGTATAATGCACGGCCCCCATGTTGTTCCCTTGGTGATGGAAGTTTAAATCTTTCCAGTTTTGATGCTTAGCAGTATTTCTGTCCTTGTGTGCGGATTACGCAGTAAAACATTTTTTTGTAGCAGAATAGCTGTTGTACATGGTGTTATGTACAGGTGACCCCATCCAGAGGATATTGGTCACTGATTGGCAGCAGGTATCAGCTCTATCCAGCGAGGCACCACCTTGCTGCTTACCTGGAGCCCTTGACTCTTACCTCAGGGGGAATCACCCATGGCAGCTGGCTGATCTCCTGACTTCTCACGTGCCTCCAGAGGTGAAGTCCATGTTGTCACTTCCACAGCCCCAAACTGGAGGGGTTTGGGTGGCTGTACAATGCCACATGTCCCCCAGCATGGCAGGAGGTGGGGGCTCCCTTGGCAGTGAATTGCTCTGCCTGGAGAGGGCAGGAGGAACTGGTTCCACTTGGGCATTGTCCAAGGCCTGCACTGTAGATCTGGGCGGTCCCACTGTTGTTCCAGCATTACAGTGAGGCTGAGGGATGGCTTTGCAATCTTGGCTCCTTTTCCATCACCCTGAGCTTTGGTCTTGTGTTGTGCAGTGCTGGCAGAGTCTCCAGTTGTGTGTGTGGCAGTATCTGTTCAGTGTTATCCTCTGCCTGACCAGAGGACTCGGTGTGTTCTGGGGCTGCTCAGTTATTGCATATTGTTGTCAGCTGGAAAATCTGTAAATGCCCTGTGATATTTTATGGTTTTATAAGCTGTACAAAATGTCCAGCAGGTACTTGAATGTCAGGCAGATACAGTCTGTAAGAGGGCCTTGTTTTCATTAGCTTGTTGGCAGACACTGAACATACTTGCAGAGCTGCAGAATGGACTTTTGGTTGCTTGTGGTCATGGTTTGTTTTATTTTACTGGCGTCTACCGTGTGTTGTACAAAAAACAGTGAAGGGCCTCACAGTATATTTTTTAGTTGTCCAAACTCTTGGCCCTTCAGGAATGTAAAGCAGCCTAACAACTTTTCATTTCCATAATTAACAGCAATCTCTTCAGGGTTTCCTGAAGGAACTGGCTAGTGATTGTTCCTCTCTGAGAGTAATTCTCCTGAGATAATATTTCTATGTACTGCTAGATTGTTCTTTCTTTCCTTATTAAAACTGATTGAAGTTTTGATGGGCACTTGTTAGAATTTCTCTGTGTCCAGACTTTGCACCCTGTAAAGGATATTTCAGTAGATACACATTTTTGGCTCCTGGGATTTTAGCTCCTTAAGTCACAGACGAGACCGGAGTTATACACAGGGTAAAAATAGCAAGCAGTAATTAATACCCATCCTTGGTGAGCCTGGTTTCTCTTGACATGTTGCACTGCTGCAATTTCCTTTCCTTTTCCTAAGAAATAGCTGAATTAATCTCTCTCTACACGAGTGAGAAAATAAAACAAAGATGTTTGTTTCCTGCTCTGGCATGCCATTCCCTCGGGGTACAGTGAGTTTCTGGGAGCTCTTCTCCTGGGCAGCCCTTTGCCTTGGCAGGCTCCTGCTGGGCTGGAGCAGGCCAGGCACCAGGAGGAATGACACAGCCTCTCCCTTCACCCTCCCAGACATCCCTCTTTCCGCCTCTCAGGGCTGGATTATCTCCATCTAAGTGCTCCAAGTAGCAGAGAGCGACTCCTCTTCAGCTCTAGCAGGGGTAAATAAAGGTTTTGTGGCTCTGCTCCATATACCGTGAGGGTCTGGATATTTTATCTTTCTAATTTCTTTAGCAGATGAGGCAGATCAGTAGGAACTATTTCTCATCTGTCCTGCATTTGCACAAGAAGAATCAGTTGCTGGGAGGGTTGGAGGGGAGAGTTTGAGTGTGAGTCTGGCTTTGCTGCTTGGCAGGGAGACCCTGGGTTTTGTCACTCTAAGAATAGTTTTGTGTATATATATATATATATATATATACTCATTTTACCTTGCCTTTTCTGAGAGAGCTGGTTTAGGAGGGGCAAAGAGTTGTCTTTGGAAGGTGTGGGAAGGTTGGCTGTGTGGATGTTGAGTCAGGGACAGGAGTTTGTGTACAGAATCTATGAAGAATTCAGCCTTGAGTATGACTGGAGTCATGGGCCCCCCACCCCTTGTCAGTAGGGACAAGTCTGTGTTGGTGCTGGACCCCAGGAAGTTAAGAAATACTTAACTCCAGGGAAGGTCATTCCTTGGTGCTGGACGAGGAAAGAGAGCTCCTCGCACACTCCAGTAACATTCTCAGTGATTGCTTTGATGCCATCAGAGGCTTGAGGATGAAAGTTTTCATCCAGTATATTTTCCCAAGGGATATTGCTAAACGTTTCATTTTATTGTAAGAATTGGTTATAGAAGGAAAGCAGAAGGAAAATGTAATCGTAGGTGTATGTAATGATCATCATCCCCCATGTCTCAGTATTTAGCTCATTAGAGAGTGGTGAATTTGTCCCTCACCTTTTCTTCAGGGCTGGTTTGCTCTCCTCTGGTCCTGGAGCTCTCATCTCCCATCTCGCTGTTTCAGTGGAAACCCTTGCCCCCCTGTGTCTGTCCCTGGGGATCATCCTCCTCCCTTGTGCTTTTGAGATACAGGGTACTATAAGGGATTGGGTCATCTTCCCATCTCTTTCCAAGATTTTCCTCATTTGCATTTCTGTTGTGTCCCCTAATTACCATCCCTTTGGTTTTTTATTCCCCCTCAAGCTGCCTTTCCCTGCTTATGGTCTCCTGAGGATGTTCTGCTGAAACGTTATCAAACTTGCATTACTAGAAATAGTTAATACAAAATCTTCTTTGAGGAATTCTCACATCCTGCTTGCAGCATCAGTGCACACTCTGTCATGACATTTACAATAGAGACATAACTGGAAGTCAGAGCACTTTCTGGATTGCCTCCTGTTTCCCCTTACTAGGGAATACATTGCTGTCCTCGCATTTAGATATATTTGTTTCATTACTTAGTATCACAAACCATGTATATGTTTATTCACCTGATCCTCCCATATCCTTCATCCCATAAAGAGGTTTTTTTTTTAATAACATACAGTCCAGTAGAGAATTAAGGAAAAGGTTAATTAAACTTTTTATATAGATATATATACTGGATGTTGACCAGAGACCTGTGAAGAGTTTCTGCACTGGAGCCCATTCTGGGGCTACATCCATCACATTGAAACTGCTGTCTGGGAAAGCAGCCATGGCTGTCTGTGGGAGGGGGGCTGTACTGGCCTGTGTGGTGATGATATGGAAACCATGCACTGGTTTTTAATGTACTCCTGCTAAATTCTTATTTAAAGACTTTGAAGCATCCAATTGTGTGCTTTTGTGTGGAGTGACTTCATAACTGCCACAGGCAGAATCCCATTTCAAGGTCCCCTGTAAGCCATCTGCTTTCAGTAATAGCTCCTGGCTTTGGCATGTGGCTCAGTGCACACTGAAGCAGCCACATTGCTGCAAAACTTTCTTCATTGCCTGCATCTGTTTGGCCTTCCCACTGTGCCCTGTGGGCTGGGTGGTCCCTCAGGGTGCTCTGTATCACACCCTGCCCTCGGTGGGCACCTTCCAGCTTGTCCCAGAGCAATGGGGGAGGAGGCGTGACCCAGCCCAGAGGTGTGGGGGGTACACCACATCCTGCACCTGTCCATGTTCCTGGGATTGCCATGAATGGAAATCCAGGGATGTGCAAAACTGGCCTGTGGCCTGGCTCCTGGTCTTCAGGTACAGTCAGAATATGCTGGGATCAGGCTACATGCATAATCAACCTCTACTTCCAGGTGTCCTCAGTGGTTTGGGTGTTGGGTACACTGCCATGCCACTCTGTAACCCAGGCCATTCCTGTTCTTTAGAAGCAGACTTCAACTTTTAGCTGTTTGAGTCCTACTGACACCAAAAAGCTGAAAAACAGATGTTTCAGTGGCAGAAACAGCAGTCTAAGGCACACAGATTTACTTCCTTGCTTTCTCATGTTCTTGCCATATGGCTCTGAAGTCCATCAGTTCTTCATCGTTCTATATGTAACAGAAGCCTCACCTGCCCCAAAAGCCAGTCCTCTGTGTTGGGTTCTGTTGCAGTGCATTTGGGAGAGCTCCATGGAGGTACAGTGGTGGGACTGGTCAGAAATGTCTCTGCTTACCACCCAGAAACAGAGACCTGCTGCTTTTTCCAAAGTTCCTTCAAAACAGTTATGGAGAGATAGGGTGTTGGTGACCTCATTGACATTGGGATGTGGGATACAGGCATTGTTCACCCCAGGGGAAACAACAGTGACACAGAGCCTCAGAGTGACTTCAGCAGCAGGATCAGCCATGAAGGGATGGCTGAAATAATTCTGGAGAACAGTGAATCTTCCTTAACCCCAGCTGCAGTCAGAGGGGATTCGTATGATTAGCTTAAATCTGTACCATATCAGTCTGTGTTCATGGTGGGCCATTCCCTGTCCCTGGAATGGGAGGCAGCCCAGGCCTCGGCTCCAAGCCTTGGACATTGTGCTTCCAGGGGAGGAGCAGCACAGGATCCTCTGAGTGCTGTGTATCCCTGCCCATGGCAGGGGGGTTGAAACAAGAGGATCTCTGAGGTCCCTTCTGACCCACACCATTCCAAGATTTCTTGTTGCCCTGCATGGGAAAGCTTTCAGTTTTGCACTGTTTTCCTTCTGTTTGGGGTAGGGGGTGGGGTTGGGTTATAAGAAACAAACCAGCACCAGTCTTAAAACAAAAGCAGTCCTGATTTTGCACCAGCGTGTGGATTTATTACAGCAGTCAAGTCCCATCTTTCCAAGAAGGATTTGAAGGGCTGGAGTTCCCACTCCCCTCACTACAGAAATGGCAGCTGTGGAGCAGGATGACTGTAACTCCCAGCTCAGCAGTAAACATGTCTGTACTAAGGAGATTCATCCTATTAAGGGGCTTCCTTTAGCAGACTCAAGCGAGATTATCTCTCCTGGCTTTTGTTTTAAGTCCTTTCGTCCCTCTCTTTCTCTCAGCTGGGTATTGTGTTACTAGAGTGTGCCAGACTTGTCTTTATTGCAGACTCTTGAGTCTTCATGGAGAGCAAGGTCTCCTCACAGTGATACATATCAGGATGTTTCTGGTTTGAGCCAAGTTCTATATTGGGGTTCCTTTATTGGAATTCTGTAAGGTTTTATTGCATTTCCTCCACAGTCATGAGCAGTGATAACTGCTGTAGTTTCCTTCATAGTGGTGATTCCTCCCACTGGTCCCTGGTTTTCACACTTTTCCTGAGGGTGATTCTTTGAGCTCAACTCAGCAGTGTCTGATGGTCCAGCTGCCATTTCCTAGGAGGTTGAGCCATCTCGTCTCCCTTCCAAACTGAAGGTGTTCAAAAAGAAGTAATAAAGTCGATATTTTCATTGTAGAGACATGGTCTATCCAAGTTCTTCACGTGTTTTTGTTTTTTAAAATATGTGCTCCCCTGAGACTTGGCTCAGGGGCTGAGGAATTGTGTTACTTGTGATCACATCTTTGAGACACCTCAGTGTGTTAACTCAAGAATGTGTTTCTGAGGAGCCTGTCGTAAAGTCTGTAGTTTATCAGTCCACTTCTTACATGGTAGAAAGATAAAATTAGTTCCAGAGAAAGAGAGATGTTGGAAATGACACAAAATCCTTCTGGTAGAAAGGGAGTAATGGTTTGCAGCCCTCAGGTATTTCGGATCACACAAGGGGATCAGTACTCCAGATGGAAATATCAACATGCATTGTACAGTGTTTCTTTGAAACATTCCCTGGTATGAACATAAGGACCCTTGAGACTTGACAAGGGAAGGTGCTTCCAGAGGTGCTGTAGCTTCAGCCATTGTTCAGAGCTGCCAAAAACATGCAGATAAGCAGAACTAAAACTCCAATCTTGTCCAGAGAATGGTAACAGCGAGGTGGAAGGAAATAAACTCACTGGACAAGACAAATTCTGACTCATCTCTTCAAACTTTCCAACTGCTCCATTCCTGAGAGTTTCCTTCAGGTTCTACATAAGCATTTGTTTGGCATTTAGGTTTAGGACTCTTTGCCTGTGTGTCTGGCTCTTAGCAGGCTGGTGCTCAGTCCTGTGAGCTGTCTGCTGGTCTTTGGCTTCTGTCCATGAGAGGGGTCAGTCCAGCTCATCAGAGAACAGTTTGAGAAGGAGAACTGTGGACTTGTGCATTTAGACCAGCAAAAGTTCTGGTGTCCGCAGATCAGGCAGAAATCTGAGGAGCCAAGTCAGGTCTGAAAACCAAAAGTGGTCAGAGGTGTCCGATCATGCACTGACAGTCCTCTCATTTCTCAGGTAGGCTGAAAGTGCCTTTCATTGTCCACCACAGAAATTAAAAACAGCAAAAGAAGATGTTAAATGAGCAGGCTGAAGCTGGAAAAGGTTCTTCCCCTGAGCGTGGTCAGGCATTGAACAGGCTCCCCAGAGCAATGGTCATGGGTCCCAAGGCTGCCAGAACTCAAGGAGCATTTGGGCAACAGTCTCAGGGACAGGGTGGGATTGTTGGGGTGTATGTACAGGGCCAGAAGTTGGACTGATGGTCCTTTTAGGTCCCTTCCAACTCAGGATATTCTATGACTGTATTATCTACTCATCATGTGTCTGTGCTGGTTTTCTGATGGGGTTGGGATGCCACTGGATGATGCTGTGTAACCCATGGTGTACAAATGTGCTTCCAGAACAGAACTGAAACAGGACTTTGCACAGCCTGACCCTCCAGCTGAGAGGTTGGAATGGCAGCAACCACTGTCACTCACAATGGGCAGGAGCTTATAGTGCTGCCTTCCCGTTTCCTGAGGAAATTTGTAAGGGACAGCTCTTTATTGCTGGAGACATTGATAGTGTTTGATGGAAAGAAAACCTCAGCTGAAGCAGATATTACATGGAAGGGCTTTTTACTGGCTGCAGTGATTGTGGTGCTCCAGACCTGTGCTTTTGTGTGGAGAAAATCAATGACTGCAGACATTTTGCATCATGAGAAACCATCAGGATTTTCTTGTGGCTGTCCCATGGGATTTCCAAGGAGCGTCATTCTCACAGTCCTCTGGCAATATGCAGAGTTTCCTTTTTTCCCCCTGATCCTAATCTGTGGGGTATGTATCCGACCTAATAAAACCATTTTTCAGCTTCGCTGTTGGCAGTTTTCTTCTTCTTCTCTCTGGAAGCCTCTGCCCTGCTGGCAGCAGCATTGTCCAGCGAGGTTTGAAGCTTGGCATGCTGTCAACAAACCTTCAAGTCCCCTTTCAATCAAACGTGGTAGTGCTGAGATTCGACTTGGAATCCATCCCAAGGTTCACCATAATCATCCCTGGATAATAGGAAGTCCAAACAACCCCAGGAAATAATTCAGATGTGACTGGTGCCTTGAGTGGAATAAAGAAGTGCCTAGAAGAGACATTAAGAGCCTCAGCTTTAACTCTTTTCATAATTATGCACTCTGAAGGAGCAGAGACTTTGGAGATAAAGGGATTACATGCATATCATGAGGTCTGGAGGGATGGGACAGCGTCTTCCACCCACATTTTCTTGGTTTTGTTTTACTGCCACTGCAGTTGCCAGATTTGGTGGAAGAAGGTTGCAAAGCAGGCTCCCCTCTAACCCTGCAGGTCCCTTCCAATCTGGCACAGGTAAATTGAATCTGTCTCCCCTTAGGGATGAGGTTTTGGAAGAGCCTGTTGGTAAGATCAGTCGAGGGGAGAATTTAATTAGATTAAGATGCATTTCAGCAGTGTTTTCTGTGGGCTGTGCTCTGTGGTTGCTGGAGGGAGCTGCCTTCGGAACTGGGGATGCCCTGGAATACTCTTCCAGCCCTGGCTGCCTCTCTGCTGCATAAGGAAAAGGAGATACCTCAAAGGTGTGAATCTCAGAGTAATCCAGCACAAGGGTCACCAGGGTGTGAAGTGTCCCGAGGTGACGTCCTGCCACTGGCCGTGAGCTGATGCCAGCAGCCTGGAAGGGGCTTGGCTTTTCCTTGCTAAAGCGAGCAGCTCTGGCAGTGATGGTGGGCAGGGATCATCTGGGCATCCCACCTTCACTCAGCTCCAACTTGAGACTGGGGTGCCCTTGGCCTGAGCATCTTGTACTTGATACTGTTGTAAATGCTTGTTTGCTTTCCAATGTCTTTGTAATTTTTAAGGTTATTTAAAGGTTTGCTTCTCCTGACAACTTCCTCCATGAAGAAGTTGCACATCTGTTAGTTTCCAATAAACATTTCCTTCTCCCTGGTATATACTTGGGAGTTTTTAGTTTTGTAGGTTTGCTCTGCTGTACTGGGAAGGGATAATTTGGAGTCCCCAGTTCACTCCCTTCATGCTACTCATTATTTTATATGCCTCTCCTGTGGTCTCTCTTCTTTTCATTACTAAACAGGTCTAGTCTTTTCAATCCTCCTTTGTGTGATAGTTTCATTTTACAAAAGCTGAACTAGTTTCTATCAGCTCAGTTGATGTGATCTTACTCATATCAAAGGTGTTTAACAGCCGCAGTCCCGTGTACTCACTGCAAGCTGAGCTTAAATTGTGTCAAGTTCTGCGCTGCTTTGCAATGGCAAGTGGGAATGTTTGTTACAGCTGTCTTTAAATTTAAATTTGGATGTTTAAATGAATTAAATATGAACATGAATAATGCAGCTGGTAACATAGCCTTTCTGCAATTAAATGCAAACTTTTTCATTTTGTCTCTCTCCTTTCAGTTTTTGCTATGCCGCAGTGTTTGTACTGGCTCTGCTGTCTTGGAGGAGTGATGGGGAACTAGAGCCCATGACAGTTCAGTGGAGCCCTTGGCACTTTTGAGATCTCGGTGAGTGAAAGTTGTTTGAAACTGTGGGAAAGGCACTTTATCTGCTACTGAAGGCAGAAAATCAGTTGGCCTTTTTACATTTTTAAGGTAACATCCTGCTGAAATGAATTTGTGCATTGATCTGCCCTTTCAGGGTATAAATACTGGAAACCAACACTGTAACACTGTGGTCCAGGCTTGGGAGATTATTTTGATCTCCACAAGCAGGAGAAATACAGCTTTTGAATCCAAGAGGAGTTTTAACTTTGGTGTGCAGCTCTGTATGAGTGTCAGGTTCTGGAGATGCAGCATTGCAGTGTGTGCTGGGCTGTGGAAATCTCAAAGGCTTTATTTGATGCAGCAGTAAGATTGTGTCCTTTGTGCCATGGACCCAGCTGACAGGTCCCCCATCAGGGGCATGTTTATGTCTGAGGGCATTCCAGAAGATCTGTCTGTGGATAGCTTATTTTTCCCATTAGATACCAAACTGTAGTTTCTATTACGTGTTACTTTCACACTGTTTTAGTCTTCAGTCCCTGAATGGAGCAAAGGCCATGTCCATTGGTACCACAGTGCTCCTGTCATGCAGTGTCTGTGAGTGCCTGTTCTGCCGCTCATGTTCTTCCCTCTACACTGAAGTCTGTTCTCACTGGGGCATCTCAGCCTTGTCAAAACCTTTAGAGTGATTCCTCTTGCCTGCCAGTCTGTTGTCAGTGAGATAAAATCCTTGGGTGCTTGAGGTTGGAAGGAGCTTTTGGAGGTTATCTGGTCCAGCGCTGCATGCAGAGCTGGGCTGACTTTGAAGTCAGACTCAGTTACAAGGTTAGATCAGGCTGCTCAGGGAGGCAGCTGGTGATGTTTGGAATATCTCCAAGGGTGGAGATTTTACAGCTCCTTTAGGCAACTATAAATTACAATCAGTGGGAATTATCAACTCCCAAATCCTGTGTTAGTAAAACCCAGGGGCACAAGAGGGGCAGCTCTGATCTCTGCTCTCTCTTACCAAGGACAGGACCCAGGGGAATGGCTGGAGCTGTGTCAGATGAGGTTTAGGTTGGATATTAGGAAAAGGTTCTTCCCCCAGAGGGTGATGGGCACTGACCAGGCTCCCCAGGGCAGTGGGCACAGCCCCAAGGCTGCCAGAGCTCCAG
>JAWWEE010000058.1:1449109-1462729 GCA_035221455.1 Xenops minutus
TCCATCAGTGCCTGCAGGGAGGGGGCAGAGCAGGGACCAGGCTCTGCCCAGGGTGCCCAGCCCTGGCACAAGAGGGACGGGCACGAAATGATGCCCAGGAGGTTCCACCTGAACATGGGGAAGAACTTCTTTGCTGGGCAGTGACCCAGCCCTGCCCAGAGACCAGAGGGGCTGTGGGGTCTCCTCCCTGGGGATATTCCAGAGCCACCTGGGCACAATCCTGTGCCGTGTGCCCTGGGATGGCCCTGCTGGGGTGGGGAGGGGGCACCAGAAGCCCCACTGTGGTCCCTCCCAAGCTGACCCCTCCTGGGACTCTGTGAACTAAGCAAAACTCCGATGCCTTCCACATTTGGCTCAGGAATGCAGGGCAGGATCGATGTGTCAAGCACAGAACCCCACGAGATTTTTGGTATGAGCTTGCACAGAGCCACTGCAAAGGGAGGCAAGGGGATGGAGCTGTGACTGCCCTGGGAGACACAGCAAATCCATCTCAGTGGCTGCTGCTGCCACTGGCAGCCCAAAAAGGGGGTGCACACCCATGGGACAGTGGCTAGAAGGAGCTTGAGAAAACTGGAGGGGAAATAGGAGAGCAGGAGGGAGCCTGGGGAAAGCTGGGGACACTCAAGGAGCTCAGGTAGTAGATACACTGCAGGGTGGGAGGGGCTGGGATGTGTCCTGGCTGTCCTGACACAGTTTTGGGTGCTGTGACTTTCATGGCAAACAGTCCTGGGCACATGGAAATGTCTTCCCCCTGTGTCCCTCCCACCAGAGCCTGGCCCAGCACAGAGGAGGGCTGAGACCCTTGGCCAAAACACCCACGTGGAGAGGACCAGCTCAGCATCCCACCCTGCTGGGATGTCATAGGCAGGAAGGAGCAGTGAGGGTTTGCCCAGTTACAGCCAAACCAGTGTAAGTCAGCTTTTCAAAGGGGTCAGTGCCACTTGCATTGCATTGGCAAAAGGAGAGAAAATGTTTGAAACTAGAGCTTGCCCAGGGAAACTTCTTCCTTTTGGTTTTGGGTTGATGGCTTCAAATTGAAAAGGGGAGCGCCAAAATACGATGAGATTTCTTGCTAAGGGGTCACAGAACATTTGGTGGTGACAAAAAATGTTTTTCAGAAGCCAGTGGCATCTGTTGGATTTAAATCACTGAAAGAAGCAGGATCATTTTCTGGTTTCCTTTGTCCTGAATCTTTTCTCTCTAATGCTTCAGTTTGGAAGAAGGAATAAAAAAACCCCCACCAACAACATTTGCCTGGCTTTAGGCACATGTGGGAACTCCCAGGCAGCTGCAAGGTGCCCTTTGCCCAAAGACACACAATGATATCCCTGAGGAGAACACGGCCCTGCTCTGTGCCCACACACCAAGGTTCACCTTAACAACCACCTGGGCATGTTCAGCCACTGATTCCCTTCCCTCTTTGTAACCTCCTGGCATCACCCACCCACTTCAGTATCCTGTTCCAGCACTAAAAAAATTCAAATTACTCTCTCCAGCTCCCAGAACACCCAAACCTCAGGCCAAAGTGATCAGAGTAAGCAGAGAAGGAGCTGCTTTTGTGGAAATATATTATTTACTTCGGGTGGGTCCCACTGAAATATGGAAGTGGAAGATCACCTTGGTCACTGATCTAACTGGGTGGTAAATCCTAAACCTTATTGCTATAACCAGAATATGCTTTGTGTTTGTTTTTCCAGAAAGGTTACTTTTAAAAGTGAAATGAGAATCTGGCACCCACGCCTTCCAGGAGGGATGGTGGGTTCACATGGCTTAGAAAGCAACCATTGCTCCCTCCAAAATCCAGCAGCACTCTCTATTTTGATGAAACACCTCAAGATATCACAGAAATGCTATTTTCACATGTCTGGGGATTTTTTCCTTGAAAAGTCTCAGAGTGATGCACTGCAGGATGTCCAAGCCCCATCAGAGAGACACACATGGTTGATTTTATGCCCCCTCTCTAAAGAACAGCTAAAACCATTTTCAAACTGGGAGCAGATCCCAGTGTGAACAGCTCTGAATCTGGATTACCTTAGTTTTTGCATCAGAAAGAGCTTTTGGCCCTTCATTATGAGATTAATTAAGCCCTCCCTTACCATGAACCCCATGCTGACTTGACTCTGCCCCGATTCCCGACATGTTTTAGAAACCTTGGGCAGAAAATTGCCAAGATTTTACAATCCTAGAATGGCTTGGGTTGGAAGGGACTTTAGGGATCACCTAAATCAAACCCCCTACCCTGGGCAGGGACACCTTCCACTAGACCAGCTTTCTCACAGCTCCATCCAACCTGTCCTTTAGCATTTCCAGGGACTGGGCATCCCTTTTCCAGATCCAGATTTCACTGGCTACCTTGGTGGGCTATAAAATCGTGTTCCCCAAAAGCAAGCCCCCCCTGTTGGCAGCAGCCCCTGGGAACAAGCTCCCCAGGGCAGGCACAGCCACCCCCCTTGGCAGTGGGGACACTGGGGGATGGCATGGGGCACGGGATGTGTGTGCACCCAAAACGTGTGTGCTCTCCCACCTTCCCCATGTTTGCAGCCAGCTGTTCATTAGCAGCCATTAAAGCTCTGCAAACATTTCAACACCCTTTAAACAGCCACGAAAACACAACTGCAATGGAAAGCGTGCCCACCGAATTAATGTCACTAAGCACCAGGCTCAGAGTGTCCCCGAGCCCCAGCCCTGCTGTGTGAGCTCACTCCAGCAAGCCTGAGCCACACTTTCTGGGGGATGGCTCAGTGGTGGCAGCAAGCCCAGGCTGATGGCTGGGAGGTCACCACAGCCTTGGTTCCCTGCTCAGCACAGCCCAAAATCAGGGATGAGCCTCCTTTTCCCACTCCCACTGGCTGCCACCCTCCCAGCTTTCCACTCCTTGCTCCGTGTTGCCTCCTCCTTCATCAGGAGCTGGGGATTGCCTGCTCCTGTCCTCCTTGGTGAGGATTCCAGGCTGCTCCACGGGGCTTTCAAACCCCCCAAAGCCTGGGAAAATCACCCGCCTGGCTTGGTGCTCAAGTGATCCCTTGAAATGAGGATGCCTTACTGATGCCTCCAATTTCTGCAGCATGTATGAGGGGGAGACTCAAGATTTTTCCAACATATCCCGGGCAAGATGCACCCTTTAAGAAGAGGCAGAGATTCTCCGAGTCAGAGAAATGCAGAGCTGGGGCTGGAGGAACATTCCCAGCCCCGTGCACTGAGAGGGAACCCGGAGTGTGACCGTCTGCTCCTGCACCTCAGAGCAGGTGGTGTTACACAGACCAGCCTTCCTGAAGGCAAAAATGCAGGAGGAAAAACAAAGGCAAAGAGGTGCTGCTTCGACTGTGCCCTCGAGAGACGTTTTCCTGCAGCGCCACGAGCCAGAATGATGCTGAGAGCAGGGGGAAAACTGCTTTTCCAGTAGGGAAAAGCATTCCAGGAGGGAACAGCTGACCCCACTGCTCCATCAACCACTGGGTTCACTCAGAGCTCCTCCTGTGCACCGTGCCAAGAACACGTCATGCAAGGCGGCTGAATATTCCACCAGGAAAAACTCGTGCTCATCACCAGCCTGGATTGAGTTCACACAGAAGGCCCAGGGGGACAAAAGCATCAGATTTAACTACCTCGAGTGAAATAAATTCACCCCTGAATCTCATTGTTAGTCACCTGGATCATCCAATTCCCCCCAGCTCTGCAGATGAATCAGTCTCACAAAGCCCACGTAACCTCTGGCAGGAAGGGTAAGGAGGTCTGGAGAGCTGTTCCCGTGCCATTATCCCTTTGGGTCTCTCTGGGATTAAATGAACCTCTCCAATAATACTCCTGAGCACCCTGCCTCTGTATTAAGCCCTGTGCTATTTTTCTCACACATGTGTCGATTTGTTTAGCCCTCTAAATTCAGAGCACAAACTCCTGCCCTGGCTCCCCCTCTGTCCCCATCCCTGGGACACGATGACAGTGTCCTGTAGGGGAGCAGAGCCAGGAGCTCTCCTGGGGCTCCATCTGAGCCCCTACCCCAGCCCTGCAGAGCAGCTCCTGTGCCCAGGTGTCACATTAAGGCAAGAAAAGGCTCTGAGCAATCTGTTCCCAAACCCGAATTTCCCTTTTTTTCTCCTCAGGGAGCACTTGGTAACCCCAAACGTGCCCTTCTCACCTGCCTCCCCAGTGCCTTCTCATGCAGGGTGGCTGCAGGGAAGCAGAGCAGGGAGAGGACCCAGACCTGAGCCAGAGAGGAGGCTCAGCTCTGCACTCATTAGCCTCCATGGACTTGATCATTAATCCTACCAGCTGTGAATCATTAGTAATAATTAATAGCGTGTCTCCTGGCAGACGAGAATGCACATTGCCTGGATCTGATCACAGCCCCCCCTTACCTTACAGGAGGTACGTGGTGTACTCCAGACATGATCCCGCTCTTCCCAAAACCCCAGACAAGCAGGTCTGGTTTCCATCCACCCACCAGGTCATGGGTTTCCACCTACCTTTGGATAAATCCTGCCCTGTGTCAGTAGGACAAAGGGTAACGAGTTTAAACTAAAAGAGGGTCGATTTAGAGCAAAACTAAGGAGGAAGGGTTTTTTCCAGTGAGGGTGGTGAAGCCCTGGCAGGGGCTGTGCAGAGAGGCTGTGGATGCCCCATCCCTGGGGCCATTCAAGGCCAGCTGGATGGGGCTCCTCAGAACCTCATCCAATGGAATATACTCAGTACTGCAGGGGGTTGGACTAGATGGCCTTAGGGGTCCCTCCCAAGCCAAACCATGGTGTGATTCTAAACCTCCTCCATTTCTTACTAGAATGGAGTTACACTCTGAGTGTGACTGTCCCCATGCCTGCCCTGGTGGCTCAAAGCACTGGAGAATCACCTTTGGCCATCACAGCTGTGCCACTGCAGACATCCCTGCTGGGTCATCCCACACCCACCCGGGCTAATTAGCTGAAAGAACAATAGGAAGGGGGTCACTTCCTGACATCCTTCCTTGTTTGTGTCATTCATAATGTCAAGTGACACCTCATTAGCCCTTGAGGAGCGGCAAAGGGCAGAAGTCTATTAGAGGCAGCCAACAAGGAGCAGCAGCGTTTCAAAGGCAGCAGCGTTTATCAGCACCCATTGGAAGCTGAGCTGTCAGAGATGTGCAGAGTTGTTTTACAAAACTCCAAATGAGTATTCCTGCGATTGTGAAACACATCAGGATCTTTGTGCTGCCTTTAATCTGTCAGTTCACCTTCACCAATTTAATGAACTCGTCTGGGTTACAAAATGTTTTATTCAAGGCAAAGACTGATATTATCAGTTAAGATGTAAATCCTAAACTAATAGAAGCTGAAGTTGATAATAAAACAGCAATTAATCCACGTTGAGAGTAACAAAAATTAACAAACGGCTGTTCAAATATTTATAGCAGGAAAGTTCTGCTCCTTGTTCATTGATACACTTTTGAAGGCTGACTTTGAAAGTACAAACCCAGCTTTCTGGCAGGCACCGAGCTCTCCTGTCAGGAGCTGCCTGGCACTTGCTGCACCACAAACAGCCCCAGTGACAGCAGCACCCACTGCCAGGGGAACTCACAGAATATCCTGAGCTCAAAGGGACCCGCCAGGACCATCCAGTCCAACTCCTAACCCTGCACAGACACCCAACAATCCCACCCTGTCCCATTGTCCAAACCCTCCTGGAGCTCTGGCAGCCTTGGGGCTGTGCCCACTGCCCTGGGGAGCATTCATTTCTAATTAATCCAATTTTCCTCCTGCTGTTTGCTGTCCTGACTGTTTAACCTCTCCTCCATTCCACGTGGAGAGCTGGGGCAGGCAATGGATTCCTGAAGGGCTGTATTTCTGCAGCTGGTGGGTTCCACATCCACCTCACTGCACCTGCCTGGCCCCTTTTCAACACTTAATATGTAATATATCCAAAGCAGCTTTCTAACCCTGGGAAGGGACTGTTGTCTCTGGAGTTTTGTAGACTCAGTGGGAAGAAAACCAAAGAAATGTGAACTAAGGGAATGGTGTCTGTGCAGCAAGGAGCTGGACAGTGGAGCCCAGAGTCACATCCGATTGTTGAAGGAAAGGCATCAGTAACAGATGCAGATACTGAAGAAGTGGAAATACATGAAGAAGTCCATAAACTAGGAGGGCTGGAAAGGTCCTGTTTCCATGTACAAGGATGGCAGGGACCAAGAAGAAGCTTCCTGCAGAGAGCAGTTCCTCTGCTCCTTACCCTTGGGCAGTTTCCTTCCAGAAACCCTTGAGACACAAGGCCTGGGAGCAGCTCTGTGGTTCCAGGGGTGGGCTGTGACCCCTCCCAGCATCACCAGGACACACTGCACTGTTACTGGGGAGGAGGGAGAGACAAGAGAGAGGGCACTGCTCCCACAGCCCTGCCCAAACCTGCCCTGACTGCAGGAACCAGCCTCTGCTGCTGCATTCATTGCTTTGTGCCTCCACCTGGGTGATGGACTGTTCGATTCAAACCTCTAAGGCATTTAAAAAAATCATCTGTGCACTCCCAGCCCGTTCCACAAACCCCCTGTGGGAGTCAGACACTTGGAAAAAGCTGGGAGAGGGGAAAAAGAAGGTGTGTGCAAACATCTGCAGGTGGCTGCTGAGCAAGGCATGCAGTCATTTCCATCCCCACCACTTCTCCCAAGCCAAAGGAAAAATTAAAGTTGGCATGTCACTCTGCAGACAGACGTGTTTCATAATGCATGGGCAGCATATATTTTATTAATTCTGTTTTTTTGGAGATCTCTGTTTGCATAAGGTTCATCCTTCCGTGAAGCTGCTTGGCTCTGTGGGTTGTGTGTTGGGTTTTTAATTGCCTCTTTTTTCCCCTTTGGGATGCTGGCACAGGCTGCTGTGGGGATCTGAGCAGGTGCCACAGTGCCACACAGGTGGGACAGCGATAGGAGGGTCCTTGGGACAGAGGAAAGAGAGTCTCAGCCTCAAGAATCAGGCAGGGAAGGTTGTTCTTCACGTTGTGTGAGGCTTTTAAGCATGGAGTCACCTCTACTAGACAGCAGCTACAGTGTTCCCGTGACACCAACCTAAAACCAGCTCCAAAACATTTAATATTTTCCTTCACTAAACCTTTTGGAAGTGTCATTTGCTTATAGGATCTAACTGCTGAAGGGGAAACACAAAAGCAGGGCGATTTCCGTGCTGAATGCCTGTTCTCCATGCTGAGTGATGTGTGATCAAAGCCCATTTCCCACGAGGCTGTTCCACTCTCCCATCCACCTGCAGAAAACATATGGAGACAGGGGAGAAGTGAGGAGAGGGTGGAAAAACCCATGGGGTCAAGGGAATGGCTGGAGCTGTGTCAGGACAGGGTCAGGTGGGATCTCAGCAGAAGGTTCTTCCCCCAGAGGGTGATGGGCACTGCCCAGGCTCCCCAGGGCAGTGGGCACAGCCCCAAGGCTGCCAGAGCTCCAGGAGGGTTTGGACAATGTTCTGAGGGACAGGGTGGGATTATTGGGGTGTCTACTAAATGATCTGTTGTACTAAATGATCCTTTTGAGTCCTTCCCAACTGTGACTCGATCAGTTTCAGGAGGGCTGGGGTACCCGGTCTCTGTCTCCATGGCTAAAGAAGGGCTTCCCTGCAGCCCAGGGCTGGTCCCTGTCTGTGGGATGCAGGGAGGCTGGTGGCTCCCATCTGGCTGTGCAGGACTAGCTGCCCCCAGGGTGGGCAGGCTGGAGCCCTCATCGTGGAGTTTGGCACTGTCTCTTCTCTGGGCATTGCGTGACTCTGAGCAGTACTTATTTTGCTTTTTTTTTTTCATTTTTGAGTTACAGTTTTGCAGGATGAACCCACATATTGCTGTCCTGTGGTGTGAGATGTGCAGGGAACCTGGACGGTGCAGAGCTGTGGTGCAGGCAACCAAAGGGTGGCAGGAGTCAGGCTGGAACTGTCTCATTTGGACAGATCCTTGGGAGTGTATTTTGGAGTGCAGAGTCCTTGAGCTGACAGTCGTGGCTCTCAGCAAAGTGGGAGTCCCCATGCAGCTTAAGTTTCCTCCTTTGGGAAAGAGTCATTATTTATTTATTTATTTGTTTATGTGCAACATTTACAATATCTGAGCCCTCTCTTCCGTGGCATGAGATCTTGCTGAGAGCCTGCTACGGGGTTGGCTGAGGGACACCAGCAGTCAGCTCTGTGCTTTACCAGATCAGAGAAACAGAGAATTAAGATTGGAAAAGACCTCTAAGATCATCAAGACCAAACACTACCATATGCACTAGACCAGGGCTCTAAGTACCAACATCCAGTTGTTTCTTTAGCACTTAAAAGGATGGTACCTCCATCACCTCCCTGGGCAGCCCATTCCAATGCTTGACAACCCTTTCTGTGAAGAAATTCTTCCTGATGTCCAACCTGAACCTTCTCTGGCACAGTTTGTGGCTGTTTCCCCTTATCCTGTCACATAGTATCCAAGAGATCAAGCCTTATCTGGCTCCACCCTCCTGTCAGGGAGCTGTAGAGAGCAAGAAGGTCCCCCCTGAACCTCATCAGGGTTATTGCCTTTGCCATCTGCCTGAGGATGGAGGATGCACCCTCCTACTGAACCACAGCCTTCCACAAATCCTGTCTGAGCAGCTCAAACAGTCACTAATTTTTTCTCCCCATACTTCTGCAGGGAAAAGTCACATCCTTGCCAGCATGGCCTTAAGGTGCTCAGGCTGAAGCAGCTTTTGAGAAGCCCTTGGAGTGGCACAGAAACATCCATCCCATGCCAAACACATGAGAATTATGTGTGTAGGTACTTCAGAATGTCCCACAGACAGCAGAGGGGCAGAGCCAGAGATGGCAAATGCTTGTCTTTGTGTAAGATCTTTCAGCCTGGGTTTTATGTCTGGAGAACTGTTCTTGCCAGGACTGCTAGTCTTTTATAAAAATGAGTGAAGAAAATTAGAGAAAGAAGCTTTAAAAGTTGTAAATAACCTTTCACAAATAGGTTACCTTCTGCTATTGGAAGGGAAAGAAGCTTGACTCCTTTCACAAGTGTATACAGACACACACATTATTTAGGGGAGAGGCAATAAGTGACTACTGTGCACCTTTTGATTTGGATTAAAAAACAACCAGGGATTTTTTCCTTTAGTATTTAATTCCTTCAGTATTTTCCTTCTCAGAGTATTGCTCAGGGTTGCTTGTAAAGGCTGTAGTTTATAGTGCTGTTACAGAAAATTAAACTCTCTAGTTCTCTTAGGTTTGGAAAAAGTCTGATTTTCAAAATCCCAACTTCTTGCCAAGTTGAAGCTGTAAATAACCCTTTAAGCAGCGCCTCGGCACTGTGTCCTGAGACAGCTTCCTCTTCCATCCTCCTCCTGACTGCCCCACTGTGAACAAAATGGAGTTATATTGACATAATTAATCTTTCATTAGTTAGTGGAGTGTCAAAACATGCTTTTCCTGCCTTTCCCGAGGGCTTGTTTGTGGCTCAGCCATTCATTTGGATATTTTCTGGCAGGGCTTGGCGAGGCTCAGTGTGTGCAGTGGGCACTGCCCTGGGCTGGGCTCCCTCTGTGTGCCCAGCACACATCTCCCAAGAGCCCTGATTTTCAGGAATACTTGCTTATAACAAGAATCTACTTGTTGTGGGACAGTCCAGCCAGTTTTCCTCCAACCAGGAAAAAAAATTCTCAGCACAACTTGGACACTTGTGGCAGCACTAACAGCAAAAATATTTCCCGGGTCATTGTCCAGTTTCTCATCCTTATTCCCCAGAACTACTGTGAGCAATTTGAATTGCAAGTGGCGAGCTGGAGATTGCTGTGCTGCTTTGCCAGTTAATGTTAGTTTTCCATGTGTTTTCTTTCATAAATTTCAGCTCTGCCTCCCTTTGTCAGTGAGTGGGAGCAGCTCCTCCCTCCATACACATGCTCTGGACCTGCTCTGGGGCGAGCACAGAGATGGGCATGTGCTCCTTGTGCTTATTTATGCTGCTCCTGCTGCCATGAGTTTGAAGTTGTCCACAAATGGGAGAAAGTCTTGTAGTTTCAAGGGGTGAAATGAGCTGTGTGTGTTCTGTGCAACCCTGGGTGACAGAGCGTGTGTTTCCCCTCACTGTGTGGTGACTCTGACTGTGTGATGGCTCCAGAATGGGGAATTTTCTCATCTTTGTTTCTTTTGCCCTAGACACCTTCAGTTCTCTAAGAGCAAGCCAGTCCCGGGATAAGGACAGCAGCAGGTGGTAGAATGCGGAAACCAGGCCCTCAGAAAGGTGAGCAGTGGTGCTTGGCTCAGTGAGCTGGTGTGGCCTGGAGGACCAAGCACCCCGGGTGGCTGGCACAGGCTGGGGCTGAGGGGATGTAGTTGGAAGCCCAAAAACCAGGTGTGGGTTTCTCTGTCAGCATGCAGAGAACAGTCCCTCAATCCACCCCCAGGACAAGCTGAGGGGAGTCCCTCTTTGGGGCACTCCTGCAGCTCTGGGGCAGTGTCAGCAGCGAGGGTGCTTTGCAGAACCCATGGCACACACCATCTGCCAGTGTGAGGCAAACTGCCTCTGCTGGCACAGGCCTCCCCCTTCTAATGAGGCATGAAACCAGAGACCAGCCTGTCTTGTGGAGAGGAAATTTGTTAGGGGTTCACTCGTGTCCCTCAGCCCCAGACAGCCACACACGTGCTACCTGAGATGTGCATCCCTCAACAGGCAGGGTGAAGCTGAGCCTGCTGCCTGCTCTGAGCTGCTCTGGCTTCTTGTGCTTAACAAAAATATTGATTTCCTTTAGTGTTGTGCCTGCATGTGCGTTGGGCTGAAGTGATCTCATCACATGCGCTCCGGAGGATGGGGGAAGGGAGAAGGAGAGGATGGAGCATCCTCTGCAGCTCTTTGTTCACATCTGCTCCACACTCCCAAGGTTTATTGCAGGAGATTTCTATGCTCAATTTCTCTCCTCCCTCTATTTTTTTTAAATGTCTCCTTTGCTTCTGTGGTGCTTCATCTTACAGCAGCATTAGCCTCTTCCTAACACTGCTTGTCCTTTAATGAAGTGAAAATAAATGAAGGAAAGCAGGGAATGGGGAGGCCCCGCTGCGAGGCAGCTGGAGGGCTTGGCAATAAAGGAGGCAGGTTGATTAGTCAGCAGTGTGGCTGTGGACTGGGCTGGCTGGATTTACCCTCACACACAGCTTGTTCCCTGTGCTCATGGAGTCCCGTGCCTCCAGCCAGCCTCGCTGTGTGACCTGTGCTGGCAATGCTGTGCAGTAGGTTGCAGAGGCAACACCTGCATCATACACACGTGGCTCTCTGTCCTACTTACCTGCTTTTTTAATAATGCATTGAACTTTTACTGTTTCTTTGTTTGCCTGCAGAAATTCTTGTGTTTCTCTCTGTCTCTGCTGCTTTTGTATCCTGCTTAATGAGGATTTTTGCATGTTAAAGGTTAAGAACAAAATGTACCTTTGCCTGCAGAGTGTGGTGAGAGGCTCCTTTGAGTGCACAGAGGCTGTTAGAGCTGTCCTGCAGCACTGAGGGGAGTCTTACCCACCCAGGGGTTTCTTTTGCTTCTGACTTAAATACTTTATGTCCTTTATTCTTGCTTTCTTAGGGAGATGGCAGAATACTGTCCTTCATGGTAATGGATTTATACGAAGGGTGTCCTTCAACCCTTTTCATTCATGTCTCTCCAAGGAGGCTCTTTATCTGGTCCATGTCTAGTAATGCTATGGCCACACTCCATATGTCCCTCACGTTCGTTTAAGAGATGCTGATCTGGCATCCCTCCGTTGGGATGGAGGCTGTTGGAGGCAGGGGTGAGCATCCCCTGCTTCTTGCTCTATCACTTTCCAGAGCTGTAAAACACATATGCCATCCTGTCCACTGTGCTGAAAAGAACATATCAGGAACAGAAGATTGCAAAAATAATTGTCCAGAAGCAATTCCAGTCATGTTAAGACATCCCAGGCCACTCTAGCAGCAGCTCATGGCCTGCCTCTTCAGCTACTTGTCGGAGATTTTGAAACTTTTCCTCTTCTCTTTGTCCGTCCTTTCACAAGGAATGCTTTTTTGTGGGGGCAAGGCACATTTTGTAGGGCACTACCAAATCGTTGTTTCCAATAGCCCTAAAGTGCTCTGTCAAATAATTGAGCTGAAGTGCAGCAGCACTCCCAGGGTGCCCAGTCCAGCAGCAGTGGGTGGAGGAGCTGGCTCAGGGTGAGCCTGGCACAGGGATCTGCCATCCCTCCCTTGGGCTGGAGGCTGCTGGAGGCAGGGATTAGCATTCCCCACTCCTTGCTGTATCCATTTCCAGAGCTGCCTTGGGAACTTGAATTTTTTTGGAGCTCTGAGGCCCAAAAATGTTGTGAGCAAAGACATCTCAGATGAGCTGCTCTGCAGAACTGGTGCTGCTTTGCTGTGCTCTCCTCTGACCTGCACAGGACACATGGAAGCCCAGTATGGTGCGTGGAGAGGGCAGTTATGCAGGTTGTCAGAGGTCCTCTCCCCACCTCTAGAGAGGGTCGAGGCTGTTTGTGAAATGACCTGAAGCTGATGTACAAGGAGAGATTCAGGCTCCACCTCTCAGCACACAAGATCCACATGAGCTGTTTTTAGTGGCTGTTGTGTTTGTTCCTTTTGAGCCCTTCTTCTCATAGCTAAAGTGATGGAGCTCTTAACAGTTTGCTGCTCTTTGTGTTACTCCTGGTCACTGGGGGAGGACAGTGGCTGCTGGGGACTAAGGTGCAAATGCACATACTTCATCTCAGGTATCTGCATGAGCAGTGGGGAAGAAGGGAGCACAGCCCAGAGATGGAGGCAAATCATCCATGTTACCTGGGGTCATGACAGGGAGCTCACTCTGCTCCTCTGAAGTGCCTGTAAAGCAGGTAGTGTTGAAGGGTATGCATTAGCTGGCTCCTTTCCCTGACACAAATGCTCTATTTCTTGTCTCAGCCATAGACTGGAAAGATGGTAAAAAGCACAAGTACAGTCGCCCATCAGAGTCTCCCTCCCAGTACCAAGGTAAGAGAACTCCCTTCTCCCCCTTCCTGCTCCCCCTCCTTCTTCCCCCTTCTTCCTTCCCACTTCTTTCTCCCCCCACAGCTCCCATGGCCTGTGCATACTCAGCCTCTGGGGTGCTGGGGGCTCTGCTGCCATTTCCCTCTGCTCCATGTCCTGC
This sequence comes from Xenops minutus, assembly GCA_035221455.1. Taxonomy (NCBI): domain Eukaryota; kingdom Metazoa; phylum Chordata; class Aves; order Passeriformes; family Furnariidae; genus Xenops; species Xenops minutus. The sequence goes on from JAWWEE010000058.1 coordinate 1,462,206, forward strand.
ACCATTTGTAGATGTCAGAGAATGGGCTGTTTTCCAGTGGCCACAGTGACCTGAAATGGAGCTTTCTGTGAAATGCAGCGCTCATGGTGACCCAGCACACCCACCCCTGCACTCCACTGCACCCTGGGGCTCGTGGCCTGGGGAGGGAAGGCTGCAGGTGGGCTGGTGTGCACGGGGGTGCCCAACAAGCACATGGGGCAGCTGTGAGCACTGGGCATCACCTCCCTGGGAGAACCTCTGAGCAGCTCATCACTGCTTGGGTGTCCATCCTCTTAGGGAGCTGGGGCCTGGAGGAGAAGGCTCCAGGGAGATCTTCCAGTGCCTAAAGGAGCTCCAAGAGAGCTGGAGAGGGACTCTGGACAATGGCCTGGATTGACAGGACAAGGGGGAATGGCTTCCCACTGCCAGAGAACAGGGCTGGATGGAATATTGGGAAGGAATTGTTGCCTGTGAGGGTGGTGAGGCCCTGGCACAGGTTGCCCAGAGAAGCTGTGGCTGCCCCATCCCTGGAAGTGTCCAAGGCC
>JAWWEE010000058.1:1471538-1528967 GCA_035221455.1 Xenops minutus
TGGCACAGGTTGCCCAGAGAAGCTGTGGCTGCCCCATCCCTGGAAGTGTCCAAGGCCAGGTTGGACAGGGCTTGGAGTAACCTGGGCTAGTGGAAGGTGTCCCTGCCCGTGGTAGGGGTGGAACTGGATGATCTTGCACCCAGCATAAAGACAGGTCACAGTGCTGCAGTTGTCCTTCCTGCCTGTAGAGTGCAAGGGCCAAGAAAACAAGCAAGGATTTCTGGTGTTCCCTCTAGTGTTTTTCCATGTTCACACATCTGCTGCTGCTCCTTCTTTACTTAGATAATTCCAGTCACAGGACCTGAGAGAACGGCTGGAGCTGTGTCAGGGCAGGGTTAGGTTGGATCTCAGGAAAAGGTTCTTCCCCCAGAGAGTGGTCAAGCACTGACCAGGCTCCCCAGGGCAGTGGGCACAGCCCCAAGGCTGCCAGAGCTGCAGGAGGGTTTGGACAATGCTCTGAGGGTCAGGGTGGGATTGTTGGGGTATCTGTGCAGGGCCAGGAGTTGGACTGGATGATCCTTGTGAGTCCCTTCCAGCTCAGGATATTCAGTGATTCTCTGATTCATGTAAAAGTTTGTCTGAGTCCCTGTGGGAGCTGAGCTCTCCCATCTCCCGAGGAAGCTGAGCTCTCTGATCTGGCATGGTTCAGGGCTGGCAGAGTGGCCTGTGCTGAGCATTGCAACCCTGGCAAAGCTTTCCCTTGTTGCTCATCATGGGTTGTTCTCAGTCCAGGTCCAGTCCCAGGATTACCTTCAAAACCCCACAGTCACAGACCAAACACATCTGAGCAGCAGAAATTACCTGTGCAGGAAGATGCACATTTACAAAAGAAGTTGTTTTGTGATATTCAGGGCCTTCTGTCAGTTGTGCAGTCTTAGTGCCATAGACTCAGAGATTGTGAAATTGCCTTTTTTATTCCCATAAGGCCTTTCTTGTTATTCCTCTACTTTTTTCACAGAAGGTGTTGAGCCAAAATCTGCCATCCTTCCCTGTAAGGGTTAAATCTGTTTTCCAGACAACTCACAGCCTCTATTTATTCCCATTAGCTTGCCTGCAGCTCACACTAAAGGTGGAGAAGGCTACCCAGAAGCTGTGATTCCCTGTTGAGGAAAAAATTCCATAGGCTGTGTGTGAACTTGCTGATTCATGCCTCCCCTGTAGCAGAATCCCTGGAGCTGCCAACATTGATGCTGCACAAAGTGCTCTACCTGTATGATCCATGGGCAGACTTTTGTTATAAGTGAACATTGCAGCTAGACAGCTGTTTCCAGATGTTTCTTTTCAACAATGCAATGCTTTGCATTCAGAGTATCTGGAAAAGGTCAAACCTGACTCCAGCATGAGGAGGGGGGTGGTGTGGAATCACAGTTATGTGTGTTCCTATCAGAGCAGGCATGTGCTGCTGGATCCGGTGGCCCCCATAGCCTAAAAGTCTCCATGTCTGCTTCCTTGTCCTCAGGTTTCCGGCTGAATGCCTCTTCCTGGCCCATGTTCCTTCTGAAGACTCTGAATGGAGCAGAGATGGCTCCTGTCCGGATTTTTCACAAGGTATTTTACTGTTTGTGCAGATCCTTCTGGCATGACCCCTTTGCTGCAGAGCACCAGACTCAGGACTGGTGTCTCATGAGAGGTGTGCTGATCCCAGAGGAGGTGACATTGCCCAGCTCTGTCTTGGTGTTGCTGCTCCAGGACAGAGCTGTGCCCTCTCCAGATCCAGCATCAGGATGCATCCAGAGGGGTGCTAAGGAAGTGGCTTGGGCTTCAGCACTTGGGCTTGCAAAATGAACTTGTTCTTCACTGAGACCACAGGTGCTGCTCAGAGTGAAGTCAGCACCTCTCTGGAACCTTTTAATGTGCCAGAGCTTGCAAGGAGAGCAGTTACTCTTGTGGGGCAGTACTGCCAGCATGAGTTCATAGTTTGTGTTCTCACATCCTTAGTACAGTCAGAGAGAGAAGCCAGCCAAGAGACAGATGGAATGGGATGGGAATGGGATGGGATGATTGGTGAGGCTTTAGTGGATCTCAAGAGCAAGCCCCAAATAAGGGTGGATGGCAGATCTCTCACAAGTCTCACAAAGCTGAAGGTGGGGGAAGAATGTTACAGAGACACTGTCATATTGCAGGTTTTCCAGCTCTGAGATAACAAGGTGAGAGTATCCTCTGGAGGCTCCTTCTTTGGAGCTCTATTTGCTGCCTGTGGTGCCTGATGGAGCTGTTGCAGGGTGCAGTGTTCTCTTGGCACTCCCTGGGTCTGGTCCAGCAGCCAGCTAAGGGCAGAGCAGTCAGTAGTGGACTTTTGTTGTCTCTTGATTAAAGGACACATGGCTGTGTAGCTCAGCCAGTGTGTGCACAGCTATTGGGGTTCAAATCCAGCCCACTAACTCCCTTCAGCTGCACGTGGAGGTGAGTTTGCTGGTAAGGGCACAGCCCTGGTCTGGGGAGGCCCTGGCATATCCCCTGTGAGCATATATTCCACTTCTTCTTGTAGGAACCTCCATCTCCATCCCAAAACTTCTTCAAGACAGGTATGAAGCTGGAAGCAGTGGACAGGAAGAACCCTCACTTCATCTGCCCGGCCACCATTGGGGAGGTGAGAGGTTCTGAGGTCCTCATAACATTTGATGGCTGGAGAGGTGCCTTCGATTACTGGTGCCGATATGATTCCCGGGACATCTTTCCCGTAGGCTGGTGCTCGCTGACTGGAGATAATCTGCAGCCCCCTGGTACAAAAGGTAAGGCCCACGTTGTTGCTTGGCTCTTCCTCCTTCACTCAGCTCTCAAAGAGCAGCAAAGCAGGCAGACTGGCAGCAAGGACACCTGGGTGCCCTGTCTGGCTTTCTTGTGCTGCTTCATGCATGGTAAAGGTACATATGATCACCTTCATAGCAGTGGAACAGCTTGGCATCGAGGTGCTGAGGAGCAGCTACCTGTAAAGATGGGCAGGATGATGGCTGTGGGGGAAAATGGTGCTGTACAACATTGCTGAGGTCTGCCCCGCTCCAGGAATTCCCTTGGAGTCTTCCCTGTGGCTTTGAATCACATATTCCTATGGAGTTTTTCTCAGGGGGACTGGAATAATAACTGTGGAGTTGTGGGGATGTGCCTGTTTGTACTTCGGACAGTTTCCTTGCTCTGCCTTATGCTGTGAATGTGGGAGAAGCAGGTGTGGAGCAGGGTGTACCTGCCTTGTTCACAGGACCATGCTTGTGCAGGAGTGGGACTGAGGGACTTGCTGCCTGGCAGAGGCCTGAGCAGTGGCTGTTTATGTTCTCAGATGTGTCTCTGGCTTGTTCATGTTGCAGTTGTGTCTAGGCCTAGAGGAGCTGTCATTTTCCCCAAGCACATCCCTCTGCATTTGCTGGCTGGTAAGCCCTGTCAATGAAATGAGGGGCAGGAGAGCAGCCTTTCTACCAGAGCAGAAGGATTGCTTAGGAAAGGTATTTCTCTGATGAGCCTGTTCCTCTTGAAAATCCTGGGTCAGCTCGTGCTGCCCACCAGGCTGGTGCTGCTCTGTGTCCCCCGTTATGTCCCAGGGCTGTGCTCTGTGCGTGGCCTGTGTGCAGGCTGAGCTTGGGCTCCCCTTGGGTGGGGACAATTCCTGTTTGTCTTGGATTTCTTCGTTTTGCCTTATTGTTCCCAGCCCCTCCCTCTCTTCCTGCTAGTTGTTTGTGTCCTACCTGCTGCTGCCCTGAGGGCTCTGCAGAGCACTGGGGCCCTCCTGAAGGTGCCTGATCCCTCCAGCAGCACCCTGGAGTCAGGGGCTCTCACCAAGCATCTCCAAGGTGCTTGCCAGGTACTGCACAAGTGGCTAAGACATGTTTGTATGGGGTGGGAGCTTTCTTGGCAGTAAACTGGGGGTGGAAGATTTCAGGAGCACACCTTCCCAGAAGTGGGAAGCTCTGTCTGACTCGTGGACCCCAGCACAGGGAGCTTTGTTCCTCCCCAGCCTCCCCTTGCTAGGGGCTGAAGCTGTGAGTGAGCATAGCCCAGTTAATTATCCAGAAACATACCATCATGGGGTAACCTGGAGCCATCCTGAGAAGCATGTGCTTCCTCCTTGGCACGAGGCAGTGAGAGGTTCTCCCTTTTGAATCGGCTTCATCAGCAGTGACTCTGCATTTCCCGCTCATGTACATGAACAGTGGTCCCCAAAAGTCACAGCTCCCCACTCTCAGGCAGATTCCTGCTCTTTGCCCTTTTTTCCAACTCCTGGGACCAGAGCAGGCGTTGGCAGGGGTTGCATGAGCCATGCAAAAATGCCATGGAATTGAGATCAGCCACATCTTTGTGGTATTTTGCTTTCCCCTCTGTGGCTGTCACCTCCCTTTCCTGCCCAAGACTCTCTGACTTCCACTTTGAGGGATTAAACCAAAAGAAAGGAGTACTAGGAGCTTTCTCTTCTTTAATGAAATTCCTCCCTTGTTTCCTCACTACTCAGCCCTGTTGTGGAGGAGGGTTGAGCACTGTACTCCCAGACCTGAGAGTGCTGTTCTTGGCAGGGTTGGAGCTCAAGGAAAGGAGCTCCAATAAACCTTCCTCATGTGCCAGCCTGGAGCCTGCAGGACCATTCAGTGGAATCAGGCAGTTTCCCTTTCCTAGTGGGAATTCCTCTTAAATCAAGGAGACCTGGAGAGATGTGCAGGTGTCGATGCTACCATAGTTACACCGGCCTCTGCTCACATACTGGACTGACTGGATGAGGTGCTCATGGAAGTTGAGGAATCCTGTGAAGAGTTAACTCTGTGGAGACTGATGGCTTCCTGGGGCTGAGCAAAAAGAGGCCTCATGGAATGAGCTCATGTTCAAGGGAAGCAGAACTTCAAAGAGGGCAGGCTTGTTTATTTAATGCTGGTAACCTCATTCAGCTCTAATCTGTCTCTGCTGCTGATTGCCACTGGAGGTGGAGGAGTGCAGGGCTTCTCCCAGGCACAGCCCCTCTCCAGCTCCAGGGCCCCCCACTCCCACCAGTGTTTGCTTAGCTGGAGTGGCTGAGCAGGGTGCTTGGGGAGCTGGGGCTGGCCTGCCACACCGAGGGGAGCTTTCATGAGGGCACTCGTGTGTGATGGGAGGAAAGGGAAGTGAGACCGTGAGCAGGAACAGCCTGCATGCCAGCTTGGTAATTCCACTGCTGTGTGCTGGCTGTGCAGCAGCCTGCGGGGAGAGCCTCATGGCCAGCAGCCAGGGCTCCCAGGCATTTCCTGGAGCTGCTGTCTGGATGCAGCACACCTTGGAGCTGGGGGGTCCAAACCAACACATGACACAGGGAAAATGTAGCTCTGGGAGTGCCTCAACACACGATGGGTCCTGGTCCTCTCTGCATCGGCCTCAGACGGGGTCAGAGGTTGGCTCTACTGGGCTACAGAGCCAGGTGGAACATGGGAGAGCTCATCCTGTGCATCTTCAGCTTCTCCATGACAGCCTGGCAGCCACTGGGGGAAAAAGGAGGGCCAGTTCTGTGGCTGTGCCACAAACTTCCTCCAGCATCCCACACACGCCAGTGAGGCAGTCATGGGCTCTTAAACAGGGCAAAAACAATCTGCTCTCAGGTCACTGCCATGGATTGGGGAAGCTGCTTTGGAGAGTCTCTCTCCATTATAAGCAGTACAGAAAATCAATATTTAGGATCGACCTAAAGAATAAGGATTGTTTTTTAGTTACTTTAAATCATGGCTGGGGAGAAAAAGAAAGAGTGGCACACAGAAATGGAGGTGCTGCTGCTGAGCTTCAGGGAAATGAAGAGGGAAATAACTGTAGAAAAATCAGTGAGAAGAAAGAAGAAAGAGATAAGAGGCTGGTTAATGATTGTAGTTTCTGGTCCCAGCTGCCCTCAGCTGGGAGGCAGGTTGAGGGAAATCCCCCTCAGCCAAGGCATGGTCTTACAGAGAGATGTGTCTGCCTCTCTAATTCATGGGAAATGGGGGGGTCACAACCAATCACAGACTCGAGGAAAGTTCAGTTCTTTGTAGTCAGGAAAGCACACATTGGAAGAGGATTCATGAGAAGGTTTTTTCCTTTCTGAAGTGGTTTGTGGGATGAAGAGTTGTGAGCACCTGGGGGAAGAGAAACCAAAACAGGGTCTTCTGAGGTACCTCTGTGAGGCAGCTTCCAGCTCTGAGCCCTTCACCTGAGGAAGTGGTGCACTGGAGGGTCTGTCTACCAGGTTAAGGCACATGGTTTAGGAAAAGGGCCTGGGCAGGTGGGATCAGGACTTTCTGTGACCTGTGATTGTGGGCACAGGTATCTGAGAATTTCTGCAAGATCTGGGTCTTTGCACAAGAAAGCAGGCAGGGCTCTTGTTTAAACACCAGTTTTAAGTTTTGGAGAAACACATGCATTTTTCTGGGGTTTGTGCTACAGTACCAGGAACTTTAGCTGGGATTTGGTTCCAAAAGTGTGAGATTTTACAGGACCCTCTTAGTACTGGTGGCTGTGTGCACGACCCCAGCAGTGCTGCTGCTGGGAGATGCTGTGGCAGGAACAGTCTTCTCTGACCTCTTGAGAAGCAGCTCATTTTCTAGGTCCTGAGAAATCCAGATTTAGTCCATACCTATGAAAGGACCTTCCCCACACACCTTCACCTGTTCCACTGTAACAATGTCCCTTAAGTCTTCTCCCATGTTACTGCTGGAGGGCAGGAAAATGCTGTCACTGAACACAAGGATGCAAGGACACACCTGCCCTCAATGTCTGTCACTCAGAAGGTCCTTGTGCCGTTCCTCTCTGGGCTACGCCCCTGGCTGATGCTGAGTTCCTCCAGAGTTCCCCACTGGGTTTGCTACTCCCTGTTCCACCCTCTGGTTGCTCCATGACAGACAGGGAAGTTACTCCATGCTGGCTGTGGAAGAGGGACAGCAGTGAAAGTGTTAAGGCTGGAGCGGCAGAGCTGGAAACAACTCCAGCACTGGAGTTTGGAGGAGTGGAAGTTGCTGCCTTGGCACCAGCCCAGCTGGCAGAGAGGCACCGAGCCCAGCAGGGCAGAGCAGAGCTAATATAGAGCAGGTCCTCTGCTGCTGTGCCAGGGCTGGTGGGAGCAGTAGTGAGGGCACTGGGGACACTGGTTAGCAGCAGGCACTGCCTGTGTGGGTCTGCTGCAGACTGTCAACACCCTGTTCCCTCTTCCGGGGCTCTGCTGTTCCTGAGTATTTCCTACTGCTTGCAGAGCAAGCAAAAGTTAATGGTTTTAGATGGGTACTCTGAGGACACGCTGAAGTGGAGCTCCCATTCACCCTGGGCTCACCAGCTGTGTGTTACTCAGCCGCCCGTGCTGCCAGAGGGACCGGAGTGTGCCAGGAGCGCTGGCTCCGGGGGCTTGTGAAATGCTGACCCTGCCTAGAAGGTTTGTGAAGTTCTTCATCTCTCACTGTGTGCTTTGTTGGTTGGCTGCTTGGTGTCCTCAAAGGAAGATGATGAACAGTTGCTAGATTTCTTGCCCAGGAGTGAAGGTAATGTGTATTTTATGACTTTATTTTGGAAGGTTTCTCTTCCTTCTTCAGGGTAAGAGTATAGCAGTGGGTGGAGGAGCCTTGCCAGGAGTAGCTGGCAGGGTAGCACTCAGGTGAGCTCATGTGCCTTCCTGCTTGGAGGAGATGGGGAAATATTAATTACTGTCACTTCAGGACTGAGCTGGGATTTGGAGCTCAAACATCAAGCTGGGTGACATTTCTTTGCATTTTAGCGGGTGGCTGGTTTTGGGACCACACAGGTAGAGCTTGCACACTAGCAGTAGGAGGAGGGTACACAGAGGAGTTCATGGTGTTGTATCTGTGAGTCTGAGGCACGAGCAGCCACAGTACCTGGGTGGGGCTGCCTTTGAGATGGCTGGGGGAAGATTCCCAAGAAAATTGTCTTGGGCCGAGGCTCTTAGCTGTGATCCTGGCTTAGTTCAGATGTGTATCCTGGAATATGCACTGGGCTTGGAGGTCTGGGGGACTGGATGAGAGCCTAGCATTGCAGGAGGATGTGCTGGTCCTGCAACCCTCTGGGGACATTGACAGTGCATGTGGCTCAGCAAACAGCAAATCTGTGGCTCAGTGGGAACCTGAATGTGATGTATCACAGACCTGAGGTTGCTGTGGGATGTCTTGGGACTGCAAAGAGCCACTTGAGAAGACAAACTGACCTGGGAAAGGCAGCTTCTTCCATGTCCCAGCCTGTCCTTAGTGTCAGTGTCTAGGCCTTCCTCCCAACCTGACTTTTCCTCATGTGTTTTATTCTAAATAATTTTGTATCCCAGAGAGGCTGGGTTGTGTTCAGGATGTTTCCTTCCCTTTTCCACTCTGCTTTCTGGCCTAAAACAAGGTTTCAAAACCTAATGGTGTTACTGAAGCTTGGCAGGAGGTTTCAGCAGGATCCTGCTATTGAAATATCCCTGTCTTTGGGTGAATAGCAGTGGAATCACCACTCCATTTCTGCAGGATCTCTGACCCATAACTACACTCCTTCTGGGATGTGGTGCAGAGCTGTGCCTGGGCAGGCTGGAAGTCTCAGTGCTCAGGATGGAATTGGACAACCTCAAGGATGAGCAGCATTGCAGAGCTAAAATTGTGTGACTCGGGATGTTCTGAGCTTCGGGTTACAGGCAGGGCTGGTGTCTCTGCCCAACCAGCCTCTGCTGCCAGGTTTGGAAGCAGAGTTGAATAAGCTTGAAGTATGTCCAGGATGGCATTTTATGTATCCTTAGGAGACCAACAGGAGGAGCAGAGTTTCCCATCAAGATGAAGGGGTTAAAACACTCAGTATTATGAAGCTTCACTTCAGGGTTTTAGGGCTCCACACCATGTCTCTGCCTGTCACCAGCACACATGTGCCAGCCGTTGGGGACAGGAGCTTGGTCCCTTGTAGGGATGCTGCTTCTGATGGGGGAAGTGCTCCAGGAGCCAGAAGGGTCGACCTGACTTTTCTCACACAGGTTTGTAAAGGCTGTGCACGGTGACTCCCAGAATGGTTTGGCTTGGAAGGGACTTTAAAGACCATCCCATTCCAACCTCCTGCCATGGCAGACAGGGACACCTTGCACTAGACCAGGTTGCTCCAAGCCCTGTCCAGCCTGGCCTTGGACACTTCCAGGAATGGGGGATCAACAATGGGATGACTGTGACTGGTTAGTGAGATGGGTGTGATCATGTGTATGTGGGAGAAATGGCCCCATTTTATTAGGATTTTTGACAGTGATTCTGTGGGAGCAAGAACGTTACCTCACCTTCTGTGACCTACTAGGGAGTTTCTTCATTTTTTTGATTTTTAATTGTTTTTTTGAGAGGAGAAGTAAATGCTGGTGAGCCCAGCTCTTTCGCTGGGTTTGGTGAATGGGTCCATGTTGTCACAGTGTGCATTTTTATGGAATCTAGGAACTTCATCCTGAACACACAGCCCCACTTATTACAAAAATCAGACTTTTTGTGGCTTGTCATGGTTCTTCTCTTGATCTTTGGTATTTTTATAACTTCTGAACAGCTTGAGAAAGGAACAGAAGGTGGAACTAACCACACCCACCTGGCAGTCTTCATTCTTTGTGCACTGATAAGTTGAAGGTGTTCTGCTAATATTTAACCCGGAAGCCAAAGCTAAAAAAAGAGCTTTGGAGGAGATCAGAACAAGCAGAAACCCCAGGAACAGCCCTGAATAGCCTGAATATGGGGGGAGTACAGAACCATTCCCAGCAGGGAGGTTTGGAAATCCACTGGCAGGCACCTCGCAGGGGCAGAGGATGTGGTCAGTCAGTGTGCCTGTGGTGGTCTTGTGGTACATCTGTCACTGATGTGTGTCCTCGAGCTGGCTGGACACAAACAGCAGTAGAGCCATGCAAACCTCTGCAGGTTGTAACTCTGGGAAGAAATCAGTTTGCTCTGTCCTGCTGCAGGTGTGGCTTGGGTGGGCTTGGACGAGCTGCCCAAGCTGAGGGCTTGCCCAGTCTGTGGGTTGGTTGCTCAGTAAGATTTGGCTCTGGGATTTTCCTGAAGACCAGACGTGTCACTCGTCCCTGGTGGTTCTGGAGCCCTCTGTGGAGACAGGCTCTGGGACAGGCTCTCTCCTCTGGGACAGGCTTTCTTCTCTGAGACAGGCTCTGCTGTGGCCTCCTGAAGCACCAAGCCTGGAAGAGCTGCAGCGATGGTTTTCCTGTGGTGTGGAAATGAATTTGTGTTGTCACTGTCTGTGTTGGGACCAAACATGCCAGTTCTGCTCATGCTCCATCTTCTCAACAGCTCCAGGGGTCTCAGGTGGGCTCTTTGCTGCTGGGTATTCACCATGTGCCCACGGGCACTGCCATGCAGGAGATGGTCTCAGCCTGGCTTTGGGGGAATCAAAATAATCTTGAGTTCTGAACTTCAGATTTTTAATTGGTTCTGCTCTGACTTTGCCAATAAACATTGGCATTGTCGTTTTTCTTGGAGCTCCCTGATTTTGCCTCTCTGTCTCTTCTTTCACCCACTGGTTCATCCCCTCAGTCAGGAGCTTGAGTTTCAACTCAGCTGATACATTTCTCAGGCTGGTGCTGCCCAGCTCAGTTCTCATCTCCTTTCTGTAGTTCAGAATTTCTGTTTTAATTCCAAAGCTGCTTGACAGCTGATTAAAACAACACATTCTTACAACAGCTTTATTTTTGCAGTGAACTGGAGAAGATGAGACTGATGGAGATCACAGCAAGGAGGAACCCAGGTTGTGGTCCAGCCAGTTTATTTGAAATAAGAGGTGGTGGGGTGGGGACAGGAGGAAAACTACTGTTTTGGGATGTGAAGAGGCATTTTAATAAGGAAATTTGGTATTTCCTTGTCCTCTGCATTTGAACCATGTGCTGCAGTAAGGGTCATTGCAGCTCATTGTTGTCCAACCTGGGAGCTGGGCTGGAAAGAGGAGCTGTGTTCAGACAGGCTGGGGAAACTGGTGGCCCCTGTGCTCTTGGCTGCGCCTGAACAGGAACGTCTGACTGGCCTTGGAGAGCTGAATCCAGAGCTCAGTAGTCTGAGTACTGCAGAAATGAAAAATGATGCTGACACAAAGAGTGTGCGCCAAGGCCACCAGCTCGGGGCTGCAGAGGGTGCTGGGCACTGGCTCATACAGGCGAGTATTTCTCTGAGGGTGATGAGGGTACTCTGCATAGAATAAATAACAGCCCTGCTGCAGTCTGGGCTGTAACTCTGCTGAGGGCTTCCTGTGCAATACAGATGTGCACACTGAGTCCCTCGAGCCAGCAGTGCTGTCCAGAACTGCCATTTCTTCTCCTGTGCCAGGTTCATTCCCAGTATGGTCTTTCTGCTCATTGGCCTTCTGGGAGCTGGAAGAGGGGATGGCAGGGAAAAGAGGGCCTGAAGGAGCAGGAATGTGCTGTGCTGCTCCTTCAAGCTCCAGATGTGTAGTTGGCAGTGTGAGGCATTTGTGGTTGGTTGTGCAGATGTTCCTGCTGAGAAATGAGGGGCTTTGAGCTGCTGTTGGGGGAGAACTTTGTTGGCTGCTCCAGTGCTGGGACATGAGGCCACTTTCCCTGTCCAAGCACCAGCCTTTGCAAGGTTTCATAGAAAAGATGCGTAACTCAGTTTCCCCATGCATTTCCTAATGCTGCCCAGTGGGGAAAAGCAGTTCATTTCTTTCCTATATGGGGACAAATAGAGACCTGGGTTTGGGAATGAGGAAATCAGTGTGCTCAGCGCAAAACTGAAATTGCTTTTGCTGAGGACAACAGTTTGGACACCCTTGCTCTGCACAGGCTGTCACTGTCTCTGATCACGAGCCAGTCACTTGTGTTTGTTTTGCCCTCAGCAGAACGGTGCTGACCCCGAAGCATTTTGGGGGATACATTTATTGTGTGGCACATCCTGCCACACTTGCTGTGCTGGTTTTCAAAGCACTTTCCCCCTCCCTGAGGAGTATCTGCACACGGATAATTATACTCTGAAAAGCATCAATTACAGATAAGTAACAATAAGAGTCACTGCCTCTGAAATTATGCTGGAAACTGGTTAAAACCATTAAAAGATGTTGGACCTTGTTTGCTAAGCAGAAGAGGCAAAGCAGTATGAAGGAACTCTCAAAAATACTCAGTGTGACCAAAGAGTTTTAACAGGACCAGTGAAGAGCAGACTGGGGGACGTCTCGGCAAGACAGAGCTGAGCCCTGGCTGAAATGTCCCCAGAAAGGCTGGAAGTCTGTGGAAAATGAGAATCCAGAGATCAGCTGCAGGTTTGGGGGCTTTTTGCTTCATTTGTAACCAGTAAAATGAGGATTTCTATTCAGTTGATTTCTACTGTGTCATCCAATGTCCTGATCTCTCATTTCTCCTAAGTGGAATTTTCTCCCTGGTTCTTTCTGGCCACTGCTGTTTTGAGCTGATTTTCTCATGTAGTGAATGGTGCAGCCCCAGTTCTCCACCCTGAAGGGGCTCAGAGCCCAGTGCTGTGCAGCTGAAGGGAGGAGTGGGTTTCTCCACACCCAGTGCCTGCAGTTATCAGTGTGATGATCACTAGCTGTGTTCTTGCCCTGAAACTCAGCCACTGCTCATGAGCTGCCACAGTCCTGTCTGCCCTGGGAAATGTGAATCATTAGAAGACTTTTTCACTTCTCTCATCCAGTCAACAGGTCGCTCATGGATGAGCAGTGCAGATCCCAGTGTGCATCCCTGTGTTCCCCACATAGATCTCTCTCCCCTGTAAGAATGATTATTTACCCCTACCTCTTCTAATCCTTGATTTATCCTGTAGAAACCTTTCGTCTTATCTCATGGCTCTGGAGGTTTTATAAAAGCTTTTTATGAGGATCTTGAAGACTTTGTGGGAAGGCAGGTGGGCTGTGTCACATCCGTCCATGTGGTAGCCTGTCCAAACTCCTCCAGGTGTTACAGCAGCTGCATTGACACTGCCCAAGTAGGTTGGATTCCTCTTGGAGTCCGTGTTGTTGGATAAAGCCTCCGTTTTGTTTTGGAAAATGTTTTAGCCAGATGTACCTTGTGCTTGGGCAGAATCAATTCCTTGGGTTTAGTAAATGTCTGGGTGAATGGTGGGGATGGTGATGCACCGAGGGCAGCTTTGGAGTTGGAGAGGTCTCTTGGGTCCTGAGTTCTGGTGTTATTCGTGTAAGCAGACCCTGCAGGTCCAGAATGGGGGGCTTTGTGGCCTCCAGCTCCAGTAGCACCAACTGCAGTTTCCAGTTGTTCTTTTCCACATATCCATGGGTGATTGTGACACGATGTGGGACACTTGGGCTGTTTGCAGTGCTGTTATTGGTCTGGCACTTAAGGTGAGTCACCAAAGTTGGGGCTGTCAGGATGCTGCCCAGCACCACTGAGACATGGGGCAAGGTGCAGGAACACCGGGCAAGGTTTTCAAGATCCCTGTGTGCTGCTTTTGCGAGAGCTGGGTGTAATTGCCAGGGTGGTTTGAGGCACATGGGAATGCTGCTGTGAGACTTGTGCAAACGACAAACAGCAATTGCTGCTATCGCTGTGACTCCTGAGACTTCTTTTTTTCCCCAGATGTTTTCTTTTTATAAATAAAACTACTAGAAAAACAAGTAAAAGAACTATAAAAATGCTACAGTTGGTGCCAGTGGGATGTACAGTGTGATCTGCTATTACAGAGCTCATCCAAGCACATGCCAAAAATTAAGATAATTCCTGCTCCAGACTATGCAGATTTCTAAGCCTTTAAGAAGTGGGACACTCATGATGAATGTTCAGAGCCTGTCTCAGGTTCAATAAATATGCAAGACATTGCCTTAGTTTGAAATAACAGTTCTTTATGTGCCTGTAGATGTCCTGCCCAAAAAAGACATTAAAGTGCAAAGTGGTCAGGATGAACAGGATAGAGACTGTTTTGGGGATCGTGGCTTCGAGTCTCTTTGTGTGCTACCGTGTAACTGCTGTCCAATGAGGTCTGGCAGAGGATTGGTGAATAAAGAACCTCATTTCAGTAGTGGAAAGCTGAAACTAGACAAATCGTGTGCAAAAAGAAGTTGTATCTTTGGGAGTCCAGGTAGCTGATCGTGAGAACAGGTAGAATCTAGCAGCACTTGGATCCTCTCACTGTATTGCTGTGTTGGATATCTCCTGTGACTTCAGCCTTGGCTCAAACAGGTGTTCCAGGCAGGAATCCCTGCAGGAATTATTGAATTATCAGAATAATTGCCTTCTGACTTTTAAATTCAAGGATTTGGAGTCTTGTTCTTAATCCCTGTCCTTGCAAGGAGCCCATGTCTCCCACCCGGGCTCTGACCCTTTCTCCTATGTTGTGTCTGCTGTGCCTGCTGAGAGCTCAGGACTATCCAAGTCTGGAGCCCTCCCAGAGCCTATATCTTGGTCCCAGTCAGGCTCATAGTGGCCACTGATGACATTCTCTGCTTTGGGAAGAATCACAGGGGTTTGAAGCTTTCATAGGTTATTCTGGGACTGGCACTGAGCTCTGGTTCTTGTCCAGCTCCAGCCTTCAGGATGTCTAGGACTAAAATATCTCATCCAGGAAGGATTCAGCCAGATCTGAACAAGATTTCTGCTCTCTGCCAAATTTGCTTATCTTAAAGGTGTCTTTTTAACCCACCTCTTTGAGTCCTGCTTCTGCCTGTGCATTGCTGAAGATGGGACAAGAATCGAAGAGCCACTGGAGGAGTGGCCTGCAGGACATCCTTCAGAGGGACTTTGGAATGGGCGTGAGTGGGTGTGCTCAGGCTGCTCAGAAACCACCCCCTGTGCCTCAGGACACTGTGGGGGTCATTTCTGAGATCTCCAGGGAGAAGTGTGGGAGCTACAGCTGCATCTGAGAGTATAGAGCCCTTGCCATAGGAAGTGGAGATTTGGGCTCCAGCAGCTGTTGGTAAATGAGTCTGGTAAATAGGAGAGAAAGTTAGGAAACCCTTCTGCAACTTCAACATTTCTGTTCTATATTTTCCTACGTGTTTTGGGTTTGTAATTCTTGTCCCAAGGACATAATTTTGTCTTCTTCAAGCTGTGCCAAGCCTGAGATAAGCTGATGGGTGACAAATGCTGCTTCCTCTGACTACCCTCAGAGTGTGGATGGCAACTGTGAGAGCCTCCTGTAGGCAGCAGTTTGAGTCACGGTGTGGCGGGCAGCTGCAGCACCGCTGGTGCCATGTGTCAGCCAGCAGGGGAGATTTGGCATTAGGAACTACAACCTGAAATCTGGAATTCTCTGTCAAGTCTCTTTGTTTCTGTAGGAAGCTCAAAATTCTTGTTTAAACTAATCCTTCAGTGGTCAATAACACCATCAGTGGTGTCTGACTTTTCTTTGGCTCTAAGTTCAGCCGTGTCTGGTCGTGCCTGTTTAGGGTGATGTTTCTCACTGTGCCAAATGGGTCCCATGTCAGCCCAACAAGAAGCCAGCCCACTCTTCTATATCTGCCCTGGTGCTGGATGCCTGTACAACACAAAACAAGACAATTCAGCCAGCAGAAAACTTCTGTTGATTTGTTTTCTGTTCCCTTAATGAGCTGAAAGGGTTAACTATGAGTTCAGATCACTAATTCAGGTCAGAAGGGATCTCTGAAGGATTCGTGGCTCAGCTCCTCAGCTAAAGCAAGGCCAGCATTGGAGTTGGTTAGATTGCTCAGATCTCAGGTGAGAACCAAAGCCATGGGGCAGAGAGATGCCGCTTTTCTCAGCAACAGCAAACTGGATTTTTTAAGTAAGAGAGGCCCCACTTGACTTTCTGAAAATGTGGCTCCTCTTGGTGGCTTGTACAAGGAAGAAGAAGGTGGAGATGTCTCTGGCAGCTGCTCACTATTGGGCTGGCACTGTCACCAGCTGAATCACAGAAGAACCTGACCTGGAAGGGACCCACAAGGATCATCCAGTCCAACTCCTGGCCCTGCACAGACTCCCCAGCAATCCCACCCTGTCCCTCAGAGCGTTGTCCAAACCCTCCTGCAGCTCTGGCAGCCTTGAGGCCGTGCCCGCTGCCCTGGGGAGCCTGGGCAGTGCCCACCATCCTGTGGGGGAAGAAGAACCTTTTGCTGAGATCCCACTTAACCCTGCCCTGACACAGCTCCAGCCATTCCCTGGGTGCTGTCCCTGCTCACAGAGATAAGAGATTGGAGCTGCCCCTCAGGAGGAGCTGCAGCCCCCACTGAGCTCTGCCCTCAGCCTGCTCTGCTTCAGCTGGAAACACCAGGTGCCCTCAGCTGCTCCTCATGGCCCCTTCAAACCCTTCAGCATCTTCATGGCCTTTCTATGGAGACTCTTTAATAGCTTTAGATCCTTAATATGGAAACTTCTCGCAGTTAAAGGAGATGTGGGCAGTAGTTGGAGCTGTGAGATAATCTTGTTTGCTGGGCACAGCTGTTTCCACCTCTGGAGCTCTGTGGGTGCTGGGGTTGGTGCAGGCAGGGCTGAATGCTCAGCACTGCTTCTTCCATAGCAATTCCATGCTTCTGGACCAGGTCCCTATGACAGCAGGTGTTGAAATCCTGCAGGAAAATAACAGGCATCTGAAAAGAAACTTCAGGCTCCTTTAGGAAGCATCCAGTCACTGGAAGTGGATGAGACAGAGCATGGGCAGCAGTAACCCTGTGTTTTGGGGACTGCACTGTGGCTGGATGGGTGTAGCCCATCTGTAGAGATGGGTGGGATGACTCTGCTCTGGAGCTCTTGGTGTCTCCTTCTCAGGATGAGAGAGTGCAGCTCTGCATCTGGTAGGGCAAGAGAAAGGTATTAGCACAGGCTGGTGTTTTCTCACATTTTGGTTAAAAGCCAACAAAAAGCCAGGCAATCTGCTGAGTGGTGTTGGATCGTGGGAGTGTAAGACCTTGTTTCATTAAATCACTCCGGGTCAGAAAAATGTGCATTGCATCAGTCTCATGGAAGCACCCACAGGGGAAACAGCAGTGCCTGTTGTGCAGTGTGCTCAGGGCTGTGCTCAGCACCACTGCTGAGCACACAGCACCAATCTAGGTCACAGGCTGTGTGTTTCTGCCCTGAGCTGGCTGCACGTTTACATGTCATTTAGCTTTTGTTGAAGAGCCTCCCGAGCTGTGGCAGCTCCTCCATCCATGCTGGAGCCATGGCTGTGACAGGGCCAGCGATGGCAAGGCTACAGGAGCGGGAACTCCTCTGGGTGGCTGAAGGACATGAGGTGTCCAATCATGGGATCTGCCTGCACGCAGAACCCCAAACCCAAAACCAATTCTATAAGCCTGGCAAATTACCATCAAATGTGCTGTCTTTACAGCTGAAGTGGGCAACAGATCTTTCATGCATTTACTTCATCAACAGATTACATTGTTTTTTATTATAAAATTATACAGTGAAAGCTTGCACCCCAGGAGTTCACCTGACAGCAGTCTCCTTTTCCCTGGCGTTTGGCTTCCAGCAACATGGTCCCAGTCTGGGAGCCAAGGGTGTAGTCCAGCTGCTCTGCCTACTGCATCCCAACTTCCCAAATGCACTATTTCTGTGAGTTTGTCACTATTAAAACTGAGACTGTGAGTTTGCTTCACAGCTTGTTTGTAGAATCCTCAGTTTCTCCTCCACGTTAGAGAAACCTCATTGTGCACGGCTTGGTTTATACACTGAGCATTGTGCACATCCCAGATGAAATGCCCCCTGCCCTGGCTTCCACATCCCTTTGATTTTTGACAGTTTCTTTGAAGTATGGAATGTTTTAGAATCATGCAGTCACAGAATGGTTTGGGTTGGAAGGCACCTTAAAGCCCATCTCATTCCACCCCCTGCCATGGGCAGGGATGCCTTCCACTAGCCCAGATTACTCCACACCCCATCCAGCCTGGCCTTGGATACTTAGAGGAATGGGGCAGCCACAGATTCTCTGGGTAACCTGTTCCTTTTTACTTGGGTTTATCCCTGTTCTGTCAACTTGGAGAATCTAATAAATCCTTTAATACAAACCTTTCTCTGCTCAGATCAGCTGTGCACACAGGAGGCCAGAGGCCCCACAATTCCCATGATCAGCACCTGTCCTACCTGTGCCATTCTTCCCTCCTAGCACAGCTCAGTGCCAGATGTCACCTCTAGCAGGTCACACTGATTCTTCTGGAAAACCATCAGCTCTGAGAAGCACTTGAGCTATCGTATTCATTTTCTTACCAGCAGAGTAGTCTTGCTGTTAATGTTAACATCTCAGACAAGGAGTAGTAAAACCCTGTTTCTCATACAATTCCCTGTATTTGCCTGACACAAAAAAAGTCATTGCTTGGGAGGTCAGATCCTGAATGACTGTGTGCTGCTTCCCAGCTTCTGATATGGAATGCTAATGCACAAAAGCAAGGAAATAAATTAAAACTAAATCTTACCCTGCCCACATGACAATCAAAATGGGGCTGGGTCCTGGATGCACCGTGTTATTTGGGTTGGAAAGGGCCTTAAAGCCCATGTCGTTGCACCCCCTGCCATGGGCAGGAACACCTTCCACCAGCCCAGGGTGCTCCAAGCCCCGTCCAACCTGGCCCTGGACACTTCAGGGGTGGGGCAGCCACAGCTTCATTGTGCCAAGGGAGTGAGTCCTTGCTCACAGTAACTGCTCATAAAATCCTGGTTAAACAAACCTGAAAAATCTCAGTATATGCCCACAATTGTGCCATCCTGGTATCAATCTTTTATTGCACTCCGTTTCCTTGGCCAAGATATTTTTCCTTAACTACAAAGTCCCTCACTTCAAAAGTGTTTTTTTCTAATTCCTTGCCCCTGTGTTGAATACACATTGAGGTTTCCAGGTATGAGAAACAAACTGTCCTGAAAGTCACTCTGCACTTTTCAAAATCCAGGAGGGTTTTTGTTTTGTTTTTTTTTAGCAGAAATTTAAAAGTGAAGGAAATACTGATCTGCTGAGCTGGGCCGGCTCATCTCTAACCTTTAGCGGGACTTGGGAAAGATGAATGACCAAATTCAGAGAATTTGTGGGCAAATTTGCCAGAAGCCTGGTTTTGTCATGGAAAGTGTGAGAAGATAAGAAGAAACAGACTTGCCTCTGGCAATACATGAGAGGAGCAAGGCAGCTGGTGCAGCTGAGATGAGCTATTGCTCAGGGCCAGGAGCAGTAATCCTTGCAGGCATCAAGGATGGAGCTTGTCCCTTACACTGCAGTTCTCTGGAAGTTTAAGGACAGAGCCAATTTGACTTCAGCCTTGAGAGAGGGTATTTCCAGCACAGCCGTGACTATGAGGCAGGTCTTGACTGTTCCTTCCCTAGGAATGCCCTCAAAGCCTTTTACGTGGTTGCTGGCAGGTCACCACTCGCAAGAGGAAGAGCTGTAGGTGCCACTTATTTTCAGGAAGGAAGGTGTGGCTGAAAACGTGATCCTTCTGGAGTTCAACCCACCCAGGCTAAGCCCCAGTGTCCCACAGCTCGAGTGCTGAGCCAGGGATCTGTGTTTGGTTTTTATTCTGGCATGGAGGGCAGTACCCCCACTCGGGACTGCGAGTACTCCAGATTTGTCCATGTGACTCTGTATAAAGATGGAGGCTGCTCTTGTTTTGTTTCTCACCTGATTTAATTACATTTGCTTTTTCTCTTTTTATTTCAGTTGTGATTCCAAAGAGCCCTTTACCTGCCTCCGAAGTAAACTCGGAGAAACCTAGCATGCACAGTAGCACAAAGACTGTTTTGGGGCATCAACAAGGGCAAAGGCGTCGCAAAACAGGGAAGAAGCGTGGTCGAACGACCAAAGCGCTAATCCATCACCCCATGCCTACACCCTCCAAGTCAGTGGAGCCTTTGAAATTCCCCAGAAAGAGAGGCCCCAAGCCTGGCAGTAAGGTAAAAGCTGATGCTGATGCAGGCGGGTGAACAGCAGGTGCTGCAGGTCGTGCCATGGGATGGTGCATGCGTGTGTTTGTGCACGTTTGTCTCAGCCTCTGGCTGTGTGACTGCAGCACATAGGAGACCCGAGGGGTATGTGGGCTGGGAGTATCCTCAGAGTCCAGCCCCAGAGCTGTAGAGAATGTCTGTGTCCTAAAGATCATTTCCATCAAGAAACTGTGTCTTTGGAACTGCATTGGCTGTGGAGTAGCATGGCAGATGCTGGGAGCGCGACAGGATGGCCAAATGGTAGAATAAGCTCTCCCGTCCATCGTGTGTGGCTGGTCTGAGTCAAACAGAGGTGGCAGATCTCAGGCTTGTTATTTTTCAGGGTTGTGGTTTATAAAATACACACGTATTGATTAGTAGGTTCTTAGGACACCTCATCATCACCATCAGAAATGTGTCATATTCCACAGTGCCTTGTCTGTTGGATGCAGAGGAGAGAGTGTAGTGATCAAGGGTGGTAAAGGGAGCAGGGATAAAAGGAGAAATATCTCCTCTTTTTCTGCAGAGGAAACCTAGGACATTGCTGAACCCAGCACCCACCTCTCCAAC
The DNA here is from genome assembly GCA_035221455.1 of Xenops minutus. Classification (NCBI taxonomy): domain Eukaryota; kingdom Metazoa; phylum Chordata; class Aves; order Passeriformes; family Furnariidae; genus Xenops; species Xenops minutus. The sequence goes on from JAWWEE010000058.1 coordinate 1,491,847, forward strand.
AACCAGTACCCCAGAGCCAGACACAAGCACTGTGCCCCAGGACGCTGCTACAATCCCCAGCTCTGCCATGCAGGCTCCCACAGGTAAGGAAGGGTCTCAGACCATGTTCTTGAACAGGACTGCACAGTTAGGAACTGCAGCAGGCAGACAGTGACAGGAGAGTCCCATTTCCTCCTAAGCCTGTAAACTAGCAATCCTTACAATTCCAGAAAGGCTGGCCTAAGAGAGACATGAGGCCAGATCAGCTATTCATTTGTATCTATGTCCATTTGAAAATAATGACATTGTGGGAAGATTGCAAGCCTGCTTGTTGAGTGCAGAGACCCCTTTGCCCGAGTTCCCCTGTGTGTGCTGGTGACTCCACAGCTCTCCAGGGGCACTTCTCATGGCCCTTCATGCCTGGGGGCACTTGTGTGTGCAGCGACCCTTGTGAGCCCCGAGCGTGAGTTCTCACAGACCGTGCCAGGCACAGCTGCTGAAGCTGCACAAGGGACAGAACAGTTGCCAGAGGACTGCGATGTGTCTAGCTCTAGCCAGGATATCGAGGCACACAGGGACAGGAGGGAGTAGGGGAGGAGGACGAGCGGCAGTTAAGAGCATATGCCCTGCTACAGATGTGAGTGCAGCTGAGGATCAGTCTGGCCAGGAAAGTCTTAATGCAAAGCTGCTTTTGACATGTTGAGTCGAGCACTGGATATGGGCTGAGCCCCGTGTTTCCCCAGAATGTAATTGGCCAGTGTTAGAGGAACCTAAAGAACCCAGTTTCCCTAAAAAGGAAACACTGTAGGAACCCCTAAAAGGTGTGGATTGCATTCTTTCATCCCCTCTGAACACCACAGCACCTCACCTGGCTGGCATGGAAACTACTTTACGGCCTGACTGCAGGGAAAAGCATGGGAGAAACAGCAGCATTTTGGAAGGTGAATGTGAGGCAGGAAGATTTTGGAGGCGGTTTGCACCTAGAAGCAGCTCTGCTGTGAGGATGCAGATAGGCAGTCGTGGTGGATTCCCCTTTGTGAGCGGTTGGACAGTCTTAAAATCTCAGCATCTCTCAGGTCGGATTTTAGGCATCTATTTCTTGCTTTCTTGAGTGGGTTAATGGCAAACACATTTCTCATCTTGGCAGTTTGCATTTACTTGAACAAGAATGGCAGCACTGGGCCCCACCTAGACAAGAAGAAAGTTCAGCAGCTGCCAGACCATTTTGGACCAGCTCGAGCTTCTGTTGTCCTGCAGCAAGCAGTACAGGCCTGCATTGATTGCGCTTATCATCAGAAAACAGTCTTCTCCTTCTTAAAACAAGGCCACGGGGGAGAGGTCATCTCAGGTGAGAACGGGCCCGCAGCACTTTGCCTTCAGAGGTCATTGCAAGAATTCTCTCGTTGGAAGATGTCTGTCCCGCAGCCTGGTGCAGCCCCGGGCCAGGGCAAGCAGAAGGGTTCTGTCTTCTCTTTCTTGGCACACGTGTGTGTCAGTGAAGAACAGCTGGCGGCTGCCTCTGGGCAGAGCAGTTCTCACAGCCTGCGGGCACGGCTGCAGCAGCAGGCACAGGGCACCGTCCTGCCCCGGCCATGCTCCCGCACTGCCCCTGCCGGGACGAGGCACCACGGGGGGATTGTCGCAGCTCCTCGCGCAAAGACAAGAACTGCCCCGGGTTTTACTTGTCTGGGAGTGCTGGCCCCTCCTGGAATGCCTTCGGCGCCCTCGGACTGGGCTGCCCGGCCCTGTGCAGGGTGCAGCAGGCTGGCCCCGGCCTGTCCCGGCTCCGCCAGCACGAGGCAGTGGCTGTTCTGGCTCCAGACAAGCCCATGGATGCTGAGATCCCGAGCTGGCTGTGCGGCCCTGGGCGTAGCCTCCGCCTTGGCGGGGGGTTCACGTGTTGGGCTCTGTTTGTTTCTGTCTCCAGCTGTGTTTGATCGGGAACAGCACACTCTGAACCTGCCAGCAGTAAACAGTATCACCTACGTCCTCCGCTTCCTGGAGAAGCTGTGCCACAATCTGCGCAGTGACAACCTCTTTGGGAACCAGCCTTTCACTCAGAACAGCCACATGCAGCGCTCACACGAGTACGACCACGACAGGTATCTACCAGGTAGGAGCTGGGGCGGGGGCGGCGCTGTAGGGACCCCGAGTGCGCCGTGTCTTAACCCAGATTTCCCCTCCATCTCCGGAGGCAGGGCTGCCTTCCAGAGCCCTCGCAGGGTTCATTACATCACACCCGGTGTCGTGCACATGCCCGCAGGGCTCTTGCTGTGCAGGATTCCAGTTGCATTTTCTGCCTGTCAGTTTGGTTTGCATCTCCGCTGTAGGTTTCCGCTCATCCGTGCTGTCTCCGTGTCTTCCCTCCTCGTCCCCCCAGTCCTCCCTGCTTCCCGTAATCTCATTATGGTGACTTCATGCAGCTAGGAATTAAGGTGCATGAGAGAGTGATAACATGCAGCAGGTAAACTGTGATTAGAAATGAATTAGAGCCATGCTGGTCATGGATCCACTGCCAGCAGCCAGTGCATCCAGCCCTGGGTGACAGCGTGGCCTGTGAAGGAGTGATGCGTATGCAGCAATCGGAGGCAGAGATGGTTTTGCTTTCCTTGCTGCATGGATCAGCAAACCCCAGCAGGAGAGTTCACGCCACAGTGCAGATTGTCAGGCTGCAAAATTGCTCTTAAGCAAAAGTGGTAGAAACAATGCCAGTAGTTCCCTGCACAGTGCTGGGTAGTGGCAGCAGTCCTGGCGCTTGGCTGCCCCCCCAGGCTGTCTGGGGCTTCTGGGGGAGCTCCTGCTTTAGGAATGCTAGTTGTGGAGAGGATCAAAGTTGTCTGCACCTCTTAGGTGGTTGACAAGTACTGATCTCCTCTCCTGTCTTGCTTTCTGCCTCCTCAGTCAGCAAATAGCTGTTGTGTTGTTTGAGGTCTTTCCAAAGTTAATCCTTATGGCTCTGGCAAGAAAAGCAAGAGTTTGGAATGCAAAAGGATGAGCACTTAGGAAGAACTGTTTAAGGAGAAGTTGCTAAGCATGAGGTGTAGGGGCAGCAGCCAAATACCGAAGTGCTTTGTTCATTGCACCTCACAAAGTACACTCGGGGAGGGGATTAGGGAGAGTCTGGAGAGGAAGAGCATCTTGGGAGGATGATCCTCTTCTTCCCCTGTGGCTGAGCAGAGCTATAGTGGAGCCAACAGTGCCAGAGCAGGAGCGTGCTCTGCTGTGAGGAGCTGTAGGAAATGCAAGGACAGGAACAGCATGACTGGTTACTGGGCCTGGAGGTTGCCCCTCTAGGAAGCCTCAAATAGAAGAAATCCCTATGTTTCAGTGTGGAGATACGCCGTTGTTGAGAGAGAGAGCAACACCAGAGGGGGGTGCAGAGGGCTCGGGTGTAGGCATGGATGAGAGGTCCTGTAGCTCACATACAGGGTTTCCAGCCTCCATGAGAGGTCAGTGGTGGCTCTGCCAAGCGCTGGGCTACTGGGCAGGGTGGAGAAGTGTAAATCAGAACTCAGGGAAACTCAGGCAGAGCACCAGTTCTGACTCAATGCTGAGACCTGCTAATCCTGAACTCTTGAGTGTTTGCAGGGGTTAAAGAAAAATTAACCACAGTCTAGAGAAGAGCATCTAGTCCTGCAGTTCATACTGATGTCTCAGAGCTTGTTGGGCATTTGCTCATCTAACACCTTTCTCAGGCACCTGAAAGAAGATGATAAACATTATTATCTGCACATTACAGTGTCTTCTTGTGAGGGCAAGGCAACAGTACCGGCAATTTTGGGAGGTTTGAGCTGGTCATGGAGGAATGAGGGTGCAGTTGTATATCCTTAAATCATGCCAAGTGTCAAGGCTGCTGTGGTCTCACCTTCAGCTCTGCATGTCCTGCCTTGTTTCCTCTACAGGACAGGAATGTATTGTATGGGTCTGGTTCTTCCAGCAAACAGCTGCTGGTTAGGGCTGGGAGCTGGTTTCCCAGAACAGATTGGCTTTCCAGAGAGCACCCCTGGGGATGCTGTGGAGAATTCATGTGAGTGCTTGGGGCAGAAGGAAGGTCTGCAGCAGCCCTTTGGTCAGCTGTGTCCTGCCATTCTGTCTTATCAAAGAAGGTATGGTCATGAAAATAAGAGGTAACAGATCGAGTTGTACACCAGGAACAGTTTCCAAGGATTTGGGAAGCTGATCGCTGTTTATGGGCTGTGAAACGTTCTGAACAGATAGATCTGACCTGAGGCCATCTGAAAACACAGGACTGGTAGGACCTTGTGGCCCAGTGAGCCCTGGCTCCTGCTATTACAGGCACCACAACACACGGTGTTGCTTTGACTGACGCTGCAGCTGCAGATTTTGCTTTTCTGCTGGAGACTGCTCCAAGGTCTTTTGCTGAGTTTTTAGAAACTATGTTGTAGTTTCCAGCCCAAATTTATTCTTGGGCAACTTGGTATCTGTGTCTCCTGGTCTTATGATTGTCTTTTAGCTTAACTTCGTTCTCTTTCTTCTGTTAGTAGTTGGAGAACAGTTGTATCCCTCAGGGGAACTCATCTTTTGGCTGCTCTCTGCTCTCCTCAACCAATGTTGGTTTAACTTAAACTTCATGGGGTGATCAGAGTGCCACCCAGCACTCTGTGTGGAGCTCATTGGGACCTGGTGCCACAGCACTGGCACCACCATAGTCACAAGAAATGTCTCTACAGCCTCTTTTAGTCACTGTGTCCTTGTAATAGGTGATGATCAGGCTGTCCTGGTCACATACCCTGTTCTTCTCATCCACTATTGTTACCTGCAGGTTCCCAGCTCATGGGACAATGCTTCTAGTGCACATCTGCAATTGGCTGCTGGATTTACCTCCTGACTGGTTCTTCATTCTATATAGATCTTTCCTGCCTTATTTCAAATGCTACTTTTTTCTGGCCTGACGTGGGAAGGCATCAGATTTCATCAGTAATTCTCTAAAATTTTTGCCAAAGTTATCAATAAAAATACTAAATGACACTGGGTTCAAGAATGATCCTCAAGCAGTTGCTCCCTAGCCTCATGTGTCCCTCAGTGCATTGCTTTGCTTCTCAAATGAGATTTCTGTGCATCGAACAAGACTTGTGGTAATTCACGTTCTCAATCTCAGCTGGTGGCTCTCTGTATCTAACCTTTTGCTGAATTCCAGGTAAATGAGGTTGACCTCTCTTCCCTCATGCGACAGATCAGGACTTCCCCATAGTAGGGAAGCTGTTGGGTCAATCTCCTCTGATGGACACTTGCCATGGTATGTGGCCTGTGTATTTTCCCTGCCTTCTCTTTCAGAGCCTGCCATGAGCCTTGTGGTGCTGATGAGGTCAGACATGGGCATTTTGTTGCCAAAATCATTTTTTCACCTTCTGTTTCAAATGTTGGCACCACATTTCCAGTCACTCTGAGTAGCATGTCACTGAGCTCTGTTAGAATTTGCTGCAGCAGACCCAGAGTTTCAGGTGCACCATCACTGTTGGTGTCCTCTGCACCCTTATGTCCCCAGTTTGAGAACATTCAGTTGTTTGATTATTCAGTGGTGGATATTTTTGTTCCTGTCCTGTTTCTTTTATCCTTTGAGTCTTGCCTCAGTGTTCAGCCTGGCTGCGGATGGAAGTGAATCCCAAAATGGTTTGAGTTGAAAGGGGCCTTAAATCTCATCTCATTCCATGGGCAGGGACACCTCTCAGGTTGCTCCAAGCCCTGTCCAACCTGGCCTTGGACACTGCCAGGGATGGGGCAGCCACAGCTTCTCAGTGCCTCACCGCCCTCACAGGGAAGATTTTCTTCCTGATATCTAGTCTAAATCTATCATCTTTCAGCTTAAAGTGCACTGAGGCAGGTGGCTGTCACAGAGGGACCAACACCTGAGCCAGGTGTGTAGCTGTGCTCTGCAGCCAGGGAGGCAGTGCCAGTGCAGTCAGTGCAAGGTACAGTGTCCTAAACTTGGAGCCTTGGGTGACTTTAGCCTGACAAGATGAGGTGAGTGACTCTCACTGCCTGTAAAGGTGTCCATTTTATGGCCTTGGGATGGCTCACAGCACCATCCAGGCATGGGCAGATGGGCTTCTCTTCCTCCCACCAGCCTCCCAAGTCAGGGCATGTGGAACACCACTCACATCTGTCCCATTGTTTGCAGGCAAGGACAACCTTTTTATCTTTTCTCTCAGACCTTACCTTTCTGCACAGTGTCTCCTCTCCCCATTCCCCTGTGCTCGTTCCTTCTGTAGCTGAAACACAGGGCTGCCTTTGCCTTTGCACCATCTCAAAACACAGAGTGAGTTCAAACCCTCCCTATACTGGCCATCCTGAGGTGCACAGCTCCATGTTTTATGTGATTATTTCCTCTCTGGTGATACACATTCTTGAGGTTCATGGCATCCTTGAGCAGAATGTATTTTCGGTTCCTGATGATCTGCTGAGTGCAGCTATGGCTGTTGTTCCATTTCTTTATTTTTTTTAAATGTGTCCTTTAAAACCAGAATTCTAGTTTTGGTTTATCCTTTCATTAATTTACATCAACCTCACTTCTGATTCCCTGGGTTATCTTTTACAACCTGACCTTCTGTGTTTGCATGACTTTTAGCATCAACTGCTTTAAATAAATAACCCAAAAGAAAACCTGATGAAACCTTTAGAAAGCATCACCTTGTGTTGTGGTTCTGTGGCTGTTGGGTGAAGTGTGACTCAGGTTTATCCAGAGATGTTACCAAGAGCATTTGTTCCCGTCTCTGTCTGGGCAGTGAATGTTTCTTACAGTGACTTGTCCTGAGGATGGAATTTGTCTTTCTAATAATGTCACAGTGATTTTTGGTCATATTCTTATGGAGTCACAGGGCAAGCAGCTTGTGTTTTGTTTCCCTAAGGGATATTGATAGAACAGGTACTTTTCTCAACCTTTGTGTTTCTCCTCAATCAACTGTGCCCGTCTGGTGCTTCCCACCCACCTGTACCTCCCTTTGTTGGGTGTGATGCATCTCCCTTGGTGTTGGTCCCCATCGTTCCCCGCCGTACCTGTCCCCCCTCCCACACCCTGTGTCAGCTGTCGGGGTTGCTCTAGGCTGGTGTTTGCTCCTGGCATTTGTCTACAAACATTTCACCCCTCTGTCCCCAACATGGGACCATTGTGGGCTCACAGGTGTGGCCCATGCTCGGGGCAGCCGGGGCACTGGTGGCCCCTGTGGGCAGGGGGCAGCTGGGACACGATCTGCAACCCCCTGTGTTGCTCACCTGGCTGCTGTCACCATCAGTGTCAGCACTTCCATTCTGTGTTCATCCACCCACTGACACTGTGTGTGCAAAGAGATATCCCAGCCCATCCCGATGTCCCATCTGCTGTGGGGGGTACAGAGAGCCCCATCCTTGGGCGCTGCTTGGAGAGGAGCAGCAGCCACATCTGTGGGGTCCACTGGAGGAAAGACTGAAAATTGGAGTAGGGTTTAATCCAGCACTGTGTATGACACAGAGGGTTTGCAAATCATCCGAGAGTTGTTTTCCAGTCATCTGAGGGTTCCGTGCGTCTGAAAGGTGAAGAGTGGGATGAGCAGGAATCATGTGGGATGAGCCAAGGGTAGAATGAGGAGAAATGGAATTAAGTCAATTAGAGGTCATATTTGGGGTGAAATATGACAAAATGTATCTAAGAGTCTCTGTTAGGTTTCTCGCCATCCTTTTTCCCTGATAACACTTGCACACTCTGCCCTGTTGAGCCCTGCCAGATGTGCTGGATTGCAGCTGGAGCAGGTGCTGGCAATGCACGCAAGGCTCAAGGGACTCTGGCAAGACTTAATTTCCCAGGACATCTCCTCTCCTAAATAGGGCTTGTTCTCTTTTCCTAGACAGAAGCAGTTCGTTAGACGGCACTCTGCAGGGACCAGGCCGGGGTACAAAGCGGTATTCCCAAGATTCCCCTCCATACAGTGCTCCTCTCTCCCCCAAGTTACCAAAGAATGACCGTCACCCTTTGGAAGGTGAGCACAGTGACTCTTCCCAAAGCTGGCTGTTCACAGTGCCCTGTCCTGGCTGCAGCAGGCCAGGCCAAGCCACTGCTTTGCTTGTCCCTGGCATGGGTTGTGCTTGGTGTTCCAGAGGGAAGGGGATGAACTGCTCTGTGGTGAGGCAGGCTCCCTATGAAGAAGTATAAGGCATGTGGAATGCAGCGGGAATTCCTTCTAACCCTGACAGTCATCCTCTCATACCGTGTAATCTGGGGTTTAGTCACCCGTGGTTTGGCTTCCATCGCCATGCATGATGTTAACATCCTCCAGCTGCCCAGCTGCTCCAGTCACTCTGCCCCTGATTGTTCCCTGAGCATTTGCTGGGCTGTGTTGTACAGATGCTGATGTGCAGCTTCGATGGCCAGCAACCTGCCCTTTCCCAGGATCTTGTCTTGTTCCTCACAATCCTCCCTAAAATAGCTGGGAGGGTCTCACTGGCATGTGCTCCACCACCTCAGCCAGATCATTCATGTCCTGCTGCTGCTTCCCATAATGTCCCCTGGGATACAACTGGTGTGCTGGGCCACATTCCCAACAGTAGCTGCAGGAGTGTCCTGTTTGGTGTGTGATCCACAGGTGTCCCTGCCATGTGCAGGTGGGAGATTTCCAGGAGGTCCAAGTTGCTGGAGGGCTCCCTGAACTGGGCAACTTTCAATAAATATACTTCCACCTTTGTTCTGAGCTAATGCAGACTGGAGATTTAATATTACTGAGGCCCTTTAATTAATGAAAGGTGAAATCTGCCCAGGTGTTAGTTACAATTCCTTTTAACATATTCCTGAAAAATTGCTGGAGGCTCCTGGGTGGGCTCAGAGTTCAATGGCTTCATGCTCTGTTGCTGTCCTTCTACAATCCCCATTTCCCTGGCTTTGCTGGAGTTGCTCATCCCAGATGTGAGTACCCAGCCTGTCCCCACTGTGGGTGATTTTGGTCACCATCCATCAATGTGTCCCATTCTCTGCAGGATCACTGACCCTGTCTCTAAGCACAGCTCATCTGAACTTGCACCCTGTTGCCCAGAGAAACTGTGACTGCCCCTGGAAGTGTCCAAGGCCAGGCTGGATGGGGCTTGGAGCAGTCTGGGCTAGTGGAAGGTGTCCCTGCCCATGGCAGGGGATGGAATGAGATGAGCTTTAAGATCCCTTCCAACCCAAGCCATTCCATGATTCTATGAGGGACAGTTTCTTGTGGCCTCAGTATCTACAGTGAGTAAAGTTACAGGTTTCTTCACAGAGCTGAGATGAAGAGCTGGGTGATATGTGGGACTGTCTCATCTATTCCAGCATATTGCCAAGTCAAAAACTGTTCCCTGAGGCCCCCTTCTGTTTCTCACCTCCAAATACACGTCTGTGCTGGTCTACTTGACATTCCCCTCTGATCCATCAGCCTCCCCACTGAGGTGAACATTAGCATGGCCTGGCCTCTCCTCCTCCCCAGCAGGTGGGACACACAGAGTTCAGCCTGTTCTGGAAGTGCTGGTGTGTTCCAAAGGTTCAGGTGCCTTGGTTGGGTGGTGAATATTACACGCTCTGTATTATCAGTGAATAGGGAAGGCTTCCATAATGGGTCATTCCAAGGAGGAGCCAACATTAGGTTGTCTACAAGATGGATTCTTAATCTGCTTCAAAGTCCATTCAGTTGTCCCTTGGCTTTTGAATGGGTTGTACCACCTGGACGCAAAATACTCCAGCCCCTTCCAGAAAAACACAGAGAAGTGGGCAGAAAGTTTGTCTGTGTGTGAGAGGGGTGATCTTGTCAGTGTGTGACCTTCCTGCAGCAGCTTGGTCTGGTTCTGTTCTTGGCCCAGGCAGGGAGGAATGAAGTTCAGTTTCAAATTCTACCTAGAAATTCATTCTTATCCCACAGCTAAAAGCTCTAATGAATACATCCTCCTCCACCATGAAATTGAAGTGCAGGCAGGAATTTTTGCATTTCAGAGGATATATTTTAAGAATATGCATCTGAAATGCTCGGATATTGAATATTCCTTGAGCAAGGAGGTACATCTTCTCATGGGGATGAACTCATTCTGCCTTCAGCACCGTGACAGACAGCAGCCCCTGAACACTTCCCAGTTTGCCAAATGGAAGGCTGTGAGCAGCAGTGGGACATCCCATTCACCATGCCTTTGGCAAAGCAGAGGGATGAGGAGGGGGTTTCACCTCTTATCTTGTTTTTCCTCTTGCATCCAGTGGCATTTGTGTTGCTTTTTGCTGAAAAGCTGCAGTCCCAGCACAGTGGGGACCTGCCTTCACAGCCCAGTGATTGCTGGAAGCAGTGGGTGTTCAGTACTTGTTCAGATCAGATTTGTGCTTGTGGCCAAACTCCCGTGTTTTAGCAGTAAAACAGCACTGTTGAGTCTGTAGCACTATTTGTTTAATTAAACTTTAATTATCTGCTCCTTGCCTCTCCACCACTAATTGTGGCATGTTTTCCTACAATGTGCCAACTGCCAGCCTTTAGTTAAATCTAGCAGTTTGTGTAAGGAAATCTGCCTAAGAATCAACCACCTTCTCCCTCCTTCGACGCTGGTTACCGAGGGTGAATGATCGTGGGTGGTGCCTGAGCACAGTCCTGCCACTTGCAGGAGCATGTTGCCTTCAGGTGATTCACAGGGACAGTAATCATTCCCCTCTTACCTCACCTCCCTCTCCCCTTCCTGGAGGTATCATTCATCTGAACAGTTCTCCCTGTCCTTGTATTTATAAGAAACTCCTCAATCTCTCTTGCACTGACCCTGCCAGGAAGCCTCCAGCTCTGCTGCAGTGTTTGCAGCCCAGCCAAGTACTGCCCTATCCAGGGACAGGGGGCCTGGGGATCAATGTGCACCTTCAGTTTTGCCTCCTGGGCAAAGCAGCGTTGTGCCTCCCGGCCTGGCCTCATCCCTGGCCTCTGGGTGTGTGATCACCAGCTCCTGTGAGAACAGGATCACATATTTACAGAATGTGTCACATAGCCATCAGGAAAGTGAGAGTGTTAATTGTTGAGGGAAATACTTTCTGGGGGTGAGTTTTGAATTCTCAGCACTGCACCAACATGAACCTGTGCACGTGCTCTCCCACCCTCCCCATCTGGGCCCTGAAATTCCTTATGCTGACTCCAGTTCCCACGGTGAGAGCACTGGGGTCCTTGGGAGCAGTTGGACACCCACGTTTGCCTGACCCAGCACATCTGGGTGAGTGTCCTGGGGCTTCCTGGCACGCTGAAGCTGTGTGTCATGTTGGGTTTCCTTGGAGCGTGGAGCTGTGCAGTGTGGACCTGTTCCCGTGTCCACAGCCATGGTGCTGTGGCAGTGCAGAGGGCTGTGCCCACTGACCCTTCTCTTGCCTCTGCCCTTCCCTAGGAGTCAGACAGCACCCTTTCCCAAATGTTTAGTGGGAACTGGTTTTGAGTTTAAGGGGAACTGTCCTCTTAAGAGGAGATCAAATGATCAGAAGCAGCTCCAGTGGAGGCCTCCGGTGTGACACCTACTGGTGCGTCTGGCTGGGCAGGGAATCTCCACTCACTCCTGGGCCAGAGCAGCCAGCTCCATGGCTGGGATTGAGTCCAGCCTAGGGCTGAAATGGGATGGCAGGAATGCAGGAGGGGTTCAAAGTTGTTCAGAAATAGCCATGAGTTAGAAAAACACCTTTTATGCATTGAGAGTAGGTGAGAACACACCTGCCCATCCAGGGAGTGACACATGGGCCAGCACACAGGACAGGTCACAGGGGGGACAGTCTTTACACCAGCAGTGTCTATGTGAGACTTTGGGGGCTCATTCTGGGCATATCTAAAAGCAAAGAAAGGCAGCAGTGCCTCAAGTGCAGAGTGACAAGGCCCCTGAGAGGAAAGAACAGCAATTACCAGGTGATAACCTCACACTGGCCTCACCAAACTGGCCAACAACCTGATGAGGGGGGTTCCCAATCAGCCTTATGAGCTGAAGCCTTGGAAGGTCAGGGCTGGCTGTCTCCAGCTGAACTGACCTCTTGGATCTCTGCTCAAACACGGTAGAACAGTGAGACCAGAGGATCCCAGCTCATACAATAGTTCATAGGAACCACAGCAAGTCAGGTGCCTCCAGGAGAGGCTGCCCCAGTCCATGGGACCAACATGAGCAGCACTCAGGGTTCAGCTCAGGCTCTACACCTCCCTTCACTGGAGCACTGGAGCATCAGCTCAGCAGGGAATTGGGGAAAATCTCAACAGCTTTTGGGGTGTCACAGGCTGCAGTATGAACTCTGCACCCTCACCACCAACCCAGTTCATCACAGCCTCGCTGTGCTGGCTTCTCACCTGCTGCTCCTCTGGTCTGGGAAGGCCCAGGGATGAAACCCAGGGCCCAGCCAGGGCAGTGGCTCAGGTTTCTTCCTTCTTGTCACCTGCTGTGGTGTTCAATTGTCACAGCTCAGGGCTGTGAGCTGCTCCCAAGGTCTCCACAGACCCTGTGGAGGAGCTGCAGCCCCAGCCAGGTGTGCTGGCCTGGCCTGGAGTGCATGGGCACTGCCCCTCACTGTGGCAGCTGCTTTCCTCCTTGGTGTAGGAACTTGCCAGTGATTCATAGTAAAGAACGCAGGTATTTGAGTATGACTCACGAGGCATGAGGGCCATGTGGGCAGAGACTTGGTTGTGCTATAGTAAAATCTACAGACATGTAGCCCTGGGGTGAAGCTGTCACAGTGTGACAGCAGAGGCAGAACTTGCTCGCTCAGACATAAGGCTGGAGTGTCTCCTCCATCCCAATAGTACAGCTGGAAATTCAGTGCTTTTCTGGAGAAGGTGAGGAAGCCACTGTTGTCCTGGGAGCCTCCCTGGGGACAGCCCTCAGCCCAGTCCCTCCTGTGCATGTCCCAGCACAGGGAGTTTGTCTCCGAAGTGGTTAGGCTGGAAAAGGGCCTGGCATGAGGTCGGAAGGGGCAAGCAGCTGGTCACCAGCATGTTGCTTTTGGGGACCAGCACAGCATGGGAGCATTGCCTGGCCATGAGGGTGCAGCTCCCTCCTGCCCTGCATGTTTGCTGCCCTCGAGGATCCCGCGTGTCCCACACCCCAATCCCAGCCTCTGGGGCTGTTCCCTTCCATGCCAGGATGTGCAGTGTGTGATCCCTCAGGGAGCCTCCCCCTCCCTCCCTGCTCAGGACTGTGTGTGAGTCCTTTTCCCCACTGGCATCCAGATGGAACAGTCCTGCCCTGGTCTGCCCTCCCCTGTGGTGCCCTTCAGCCACAGGGCAGTCAGGGCACAGAGCTGGTGGTGGCATGAGCAGAGCAGCTGCTGCTCCAGTCTGGGCACCAACCATTGTCACTGCCCACTGGTTGGACTGGCGTTTGCCAGGTGAACCCCAGGCAGTGCCTGGTTTGAAGCCTGTGCTGTGGAGACCAGTGAGTGCTGCCTGACCCAGTGAGTGCTGCCTGACCCAGTGAGTGCTGCTGCAGTTCTGCCCCTGAGCGGGAACATCGGGCCGTGGTGTTCGGGTGCACTGACTGCAGCTTGGTGCGTTCCAGGTGAAACCTTTGTCCTGGGAGATGGCCTCCCAGGGCCCTTGGAGCCTCGCCTGGACCCCATGGACTCTGCCTTGAACTCTGTCAATTCATCCAGCCACAGCAGGAGCTCCAGAGACTATCGCCTGCCAGGATACAGGCACCTGCACCAACCCTCGAGCCTCAGCCAGGGCAGCACCTCTGCCCTGCGCAGGCTTAGCTCTGGGGGTAAGAGCTCAGAACAGTCCTGCAGTAGTACAGGTGGCAAGAGAGGGTCTTTCTAACTCCAGTTACACCTTTCTAACTTCAGCAAGTACCAGACTGGGCTCTGCACAGCTGACCAGGTCTGTTAGGTGTGATGGCACCTGGGAGGGTGGCAGTGCGGACAGTGACACTGCTCCCTTGTGTGGTGACTGGGGGACCTGGAGGTCAGTGGAGAGGAAGGAGCAGGCAGGAGCTGAACTGTGTCCAACTGATTAATGGGCGTCTTAGTCCATGAGGATGGATCAGGAATGGCCGGGGAGTCGAGAGCTGTGAGGAGAGGCTGGAGCTGAGGTGGGAGGGTGGGATGTGTGAATGGTACTTGTCTGTGTGGAGGAAGAGAGGCAGAAGAGCTGAACTGGTCATTGCAGCACATGAGCACATGGGGTTTCAAAACGTGTGATTTGAGGTGCACGGTGTCAATAAAAGCCTCCAAAAAGCTCTGGCTGTTGGTGCCTCCTCCCCCCACCTGTGTGTGAGGGCAGAGCTGAGCCAAGGGGCTGTGCCGATGCCGGAGCATTGGGAATAGGATTTGTGTCAGCTTGGGCCGTGCTTCGGGACAGCAGAGGGTCACCTTGGGCTCAGTCTGTCAGAAAATGTGGCCAATGAAAACATAAACCAGCTTTACTGTGTCAAATGTGCTAAAGGTGTTGGGAGTGGGGGGGAGCAACCATGTGTGGGAAGACATGTGGGAATGGGGAGGGTGTTCTGCAGCGGTGGGAACTGTCAACCAGTGGGCAAGGAGGAGTTGGAATGGGGGGCAAACAGGGAAATGAGGGCTGAGGGAGAAGAAAAGGGCTCAGTATAGAAGGCTGCCCTGACAGGTCAGGCCTCAGGGGAGGGAATAAGGCTTTGGTGCCAGACCTGCACTGCAGGAATTCCAGGGCCTGACTGGGATGTGCCTGTTGCTGTTTCTCTGCCCTTGCTGTGGGAGAGGGAGCTGAGTGTGAGTTGAGGGTGAGTAACTGGAGCAGTGCTGTGGGACACCTGGAGTAACAGCCCTGTCTGGCACCCCCAGGGTCCGACAGGTACCTCGGCTCTCGAGACGTCTCCCGGCTGAGCAGCCGTGACCCCTCGTCCTGGACGGTGGAGGAGGTGATGCAGTTCATCAGGGAGTCTGACCCACAGCTGGGACCCCACGCTGACCTGTTCCGAAAACACGTGAGTGCCTCTGTGTGTGTATAAATGTGTGTCTGTGTGTGTACATGTGTGTGTCATGTATGGCAGGGGGCAAATCATCACACAAGGGAAACCAGGAGAGTCAGAAAATGGCAGCACTTCGGAACAGCTGGAGTTTTATGCTTAATAAAAACATCCTCATAAATCCTGCTCATCCCATTGCCCAGGTTTGGGATCCTCACTCAGAACACACCAGGGGCAGACCTGGAAGTCTGGATGCATTTGAATCCCAGTGCTGAAAATGCAAACCCTGTTTGTCCTGGAGCCAAATACTCACCCTGCAGCAAATTTCTCCTGTCAAGAAACACATTCCAAATGGGATTCATGGAGTGCATTGCTGCTCAACCCCATTTCCTGTAACAAGGAGTCTCCTAAGACTCTGCTCCTTGAGCACATCTGTAAGTGTAGAACAGCTGCAGACACAGCGTGGAGCTTGTGCCATTAAAGCTACAAGAGGTTTGGCAGATCCATGTCCTGATTCCTGCCAGAACTGTCTTCCCTCTGCCTGTTGGTTGAGTCCATGTTCTATCTGCTCATGAAGTCAGAAGAGCACTGGCAGCAAACACCCAGTACTGCATCTTGCTCTGGGCTGTGCTGACATGACACTGCATTTTTTAATTAGTTCTATTTTAGAACCACCAGTAATTGAAAAATGTTTGTTTTAATTACACAAAAGCTGCCAAGGTTAGAAGTGCCCTGGACTAGCAATCCGGAGGAGAACCTTGCTTTCATCTGGAGAAGGGAAAACCAGATCAAACCTGGTACTGGAGATCTCATCAAGATGAAACCTAACTGATCACTGACATAGGACAGGACTTTCTGTTGTTCAAGGTGGTGATTTTTATTTTTCTTTTCTAAGTCCATTGACATTTTCTTCATTGAAAACTGTGCAGTGCAAATCTCTGTCCTCAGCCTGGACTGGGTCATGGAAGGGAGAGCTACAAGGGACTGGGAGACTTCCACTTGCAGATGCAAGTATAGAGCTGTTCTTTGTTATTTAAGCTTCATGATCTCTCCCCTCCTGAACCTCAGGTGGGACACACCTGGCTCTTCTGTAAAGCATCAGATGCTTTGGAAGCTGCTGTGTTGGAATGAGCCCCGCTGGGGATGGGGAGCTTCATCATCTTCTGCGGGTGGCTGGGACTGTACTGTGAAGCTTCAGAAACAGAATTGAATCATTAAGGTTGGAAAAGCCCTCTGAGCATATTGAGTCCAACGTGACCCCAGCACTGCCAAGGCCATCACTAAACCATGTCCCAAAGTGTCACATTCACAGGTTTTTTGAACACTTCCAGGGATGATGATTTCAACACTGCCCTGGCCAGCCTGTGCCAGTACCTAACCACCTTCTCAGGGAAGAAATTTTTCCTAATATTCAATCACAGCACAGGCTCTTTGGGTTTCAGGGTTTGTTCCCTCACTTCCATCTTGGGCTGTGACTCAGGGCTGTGTGTCATGGCAAGGCTGTTGTCACCACTGACCTATCCTCTGCCAGGGCATTGCTCCTGTGCTGGGGTGACCTGGAGTGAGCAACTGCTCCCCTGCACTGCCACTGCCTCCATCATTCTTCTGTCAGTGAAACCTCCCTTTTCCTTCCTCCACACTTCCCTTCAGCATTTGCTGACCCTCTGGACATGGCTCGTGCGTGTTGATCACCCAGCAGGTTTCCCACTGCACATGGCGGGGCTGGGGCTGAGCCCTGTGCTGGAGCAGGGCTGGTGCAGTGCTGTCCATGCTGGGATGTCTGTGCTGGGATGCTGCTGAGCAGGGCTCACACCCAGCCCTGCTGCTGCACCTTGGCCTGGCTCAGCGGGCAGGGATGAGGCTTCCAGGTGTCACAAGCACTGTCATTTCCCTCCTTGCAGGAGATCGACGGGAAAGCCCTGCTCTTGCTGCGGAGTGACATGATGATGAAGTACATGGGGCTGAAGCTGGGGCCGGCCCTGAAGCTCACTTACCATATCGACAAGCTAAAGCAAGGCAAGTTTTGAGAGGACACTTGGCAGGACAGATGCTGGAAGCTCCGCTCATGGCCATCCCCACCCGCGCTCACCTGCAGACAGGTTTGCATGCACACACCCCCATTTACGCCGCAGACGGACACGTTGCCAACAGCCCGTCCCCTCCAGGGACACCTCGGACACCTCGTTGACAGCCTGGCCCCTCCCCAGGTCCTGCTGCCCACACACCCCTGGCCAGGCCCTTGAGGGCCCTCGGGAAGAGACCGGCACAGATGAGCTTCACACCAGACTCGAGCCGTGGGTGTCCTGTTGGAAGCGGAGGATCCCTCCCTGCTGCCCAGCCAGCACTTCTCCATGGGTTCCCAGTCCTGCATCCCTGGGATAGAGCAGCAGCTCTGGGCAGTGTCTCTGGGGACTGGGCCCTCACACCAGCTCCTCTGCCCAGCCCCCTCGGGTGCTGGTGGGCTGGATGAGGCTCAGCCCTGCGGCACCAGGGAGCTCAGAGCATCTTCCACCCCCGGGGGAGCCCATGGGCCACTCCCCACCTCAAGCTCTGCCTGGCCCTGGCTCCTGACCCGGCTCCAGCTGGGCACACCAGGCCAGGGTGGAGGCCTCCATATTTATTCTGGACTGGAAAGGCCACACGGCGCTGCCAGGGAGCGTGGAGTGAGCTGGGAGAGCTGAGGAGCAGGGCTGGGCTTGGCACACCCCTGGCACATGTTGGAGGCTGCCGGGATGCTGCAGGACTCAGCTGATCCTTCTCTCCATGTTTTTTTCTTTATTTTCTCTTTTGGGATTTTTTTTTACTAAGGAGTTGTCTGTTTAAAATGATGAAATGATTTTTCTACCTGTGTTGAACTTGCAGTTCTTGGTGATTTTTAGCCAGAGCTGCCAAGGTTTGTCTTCCCAGGGGCCCTCCTGCTCCTCTGGAGTTCTGGTCCGTCCCAGCTCAGCGTGTGCGAGGGCATTGGGTCTGCTCAAAGGATCCCAGGGTGGTGACCAGTCCTGACATTGCTCTTCCTGTGAGGGCTTTGCCCTGCCCGGGGCACCTGTTGGTCTCAGGCAGTTTAATGTATTTATTTTTGATGGCACTTGAGCGGTTCCTGCGGTCCCAGATGTTCCTGCAGCTGCACGGGAAGTGCAGAGTGGAGGCCACCAGCCTTGTCCCCGTGTCCCCGGGGCAGCAGCTGCCAGCTGGGGCTGCCTGTGGGGCAGGGGCTGACCCTGGTGTGTCCCCACACAACCCCAGCAGGGACCCACACGCTTCCTCTGCGGTGACCAAAGGGCTGGGACGGGATCTCCACTCCAAGCACTTCCCTGTCCTGTCTCCAGCTCCCTCTGCACCGAGCCGCTCTCCCCTCCCCACCCGCCTCGAGGGCCTGGCCAGCAGCAGGACAGGCCCTGTGGTCACCAACCCTCCAGGCTCTTGCACTGGGTCAGGTTTACCCCTAAGGGGCAAAGTTGCAAAAAAAAAAAAAGAAAAAAAAAATCCCCCAACCTGCAAAGTAATAAGAAGGCAAAAAGGCTTTTTGTCGTAGAGCGCAGCCTGTGCTGCCGGCCAGAGACACCCCCGTGTGCCCCGGCCTGGTCTTGCTGCACCAGGGCCCGGCAGGGCCAGCCCCTGCTTTTCTCTGCACTTATTTTACGTTGATTTGTTTATAAATAAAAGGATACCAAGCTCCTGCCCGCTGTTTGTGCCCTGACGGGAGCGCTGGGCTGGGCCTGTGCCGTGGGGGCAGCACCAGGACAGACCCCTGGCTGCCCTGCCCGAGCTCAGGAGAGCGAAGGACACTCACAGGGAGGCGAGGGGATAACCCAGGACAGACGGACACCGTGTCCTCCCGGTCTCTGCCCAGCCCCTCTTGCTCGCTGCGGTGCTGACAGAGACTGGCAATTCCTTGTTCCTGCCTGGAGCTTGAGGGGGTGTCAGGGCAGGAGCGGCCCCAGCCAAGCCCCTGGACCCATTGCGGCCAGCACAGCTCAGCTGCCCCAGGGGGTGCAGGGGGAGAGGGACGACTGAGCCCCGACCCCCACACTGCCCCCAGCACAGCCCATTGCCAGGACCAGGGCCCCACAGCTGGGCAGCTGCAGGGACCCCAGTGGGCTCAGGGGCTGCCCCAGCCCACAGGGAGGGCACTGGTGGCTCGGGCTGGGCAACAGAGGGGCCAGAGGGCCAGGCAGACCCCACACCCAGGGCTGGTCCTACACAGCACCATGACAAGGGGTGATGGAGCTCCACCTGGAAACATCCCCCAGGGGTGGTGGGAGAACAGAGGTGAGGGGCACCCAGCCCCAGGGAGGGCAGTGAGGTGGATGCTGGAGTGTCTTGGCTGGTCCAGCCCCGGGGAAGGGGCAGAAGCCCAAGGTCTCTCCTGCAGTCTCAGCTCTGCTGCACCAGGGCTCACTGGGCACCCCAGGGCCCCTGTTCAGGTGCCTCTCACCCAAACTCACCCCTGGGGCTGCTCATCACAGTGCCTCTGTAACAAGCCCCCCAGAGGCCCAGTTCATTTGTAAAACGTCACTGAGTCTGCAACTTTAAATGCTTGTTTCTGTTGCCGGCCCAGCTCAGGAACTGAAATGCAGCAGCCCAGGGTGGGCACCAAAGCAGAGCCCCCCACCCCCAGGGGATGCACTGCCCCTGTCCCTGCCCCAGCAAAGGCTGCTCTGGGGAGAGCTGCTGAGGGGCAGGGACAGCGCCAAACCACCCCCTGGACAGAGCTCTGACCAGGGCCTGTCCCCACTGCCCCTCAGCAGGCACTGGGCCAGCAGCACTCCTGGCTGTGGAGGGAGAAGGGACCAACAGTCCCAGGGGATTTGCAGCCCAGTTCCAGTAGGAACTGACACTTCTCTGCCCTGTACCACCTGCAGGCTCAGCCCAGGTTTCTCTACTACTGGAGAAAAGCTCCATAATTTCAGCCAGACTTTGAAAATCCACATCTAAAACTACTGTCTATGCAGCTCACAAACTTTTCCTGAGAGGCTTAGAGAAGACTCGTTTAAAATTGGGCAGGATTGTATCTCAGTCCTTTCCCTCTCTCCAAGCAGGGCAGGAACAGAGGGAGCTCAGGGTTCCTTGTTCAGTTTGTTAAAAATGAGCCTTTAATGACCGAGTCAGTTGTACAGTTTTGGCCAAAACAAAAACATCTCAGGAGAAAGAAAACACAGTTGTGCTGCAGCTGAGGAACAATCTCACCCTGCCCCAGAAGCAGCCACGCCAAGGACAGGGGCTGGGCAGGACCAAAGCATCAAACTCCATCATTCCTGCAGAACAGCTGGAATTGGCACACAAGGAATGCTCAAAGCTCTCTGGGCTCACAGCAGCTTTACAGGGAATATTTAAAACAACTGAGGACTAAAGAGAGGGGGGGCTGAGGAGGGACAGAACAGGGTTTGGTTATGTGGCTCAGCCAGGTCTGACCTGCAGCTCTCCCCAGACTCCGAGACCCTGCCGAGTTCCGAGCACTGCAACACCTCGGACAGACACTTTATTCCTTCCTTTCCTCTCAATCACCAAAGGCCAAACACGGTGGGGGTTCATCCCCCCCAGCACTGCAGAGCTGGACAGCTGGGGATGGTGATCCTCTCCCTCAGGAACAGCCCTTGGGAACTGCAGGAGCAGAGGACACACAGCTCCAACTGTACAAAAAGGCAATGGAAGGCTCTGCTTCCAATCCATGAAAAAGCACCAGGAACTGCTGTGTCCAAGGCCAGGGACACCAGGAACATTCAAGGCAGCAGTGGAAGTGGTTCAGTGGTTCACCATGTTCTCACCTCCCCCTTGATGCAAGGGGTTGGAGCTTCCCAACCCAAGGAGCAGCTCCAGGAGCACAGACCCCTCGGGTCGGGCCTTTCCTGGCAGCTTTGCTTTGCACCCCCCAACCTGATCCCAGTTAATCACAGCCCTGCAGTGACACGTCAGTCAGAGCTGATCGTGTTCCAGGGTAACACTATTCCAGGAAAATCTTCCTGATTACAAGTTCATTGTGGCAACAAATGCACCAAGAGCACCAGTGCCAAAGGTTTGTAAATGCTACTGAAATTAAAAAAAAAAAAAAAAAAAGAATCAATCATCCCCCCCCAAAAAATCCAAAAAGGCTGCACGAAGCTGCCCAGAGCCCTCCTCTGCAGCACAGCCTGGCTCAGGCACTGAGCTAGCCCTCAAAATCTCGTGCCATCCACATAATTTCACCAGTAAGTAAAGACTGAGGAGAGAGCAAAAAGGCTGGAGAAAGCAACTCCACTGTCAGTGTCCAAAGCACCCCTTGGGATTCCCCCAAAACACCGAATCCCACATCCCAGTTTGCTTTGACCTCCAAGCTGGTGCTAACTGAAGGAACTAAAGGAAGTCTGGAGGAGATTGTGTGAACTCCCCCCCACAAATAACCAGGATCTACATGGAAAACGAAGGACAGAAGAGCTGAGGAAACAAGGGACAGGACATCAGAATGAAAATTATAAACCCTTAAGTTAGGAAAGGCCAAAGCTGAGGGTGGTGGAGCTATTGCTGTAAGAACGCCTGGAAAATCTAACGGAGACTCCTCTCTGCAGCAAGGACACACCTGGAGAGGAAGAGAGAAAAGGAGGAGGAGTTACTGACAGGGAAGAGCCACAGGTTGGAACTGCACAGGACTACAGCTGCACCTGGGGACAGCCTTCAAGCCACCAGAGCACATGGGAGGCTGTCAGGGAGCCAAAGGCTCGGAGTATCTTTAGGACAAAAATTTACAGGGAGGAATCTTCTGCTCTTAGTTTTGTACCAGCTGTGGAAGAGCCCAACAGCCAGTGATCCCAGCATCCAGCCCTGTGCCCAGGGATGGGGAGCACTCCTGTGCCAGACAGGGGCTGGCCCTGTGTTCCCTCTACAGTTAACTCTGGAAGTGCCTGTCAGGCAAAGGGAAGGGGGAGAAGGGTCCCCTGGCACTCAGCAATGGAGCCCTGCTCTCACCCCACAGGTGTGTGCACAGATGCTGCTCAGCTCCTCCAAAAACACCACACAAACCAGCCAGAGCAGGGGAAAGTGTCACATCCATGATCACCTTACTGCACAGTCTGCCTGTTCTGCCAGTGCAGTCTGAGTGCCAGGTTCTAGAGTCCCCTCCTTCCCTGGATTGTGTACATTCCCTGGATTGTGTACATCCAGTTTTCATTTCCCTGTAACATCTGCACCCACTACAGACAAGAGCTTAAGCCCCTGGTCTGACAGGAAGAAGTCAGAACAAGTCCCAGGCGATGGGTAGAATGGGACTTCAGAGATGTTCTCTGGCAATGGTGAGAGATTACTCCCAAAATACTGAACTTCCTAAATCCAGGAACCCTTTGTTCAGCCCTGCCCCTTATTTTCAGGAGTGTGTGCACCACTGGTATTCTGGTTCTATACCTGAATTTAATCCCAGACTCCTGCCTGTGTATTTAGACTTTATTTCAGTTTTCTAAGGGAACACCCACCCCCATCTATTCCAGAGGCACGACCAATCCCTCAGCACAGCTGGAGCACGTGTGTGAACACCAGCACAGCCCATGGTGTGCCAGCTTCCCACCAAATAATGTGAAAGTCAGATGCCAGGAGAAAAGACTGGACAAGGAATTTTTCTCCGTAAGGAAGAGGTCGGGATCATGAAATGTTACCAGGAATCAGTCGTGATTTACTGACGGGAACTTGAGCTCTGTGATCTCCAGGTCAGGGGAGCTGCTGCCGCTCCGGTCGCTGTAGGTGTCCCTGCAGAGACAGAGGGGGTTTTAGGGAATAAAAGTGCTCTGAGGACAGAGATCTACACCAGCAGGTCGTGGGGTTTGCTCTAAGTGCTGCCAGCTGAGGAGGAACAGCAGAGCACACACAATTCCCAGTGTAGCTGTTCCTTTGGAAACGGCTGGGTCAGCATCAGTTTTAAGGTTTGTGAATTAAAATGGTTATACATGTAACAGCCATTTTAAAAAGCAAAGTTATTCTAAATGAAATTCATTAAGTAGGAGACTGGTTGCCCACCCATAAGTAGAAACACAGAATTGCATAAGGTTGGAAAAACCCTCTCAGAGCATCAAGTCCAGCTGTTCCCCAAGCACTGCCAAGGCCACCACTAACCCATGTCCCCCAGTGCCACATCCACACTTTTTTTTGAAAACTGTAAGGGACAGTGATTCCATCACTGCCCTGGGCAGCCTGTGCCAGTGCCTGACCACCCTTTCAGTGAAGAAATTTCCCCTAATAACGAACCTGAGCCTCCCCTGGCACAACCTGAGGCTGTTTCCTCTTGCCCTGTCACTGGTTACCTGGGGGAAGAGCCCAACCCCCACCTCAGTCTGCCCTCCTGTCACCTCCTCAGTACCAGCTGATTGTCTTTAATCCATTCAACAGCTTTTTCAGAACCACAAAATAATCCAGCTGGGAAGGAAGCTCAGGACAGGCACACACAGGGACAGCAATCAGACTGACACAGCTGCTCTGGGCTTTATCCAGTCACGTCCTTGAATTCCCCAAGGACAGACACTGTGCAGCCTTTCTGGGCAGAGTGCCCCAGTAACATGTGACTGATCCAACAGTGAAGATGTTCTTCCTTGTATCCAGTCAGAACCTCTCTTATTTCAGTTTCATGCACTTCTGTAAAGATCCTGTTTTCATCTTTGATAACATTTTGGCCAGTGTTGTCAGGATGCTCTTGGGTCCCCCATAATCTTCCCTTCTCCAGGCTGAGCAAGCCCAGCTCCTTCAGCCTCTGCTCACAGGGCAAGTACTCCAGCCTCCTGAGCCTCTTATTCCCAACTGCCCTCTGCTAACCCCTCTCCAGCTGATCCATGTTTGACTTGTGCTGGGTGAACCCAGACTGCACAGAATGCTCTTGATGGGGTCTAACAAATGCCAAGGAAAGAGACACAATCATTTCTCTCCATCTCCTGGCTGTGCTCATTCTGACAGCCCAGGAAAGTGTCCATCTGTCCTTCCTTCACTGCCCTCACACACTGCTGCTTCCCATTCCACTACTGGTCCCCAGTCCCTGGCCAGCAGAGCTGCTCCCTGCCCAGTCCTGATCTGTGTCACTGTGAGGGATTCCTGGATGCAGGACTCTGCACTTGTCCCTGCTGCCCCACTGCTCCAGCCCAGGCCCCTCCTCGGGGGTACTGTCTGCCCCCCCTGGCTCAGTGTCTCATGGAGCCTCATTAGAGAGCAATGACACTCACCTGAAAAGGTGATGACAGGGAAAAAAGGGGAGCACAGGCCTAGAACTGTGCTAATACTATACCAGCAACACTACCAATACACCAGTTTTAGGTAATATGCCAACCATTTGCAACCACAATACAACAGACTCCAAGAGCAGGTAACACTGCTCTGCTGCAGCAGAGAAAACCAGCTCCTCTGCTGTGAGCAGCCATTTCAAACTCAAGTGTGCAAAAACAGGAATTTAAAACTCAACTGACCATCACACAAGAAACTCCCCCAGAGCACACCTGACACACACACACCCCTGACACCCACACATGCCTGCCCTGCTGCCAACACCAACACAGGAACCCCATCATGCAGCTGCACTGCAGCTCAACCCACAAATGCCAACACTTTCCTTCTGCCATGGTATTTGCCTGGGTTTGATACAGTCAGTGCTAGTTCTCTTTTGCATTTAGTCTAGTTTTTTGATTATAGTACCTGTCAGCACTCAGCAGCTCCTCAGTGTTCTGAGGAGAAGGGTCACTACCAAGTGGTGATTATTTGTTGCACAGTGCCCAAGTGCTGAGCAGAAGTGCAGGTACTGAGGAGCAGGAGCACAAGTAACTGCACCATTAAAACTAACCAAAATATCAATTGCTTTGCAAACTGACGCAAAGAAAGCTGAAGTCAGCAGAAAAAAAACATAAGGTTGCAACCACAAGGGCCTGTTCTTTAAACCAGCAGCAGGAAAAAGTTTCTTATAGACCAATCTGTACCTGGGACTTGTACGAGGAATGTGGGGAAAAGCCCACGAGGTCTCCAGTCATCTAAAGGACAAGGCCCAGCCTAAGTTTCCCCAAACACTCCTGACTGACAGCACAAGGCTGCAGGTCTTCTCTCTCTGAAGCCAGGGACAGCTCTGTGGCCCCACTGGCCCCAACACACCAGGCAAGAGCTTTCAAAGAAAGAGTGGAAAGAAGAGGTGCTGCAATACCCCCAGTTATCCCCAGTGACGCTGTGCCAAGAGGATTTGCCAGTTTATCATGCAGGAAGCAGCACTGTCCTGGGACAGGTCTGACTGGGGTTCTTCTTAAACCCACCTGGGCGAGAGCCTGCAGCCCTTCTGTAGGTAATGGGTGAGTCTCCCTGCAGATGCCAAGAGGAGTCCGAAGTATGGGGGTGATGGCTTGATGGGTCTGGAGAGGAACTCAGGGTGGTACTGAACACCAACAAAGAAAGGATGCTCTGTGAGGAACAAACAAAACACTCAGGTCACATCTCTCAAGCCTGTGGCTGAGCTGCAGTTGAAATGCTGATCATGTTGAAGCCCCGATGATGGGGAAGTGTCACTTCTATCCTGCCTTCTGTCCCTAAATGGACAGGCACAGGGGATTCTTTTTTTAGCATCATTTTATGGACGGAATCACTGAGAGTCTGGAGCGGTCCCACACAAAAACCTGCTCGATTACCCCCCAACCACTCTCCCTTGTCCATCCTGCACCCACAAATCAACCTCACCTTCCAACTCAACCACTTCCATCCGCTCTCCCTCCTCATCCTGCCCTACAAACTTCAGACCTTGCTCTTCGAAACACTTCTTCAACTCTGGGTTAACCTAGAAGACCAGAAGCAAGACAAGCCATGATCTCTTGTGTCTGGATTACACAGAAAAGCTCAATACCTACCAGAGCATTTTTACCTCAAATCTGTGTCTGTGTCTCTCTTCCAAGAAATCATGATCTCCATACAGCTTCCCTGCACCAAAAGGAAGATGTTCCTTAGAGCAGTGATACCCAGTTTGAACACATTCACATGAACAGCATCCATCAGCACCTGCCATTTCCAGAGGGGACCAAATTCCCTGATCTCCATTTCCCTACTGAACGGTCGAACACCTGCCATTTAAGGATGCTTTAACATTCCCAGGTCTAACTTCCCCATACCCACCACATATGCATGCCATTCCCAGGAAACCTTTCTGGAAGAGGGAAGAAGGGCCTTACTCATGATTGAATTCTTGGTTTGGAAGAGTGTCCTTCTCTTGCCAAGCCTCATGGTCCCACCCATTTGCCCAGGATTATGTTCTGGCATGTCTATGACCTGTGAAAAACATTCAGAGAGGGAGGTGGGAATGGGGGAGGAATAACAATCCCAGGCAGACTCTGAAACAATGAAAGGAAAAAAAAAACACCAAATTTTATGCAAAAAACAAACCACCCGAAAGAACGTTGTCCTGACAAGGCAGACCAACAGAACCAAGTTAGTTGGCTGAGTTACTCTGGTAAAGGCAGCAAAGAACATATGGAAGGTTTGTGGATATTCAGGAAGCTTTCATGTAGGAAACAGCCTTAGTCAGTCTACACAGATCCCACACACCAGTACTGTGCTATTTACTGAACTACATGTTAAACAAACAAGCAAATGACAGAAGCAAAATCCCCAAATCAGAATCACTTATACTTTGATAAATAACTTCACTGGCTTTTTTTTAGAACTTTCTCCTTTCAAGTAGCATTTTAAATTATAGCAGAGGCCAATGCTTGTGGTGGATCCTGGATGAGGCACACAGAGCCTGCAGACTAAGAAATGCAGGTTCAAACATCTGTCCACAAGTGTACCAAGGAATTGATGTCTGTGACTATCACAAAACAGTTTGGGTTGGAAGGGACCTCACAGCTCATCTCATCCCACCCCCTGCCATGGGCAGGGACACCTTCCACTAGTCCAGGCTGCTCCAAGTCTCATCCAACCTGGCCTTGGACACTTCCAGGGAAGGGGCAGCCACAGCTTCTCTGGGCAAATGTGCCCAGGGATGTGCAGAGAAGTCTGGTACAGTAAGGATACTACAAGCAAATCACCACAAACTCACCACTGGATGAGCAGTTTTGGGGTCAAATTCAGTCGAGTTGGCATCTGCAATGTAACATTCAGCAATTACAAACACGAATTCCCTCACACCATGAAATGCACTTACAGGGCTGCAGCTGCTTCTCATGCCCAGCCACACCAAGCCCCTCATGGGCACAGAGCTCACCCCAGGCAGCAGGAATGGGGCTGCCAGCACTGTTTGGTATCAATTTCAGGCTGCAGACTCGGGGCAACCCACCTCATGCAGCCACTGATGAGCAACTAGGGTCATTCAGGAAAAACACATATTCAACAGGCTCCAATACAGAAATTAAAGCAGAGAAGGGAAAGGGAACAGAATGCTCCAAGGAACACCTTTTCACCACCTTCACTCTTGGTGAGACTCAGAATCAGGCTGAGAACTCTATTTAGCACTCTGTGAATTGAATTTTGTTAACAGGAGTTAACTCAAGTGATGGAGCTCAGATAGCAATTGTTCTTTTTCCTTTGAATTAGCAAAAAAGTTGGGAAAAACTAAGTTACAGGTATTTAAAAAAAACCCCACAGGTATTAATCAAGCAATCCAAGAAATGAGAAGGCAAGAAGGGTTTTGCATAATTACCTTGCCAGCCAAGAACACTGCGAGCAAACTCCACCACAGCTAACTGCATTCCCAAACAGACTCCTGCAGAAGGAAAGGCACAACGTGGAACAAGTCAGGACAAGCACCTCTGAGCCCATATTGCAAAGCACACACCCCTTCACAGAGCATCCTGAATCTGAGGAAAACCTGGATGAGGCAGACCTTTGACTGGGGTTTAGGGGCCTGCAGTCCTGACAAACTTTCCTGCCCTCCCTTCCCCATCTCACACATCAGTTCCAGTCTCTCCCCACAGCCATTTCATTGAAACGCAGTCATGAATTTCTTGGTGCCAAGATCTACCACAGCCTCCTCTGAAACTTCCTGTAAGACTCCCATTCCCTCATTACAGAGATTCCTTGTCATCACATGGCAGCCAGCTGGCCACTCTGGAGCTAACCAGGGATGAGGCTGCATTCCCAGCTCAGCTGAGCACAGATCCCTGCCCTCCTCAGCCCGCTGCCTTCACAGCTGCACGTCCTGGATACCACTGAAAATCAGGAGAGCTCTTACTGTTACTCAGCCTCCTTTTCCACTCTATCTCTTCTTATGAATGAAGCATGTTTCTCACCTAAGAAGGGTTTTTTCTGTTTTCTTGCCCAGGAAATAGCTTGAATTTTGCCTTCTGTTCCTCGAACACCAAATCCACCAGGAACCAGAACTCCACTGCGTGAGGATAAAGAGATTCTATTCACATGGGGCTCCCCAGAGTGGTTCCCCCAAACCATGTACCCACATACCACCTCCCTCCATAAAATCCTGGACTTGCAAGACCTCCCTCTCCTGACAAGGGCTCTGAGGCTCTGAGGGAGCCTCCATGGCAAGGCCTGGCTGCAGCACAATTTCCATGTGGCTTCACATGAGCTGTCACGTAAAATGTCATCGAATTTTCCAGGAAATGTTTTCTAAGTGCCAATTTTACCTCCCCAATGGAGACCCCAAATACAGTGCAGGTTATCATACTGGAACAGTTCATATTGTGAGATTCATGCTCTGCACCAAACATGTTTGCAAACACATCACCCAGCCAGGCCTGTGCTGAGGAAGCCACTGGCTGCAGGGTCACGTTGTCCTATCACAAACTCTGCAAGAGGTTCTTTGTTCTCCTGATCCCACCAAACCCTGAGGGGTACCAGGCCCCCCTTGTGCTAATTCTTGACACACCTCTGCATGCTAACTGTCCCTCCTCACACTTTAAAGAACTTTATACCCCATTTACATCTTCCATTCCCACTCTGGCTTTAACAGCCTTTACCAGAACCTTTCCTTTCTCCTTATTTCCTTTCACCCTATTTCCCCCTGATCATGCAGGTCAGTCTGGGCATATCCTCACCTGCATGATCATTTCCCCCACTGCTGCCTTTCACCAACTCCCTGACTTATTTAACAATTGTCCATTTAACACCTTATCCTCAATGTCCCTGAGAGGTGTTTGGGGCCGTGTCAGTGAGGTGGTACAGTGCCTAAGAAACAGTCTCCAGTGAGGCCCCTGATTCCAAAGCTGTCAACAGCAGCAGGTTTATCAGACATGCTCCAGGAAATGGCCAGGGCAGAAGAGTCTTACTCAGCACCACAAAGCTTCTGCCATGCTTCATGGTACCGCACAGGCTCCTCCTGCAGAGTGTCAGGCTCCAAGTCAGCAGAGTCAATATACTGGGAAGAAATCCAAAAAATAACTATGAGATACTGCCACAAGAGTGTACAGGATCTCCTGAATTCTCATTAAATTAAGACAGCATCATTCCTCCTGGAGAGCTCTGGACTTGTTTCCTAATGCATACTCGAGTTTTTTCTGGGCTGATTTCCCATCTGCTAGCCAATAAAACTGCTTTCCCCACCATCCCATTATTGGTGCACAAACGGAAGGAAGGATTTTTCTTTCCTCCCTTCTCTGCAGCTCTGCTGTGACATGAAGTCTGTGTGTCTCAGACTAATATTAACAACATGAGGTGTGAATGGAGCACAGGGAGGTGGGAACATGGGGCCATGCAGACACAAACCACCACACAGCAAGAAAAAACTGGATCACTATCTCAAATACACATCTTCTTCAAGAGGCCCTGAAGAAATAGGATATGATGAAACACAGGCTTCTGGAATTAAAGGGTGTTACGACAATTTTTCCAGTCTCTCAGCTCCAAGTACTGCAGTATCTCAACTTCTGGATGTTCAGGCAGGCTGGTAACCCTCTAAAACAACCATTTTGTCCCCCTTTTTTGTTTTTTTTGAGGTTGCAGTGCTGCTAATCAGTTCTTTAATGTAAGATCTCCACACACAGGGCTCGCAGAACTCACCCCCCTGCCCCACTCAGATCCAGCTGTCAGGGACTGCCCACAGTTGCATGTGTAGAATTTGCACTTCACCAGCCTTACTTGTTTTTCTTCTTTCCACCTCTACTGATTTTGGAGCTGAAAGGTAACCTAAATCTAGACCAGTGCTGTTATAAAAGCAACCACCTATTTCCATGACTCACTGGCAACATGAAACCCCTGGACCTTAAAAAAAAGTATATTTAAATTAAAATTTCTGGCAACAGATAAATGTTTCACCTTTCCAGAGCACTCAGCTACAACTAAGACCCCTAAAAGCACCTGTGCAGCCAAACTAGCATGAAAACCTTAATAAAGCCTGGGACAGGAGCATCATAAAAACTCTTAAGTACCATGAAGTTAACAGCAACACTGTAAAATGCTCACTTGCAACAAGCGTCAGAAATTAAAGCAGACAGTGCCCTCCTCCAATCCATCCACCCACTCTGTCACAGCTCAGCATGGAATGTCCATCCATTACAGACACCTCATACAGCTCACAGCATGAGGCTGCTCTGCTTTGAAGCCATTTCAGGCCTGACAAACAGCTGTTTTGATGCTGTAATCTAAGGAAAATTTGGAAGTTCACTGGCTGAATCACTTCTCCCTTACTGTCTGCGGGCTTGTGGAAATCTGAATTAGGATGGGCAGCACTGCAGGTGGAAGGGAGATGAATGAGGAGGGGAATTTTTTCCATATATACACTGCCAGCCCTACCTTAATGTCAAGTTTGTGGTTGATGGCCAGTGCAGAGTGCTCCAGGGCTTTGATGACAGACGCATAGGAGTCAGAAAACTTGGTGTATTTGCCCACAAGTGCAATGGAACACGTTTCAAGTAGACGGTCATACCTACAAGACAATCAGAGCACAAGGGTTATTCCCCCAGGAACAGGAGATGGATGAGAATCACGTTCTGTTCAGCTTTTCAAGGAACAAACTGTTGGGCCCTTCAAAGTCTGTCCAACAGAGCTGACGACTTTGGAAGAGTAACCTCTCAGAATTATGATTTAAAAACATCAAAGCAAGATCAAAACCAAAACAATAACAGAAGAAAAGAGTTGCAGAAAGCCATATATAAATTATCTCATCTCTCCTTATCCTGAAAAGCCATTTTGAGCAGATCCAGACCAAGTTGTCTTTTTGGGAAGCTGTATTACATTCAAAGGCTGCAGTGAACTATTAGGAGAGGATCAAAGCACAACTCTGAGTATGTTTGTACTGCACAGCATCTTCCCACGGTGCTGCTCACTGAGTTCACTTCAGCAGCTACAAACCCAGCAAGGATTTCTGGAGTCCTAGGGCTGTGCTGGCTACACCTTCAATCCCCAGCACCAGGCAGCAAAGGATTTATGAGCACTCCTGGCTACAGCCAAGAGTTTGTTTAGTGTTTATCTCACAACTGCCAAGTACCTTCAACCCAGCTGGTGATCAAGAGCTTCCCCCATCAAAAGGAAATGTCACTGACAGGGCTTGCTTGTGTCAGGCACAGAAATAGAGGGAAACATCTAGACCTTGAAAACTAATTTCTTATAAAGACAAACACATTAAAGGCTTCAGAAAGGGACTGAACGTCAACTGAAAAGACTATTCACTATTTCCCCACAAACATGGAGTCTATTCCTCATAAGAAAAAATTCAGTGTCCAAGGAGTCTCAGAAAGAACAGATACAGAAACACTTGTCTCACTTGCCTGAAAGCACTCAAAGGTACTTTTTATTGGCATTCCTGATGTTTCCATACACCTACAAAGTGTTGAAACCCTTTTGTAATGTTATGGCAGTTTTTTGTTGTAATAAAAAAAAGGGAGGACAGGGTTTGACACAGACTGTACATTACCAACACAAGATAAGGATCTCAGTACATCTGTCTTACAGGATTTTATGGAAAAAGGCTGAGAGAACTGGGGTGGTTCAGCCTGCAGAAGAAAAAGCTCTAGGGAGACCTTATGGCAGCCTTTCAGTATGAGGGTTTATGAAAAAGATGGGGACAGACTTTTTAGTAGGGCTGTTGTGCTAGGACAAGGGGTGATGGTTTTAAACTAAGAGAGACTTAGGCTAGATATAAGGATGCAAGTTTTTACAATGAGAGTGGTGAGGCACTGGCACAGGCTGTCCAGAGAAGCTGTGGATTCCCCATCCCTGGAAACATTCAAGGTTTAGATGGGGCTCTGAGCAAAGAGAAAAGAACAATGTGAGCACATAAGAACACCTGAGGAACAGGAAGTAACACTCATCAGCTCACAACCAAGAAAAGGAACCCATCTACAGCCTTAACACCAAGTGCCAGCAGTGCAGCTCACCTGTCAGCCATCTCCTTCCACTTGAGGAGCATTCTCCTGGGCTGCCTCTCGATGGGAAGGTCCAGCCTGTGCCTGAAGTAGTCAACAACCCCCTGCTCCTCCAACAACAGAGGAACCCGGTAGATAGAGGAGACATCATGAACACAGATGACCTGTTCATAAAACACAAGTGCCATTAAAACACAGGCATCTGTGCCTGTGCAATTATTTTTAGACAGATATTCAGAGCATTCCTGTCTCTCGCAGAAAACCATATGACCACCTAAACTTCCAAGCAGTAACATGTGTTTAATAACATAGCAACACAGGAATAGCTTCATACTATTTTCCATGTGCTTGGAAAGGCCATCCTTCAGCAATTCCCAGGTATTACTGCTCCCTGGAACATCTTGGGAAGGGCTATAAAACAGTAACCCAGCAGCAGGAAAGGCACAGCAGCTCAGCAAGTTATGTGAGCACACAGCAAAGTTCAAAGAACACTTCAAAGAGGCTGCTGTGATACAGAATCCCGAGTGAAACTGCAGCCAAACTGCCACAAGCCCAGCTTCCTGCTTCCCTCCACTGTCCTTCCTAACCAGGGCTCCCAGTTTGATTTACACCCAGGAAAAGCTGTGATCCCAGGACAGCAATACATCTTACAGGATGTCCTTCATCAAATTTAGGATTAAGCCATTATGAGAAAAGAATTCTTAGGTCAATAAGCAGAATCTACATCAACAGTTCTAGGCCACTGGAATGGGCTTCCTTGGAAAAATTGGCTCTGGACAACTACCACTTGTCCATCAAGAATGAGGCTGTACTTTAAGGATACAAAATACACTGGCACAACTATTTTTAAATCTTCATTTCTCCTGACTCAAATGAAAACAGAGTTCCACACTGCACCAGTCAAAGCCCCTTGGCTGTACATTTTCCTCCTCTACACCCAGTGCTGTTTACTTTTCAAACCAAGTGCAATGGCATTCAGAGCAACAACTACATAGAACAAGGGCCAACTTATTTTGAATTCCTGGCCAACAAGAAGTAGATATTGTACTGATGACACATCAACATTATGGCCAGCTAATTCTGAATGCAGTGCTTGCAATTGCAATACTCCAGTTTGGTCTTGTTGTAGAGCAAATTAATAAAAATGACAGAACCTGAAATTGTGAAGTGGTACTCAGTCTTTCACAAAAAAGACAATCCTTCAAGCTCCAGCTGGATTGGAAAGTGCTAATATTCAGCCTACAAACTTTAATTATATTCCAAGGTCCACCCCAGACTGTGCTCTGAGTGTCAGTATAAGAAGGATCATGCTAACATGGAATTTCTGTATATACACAACATCCAAGGGAAGCAATGCTTCTCCCAAATACCACCTCAATCTCTCAGTGCAGCCTCTCCTCACAAAACGCTGGGCAGAAGAATAATATTGTGAAAAGAGCAGTGAATGAAATATAGTCATGTATACTTTAAATTTAGGTTTGGGCAACTCTAGCCTCTAAATACTGGAAAATCTCATTCTTCTTGCATATAGAAAGAATGTGGAAGGATAATTAAGGTCAAAACAGCTATTCAGAAATTACCTTGGATTCCATGAATTCTCTAAGCTTACACCTTATAAGAAAGCCTGGGTGCTGGCACAAAAAGCATTGGTTCAGCACCAAGTCCATGTGGAGGGAAGGTAGGTAAGACAAAGCAGCAAATGAATTTTGCAGCTACCAAAACACACAGCTGGAACAGAAAACCACTACACTCAGATAAAAACTCCCCTCAGTGTTTGACAAAGAGCTGGAATATTCACTGCAAAGAAGTGCAGAAAACAATCTTTACCTGTTCTGGTTCAACGTGACAGAACATGGAAATCTTTTCTTTTACTGAGGTATCCAGTGGAGTGGAGCACCTGCAAACAATCTAAAAGAGCAGCAACATCAGGCCTGAGAAGTACTCAGGCATTCATAAAATAAACCTCTAAAAAGAGCTGACTTTGTGCAGTCTCTATGATTTGAGGGGGAAAAAAAACCCAACTCAATCACTTTTCCTTTTTTATCACCAATCTACAAGAGCTCTCAACTCAAGCATTGTTTAGACAAGAATGCTGTAGCAACGAGCCAGAACTGCATTTTTAAATTCCAAGCCATGCAACAAACCTTACCAGGTCTGGTGAGAGACCAAGGCCTCTGAGTTCACGGACACTGTTTTGGGTGGGTTTGGTCTTCTGCTCTCCTGTGGAGCTTGGCTGGTCCGACAAGAGCAGGAGTTAGTACATCAGACCATGGTGATATGCAATGATTCAACAGGCTAATCAGGACTCTCCACCCCAGCTTGTAAATCTTGTAAAAGCTTTGACTGAGTTCTGGGACAAATCACATGAACTTTATGCACCTGTGTGCTGCCATTTAAATCTCCAAGACTGAAAGCAACCAGCAGAAACCCCAGTCCCAGTCTGCCCAGTAAGCAGCTCTGCACTGGAGTATGGGAAGGAGAGGGACAGAGAGCCTAAAGTTTAGCCACTGCTTGCTCCAAATACCTAATATTTTATATCTCTAATTTTTTCCTGTAAATCATCTGGCCTGAACAGGAAGGGAAAAAGGGAGAAGAAGAAAAGATTGATCTGTACTCCAGTAACTATCAATCTGTTCTGTCAAATGCAGTTCCAACAGAAGGAATGCTCATGCCTTCCCGAATTTTGCATAACCATGGAAAAGCTTTTTTTCAGCAATGACTCCTGCAGTAAAGATAATTTTTTGTTTAACTAGGACTGCAAATTGTCTCCAAAACCAAAGCAGATAACACAGCTGAGGTTTTATCAGGCATTATATGGCATAAAGCACATTCATATGCTTTTGGTATTAACTGGAGTTCACCCCACCTGTTTGGCACACAAGAGTATTTGGTTTTTCTTTGTGATTCCTAATTAACTGATTCTTATCAAAGCACCACTTCAGAATACCTTCCCTTTAATCTCTGAACCAAAAGCCCCTCAGATTGTTACAGCTCACATAGCAGTCAGATGTAAGACTCTATGCAATTACTGTTAAAGATCAAAACACACATTAAAAATACTGTCTAGGAGAAAAAAAAAAATTATCTTCCAAAATATGGCATTGTATTTTCAAATTTCAAAAGTAACCCAGCATATTCCATGAGCAATAGCTAAGGTAAATCTTGCAGGAGGAAGGTGAAAGCAAATAGAAACAAAAATATTAAAGAACTCCAGGAAGAGCTTGGAATATGATCTTATTAATAAGTACAAATGGCCATGAAGTAGCTTTGCAGGCCATGCAAATGAAGGGAAAGTGAAAGCTTTCAGCCCTGGAAATCAAGATGACCTGCAAAAGCCAGGAGATGATTCCATAGATAAAACCAGCAGTTAAAGATGCAAAACTGCACT
This sequence comes from Xenops minutus, assembly GCA_035221455.1. Lineage (NCBI taxonomy): Eukaryota > Metazoa > Chordata > Aves > Passeriformes > Furnariidae > Xenops > Xenops minutus. The sequence goes on from JAWWEE010000058.1 coordinate 1,527,295, forward strand.
TGCTGCAACTCCCAAGCCTTTACTGCACATTTGCACACTTTAGAAAAGCTTTGGCTCACTTCCTGCAAGACTTCATACAGAACCATGTAATCTCTGCATGTCTGCCAGACAGAAATACAGAAGTAACAGTACCTGGAGACAGAGCATTTCAGAGACACCTATTTAGGAAGCAAGTTTTGCTTCTGACCACCAAAATGTCTTGGGTCCTTACCTGGGGAACGAGGCTGACGTGAATGTTACAGAAGTTCTCTCTTTTGGCTTTGAACTGGAACTGGCGGAAGGCCTCGATGAAGGGCATGCTCTCGATGTCCCCCACTGTGCCCCCCAGCTGGGAACAGAGTGAGAACTGAAGTTAGAACTAACACATCACCTGTAGCAGTTCTACACTAAAGCACACGAAAATATACAGAATAACACACAAACATCTCCCCAGCACCTCCCTCTGGTTCCTCAAAGGAGCATCAGCACTAACACAGCTTCCTCCTGAGGGGCATCTCTGATCTCTGCCCCCTGTGACAGGACCCAGGGAATGGCTGGAGCTGGGTCAGGGAAGGTTTAAGTTGGATCTCAGGAAAAGGTTCTTCCCCCAGAGGGTGGTGGGCACTGCCCAGGCTCCCCAGGGCAGTGGGCATGGCCCCAAGGCTGCCAGAGCTCCAGGAGCATTTGGACAACGCTGCTGGGGACAGGGTGGGATTGTTATGAGTGCCTGTGCAGGGACAGGAGTTCAACTGATGATCCTTGTGTGCCCCTTCCAGTTCAGGATATCCTGTGATCCTATTCCATGTGAAGCACCATGATTTGCCAGCTGTATGCACTACTTCCACAGCCTCCAATCTGTTATGACTATTTTACCTTCATTATTTCCCCCAAAAAATCAAAAAGCCACAAGAAAAACAGCTTCTGATATGGGCAGCACCTCTCCAGAGACATCAGCTTTACCTCTTTCTTCTTTTCAGGGAAAAGATTTAGATGTTAAAATTAAGATTTATGAACATTACATGGCACTGAGAAGCAAAATTGCTGTTAAGTTTTAGGAACTATACAGAGTGTGTTTGGACGCAGGCAGAATCAGAGACAAGGAATTCCTTGGAGCCTCCTGTGCCTGGCCAGACAGTGCCTCTTCAGCACTTCAGATCTGCACTTGTGATCCTGGCACAGAAACTGGCACTCAAGCTACAGGCAAAGCCCTAAGTCACCATGACCTGGGCACTGTGACAAGCTCCTTCTCCTGCGTTAGCAAATCCCAGCAGTCTCAGCCTTCACTCCGCTCCATCTCCTCTGGCAGCAGAAACATTCCATAAACACATTGGAAACTGCATGGGTTTGTCACCATTAACTTGTGCCATTCCCTGTTCCAGGTCTGTGCTTGAACAGGGCACTCCAAGACTCCTTTAATTGCTGAGGAGGAAAGACAACCGTTTCCAGAGGGGGATTTACCTACTCTCCCCTCCACCCACTCAGGAAGAAGAGGGCACAACATGATTAACTCAGACTTTGGCATATTAAGTTACAAGAGCTAAAATTCGTTCTATAGATTAATTCACAGAGTCTCCAGACCTGGAAGGGACACACAAGGATCATCCAGTCCAACTCCTAGCCCTGCACAGACACCCCAACAATCCCACCCTGCCCCTCAGAGCATCATCCAAACCCTCCTGCAGCTCTGGCAGCCT
>JAWWEE010000058.1:1555114-1565245 GCA_035221455.1 Xenops minutus
CACAGGTTGGGCAGAGAAGCTGTGGCTGCCCCATCCCTGGCAGTGTCCAAGGCCAGGTTGGATGGGGCTTGGAGCAAACTGGGCTAGTGGAAGGTGTCCCTGCCCATGGCAGAGGGTTCCTTCCATCCCAAATCATCCTGAGACTCCATGATTTTCTGCAGAAATTTAAACCCTGGTGTTCTGAGGGGAGGAGGGCACCCAGAACTCTGAGAGGTGGAAGGGTTCACCCTGATTGCAGCTCTTGCTGTAGCAATGCCCTCCTCAGGGAGCAGATAAAGGGGTGCAGGCTGGATCCTGAAACTGAGTCCTAAAGACCAGGAACTGCAGTAGTCAGGGACCTGCCTACAGCCCCTGTGGTCTCCAGGACATGAGTTTGGGGCACACAGAGGAGGCTGTGCCTGCCCTGCCGTGGATAAGGCACACAAACCCTGGTGAGGCTTTTCCCATTCAGAATGTGGTGACTGGTGAGAAGGAGCCAGTTCTCGGTGTCCTGCCAATGCCAGCCTGCTCTGCTGGCCAGGGTGGCAGGGGCTCTCCAGACACACAGTCCTGAAGCAGGTGCTTCATCTGTTCCAGGAGAAACACCCTGAAATTGGGGATTTCATTGCAAACTGTAAGAAAATCCATTTTCCAGTTTGGGATGGTTATTCTCTGTCTGTCTCAGACCAACAGTCATTGCTCCAGTTCAGAGGTGATGCTTGAATTACTCTTCCCAGAGACACAATCGGGATGTCCCCAGCCCCTGGTGGTGTTTGGGTTAGGAGGAACCATTCTGGGCTAAGATCCACACTGGACATGAGTAGAGTTATGTAGGGATCATGGGAAGTGCAATTGCACTCTGTCTGGAGATCTTATTCCCCTCTCCCTGTCTGGAGCTGATTCGTGGCTCTGCTCTGGAGGGATCTCACTTCACAGTCCCAAAGTAAACAGAAACTCTGGGACCTCCAAAGAAAAGGGTGGGGTTTTTGTTGTTGTTGTTGGTTTTTTGTTTGTTTGTTTGGTGGGTTTTTTTGTGTTTTTTTTTGTTTTGTTTTGTTTTTTTTTTCTCCCAAGAAGATGAAATAATTCTTCAAATGGCAGCTACTACCTGTAACTCAGCGACAGTTTCCCCAGTAGCAGGCACAGGCGTGAACAGCAAAAGCACAGCCAAAGGACAGATCTGAGGATTTTGTGAGGCTGGGAATCAGCTTTGCAGGAACCACAGGGACTCATTTACAAGTAATGAATCATGAAACAGCAGGAAGCTATCGCGCCAAGAGAAAGAGTGAGCTCTGCAATTAACTCCGGAGTGCTGAGGTGAATAACAAAGCGATGCCATACCAAGGCAGAAAGCAGGTCTCCAAGCTGGGAATGTTGCAAGACTAATTTCTATAAGCCACAGTTTTTCACAGCAACTTTTAGTTAAAGAAATTGCTACTTTCTCTTTAACTGAAACAAATCCCATGTGCATGAATTTATCAGGCAAAACAGCTGACAGCTTTTTACTCAAATTTAAATTTATGAGCGACCCAGATCAGCAAAAAGCAGGAAGGCATCCCCTTGAAGAGTCCCACTGGTAGCTCCTGTGCTGAGCCAAGGTGAGCAGCAGGTATCAGATAAGCCCATGGGGCAGGTGAAGGATGAGTTTCCACTATGTAAGAGACACTGGTGGGTTATCAGTTTACAATGAAGATGAAGGAAAACATGTGTTATTAATTATCCCCTTGATATGGGGAGGACTTGGAGGTTCAGGTGAGAAGGGAAGAGACCCAAGGCAGTATGAGCAGCAGAGCCACCAGGAGCAGGACCCAGAGCTGGTGCACAGGAGGGTGTGTGCTGTTCCCAGCTCTGTTATGGGCACATGTGGTTACACAGTGCCTGGGCAGAGAGAGTTTTCTTTGTATGGAGCTTGGAGATAGAGACAAAACTGCTATTCCAGGACAGCTATCTATTATTAATGTCACCCAAGTCTCAGTAAATCCATCCTCTTTGTCAGAGGCACTGTTCCAGGAGAAACACTGTCACAGCAGCTGGCTCCCCTACAATTCCATGTGCAGTCATGGGGCAGTGAGGATATTTCTCAAGAAAACATGAATTTCAGCTGCTAAGTCCATGTTTTGTGTTCCTTTCTTCCATTTCCTGTAACCCCAGAAATATGGATTAGCATAAACCAAACTGTCTTTGGGAGGAGGCATCAGACACCATCACTGTCTGGACAAAGAGATGGAGCCAGCTGGGACCCCCCAGCCTCACTGGATCCAGTGAAGGTCCCATGGATCCTGAAGAGTGTACCTCTGCCCTCAGACACAGCCCAGGACTTCACGTGCTGTCCCTTTCCTCCTGGTCTGTATCCACAAAGTCTGGGTCACTCTGGCCCTTCCCGTGCCCTGCTCACCCTTTTGCTGGCAAACATCAGAGTTGCTGCTCTCCTTCCACCTCTGCCTCTCATGTGGAGAAACTGGAGCAGACACAGGAGGAGCAGAGACTCTTTTCGTGTCCCTGGTGCAACATCCCCTCTGAGAGCTGGCAGTTCACATGTGCAGTTCCAACACCTGCTTGGGTGCTGTGAAAACCCTAAATGCCACTTGGCTGGAATAATTGCTTCCAAGCATGCAAAGGATAGAAGGCACAGCCAGAGGCACCGCTGAAAACTTGGTGGAAGTGTTCAAGAGACCTGAGCAGAAACCACGAGTGGACTCAGCATTTGTGGCCTCAGCTGTGCGGGGACAGCAGGATTGTCACACCCAGTCCATCCCATCAGCTCCCTCCCTCTCTACCCCAGCGATCCCACGGTGCTCTCTCCTGGTCCAGTGACCAGGGCTGCTGCAGGACAGGCACTGGGGGTGGGAGATGCCCTCTTCCCTTTGGGTTGCTTCCAAAACAGTGATGTCCCATGCCTGGCATCGAGGGACCATCATTCTTTTGTGTTTGTTTTCTTTCTCTGCTTCCTCTCTGACCTCTTTTTATCTTCTTTGCACCTCTTGCTGGTTTCCCAGACCCATGAGGGGAGCAGATCAAACAGGTGGATGCTCTGGGCTTGTCTCCTGAGGGCTGGGAAAGCTGAGCTGGGCAAAGGAGGGGAGGTCATGCCTGTCAGCGTGCAGATGCTGTCACTGAGCAGCAAAACAGCGTTTGCTCCCTGTAGCTTAATCCCCTGACCTCAGACCTGCATCACTGCAGCCACAGGAGTAATTCTTGGTGTTTACATGGGTCAGTAGCTAGACGAGGACTTGACTTGGATTTTCCCAGGGGGTCACATGGTTATTTGCTAATCAGCGGTAGCATAAACACTGCCAGGCTCCTCATGGGTCACTTGCTAGGGACAGGCTAAACAAACCATCACCAGATGAAAAGCAGCATGGGTGAATGGATGAGATTTGAAACAACTGTATTGGAGTCCTGAGTCTGTGCCTGGAGGGGTTTCAGGGCTTGTGAAATGGAGAAGTAGTTAGCTGGGAGGCTTGGATCGCAGTCTGGGTCCTAACCAGGCCAGGAGGGTGCACATGGGATGGACCCTGTGCAAGCACATGGGCTTGAATTCACCAGGGATGGGGAGAGCCTCCTCTTCCCTGAGGCTCACTGTGTCAGGTAGTGCTCCAGAGGGGCTGGCCACAGCTTCATTTCAGCAACTGCTCTGCTTTGCCCCCATCATGTGTGTTTGTTTAGCTGGAGATGTGAATAATCCCTGGAAATTCCACCTCAGCTGCCCTGGCAGAGTGCAGGAGTTATGGAGGAGTGAACTGGACACAGCAGCAGCACAGTGGGGACCTGAGCTCCCAGCTGGCAGCTGCAGAAGGTGGTGTTTGTGGTTCTTGATGTACCCCTCCCTTCTGCCCATGTGCTCAGCCATGGCACAGTAAAATACAGGAGTGAGTCTGGCACAGAGTCACCCAGCTCTGCAGAGACTGACAGCTGCTGAGATGGGGGAACCCGACTTTTACTGACATAGGGAACACAAGATCAAGGGTACAGACTGGGCCTGGAGTGTGTAAGATTCCTTGTTGGAGCAGCTGAAAAGGTGAGAAACCAGCAAAGTCTGTGTTGTTCAGAGCCATGTGAGCAAGAATTTTATGAAATCAAAGTTTTAACCTGTTGTCCCTTACAAATCAGCAAACAGAGTTACACAATCTCCTGAGCTGGATGGGATGTACAAGGATCATCCAGTCCAACCCCTGGGTCTGCACAGACACCCCAACAATCGTACCCTGCCCCTGAGAGCAGTGTCACCCTCTGGGTATTGCTGGAAGAGAGATCCGTGGGTCCTGCCTGGAGCAAAGAGGGAAGAGAACATCAGTGCAAGGACCCAGGGTGCCATCCTTTTCCATAGTCATCTTGCTCTGACCAGGGACAGTGTCCTCACCTAGGAGCTGAGTCCTCAGGGCTGTCCCACAAGCTGGGGCAGGGCAGTGGGGTAGCAAGGGAGGAATCTGCCTTCCCATCACCAGTTTCCACTGTCAGACAGAAAGGAAGGAATTCAGGACTCAAAAGTCCAGAGAGAAAGGGAGTGAAAATGAAGAACTCAGTGAAGAAAGGGCTCCCCTCTCAAGGGTAAGTCCTGCCTTCCTCCCTCCCTTTCCATGGAAGCAGGGAGGTGCTACTGCCATTAGCCCTGGGGCGATGTGCAGCATGGCAGAAAGTGAGGAGCAGAACCGTGCAGGAAATTGTCCTGGAGGGGAAGGATGGCAGAGAAGGCATTTCATTATGATGCCACCTGCCGTCACTTCAGAGTGACAGTGGTGACAAGGGGACATCACTCCTGCCCAAACAGCCATCACCTGCCCAGGGGCCGAGCCAGCATGACTGGGCAGGAGCCAAAGGGTTTCTGCCTGGACCTTGCAAGTTTTGGCAGCACCTGGGCTGTGTTTCCCAACAACAGCCAACCAACCACTGGCCGGGAAGAAAACCTGCTTCTGATTTCCAGAGCAAGCACCTTTGATCTGGAAAAGTCAAAGAGACTCTGCCAGCTTCCCAGGAAGTCATTTGCATGGAGACGCTATGACAGCACTGTGAGTCTCTGCGGGAACCAACCTCCCTCCTCGCCCAGGTGGGAGACCACAAAGGCTGAGCTGATAACACAGGAGGTAAGAACAGCCCTGCCCAAACAGAGCATGGGAGGTGCTGAAGGGCTGGTGTGTTTCAGCAGGAACAATTGTCACACAGGACCTGTCTGGTGCCACAAGGTGACCCACCTTACCAGCATCTGCTGAAGTGGGAGGAGGGGGTGGGAAGTGTGCACACAGGCACGAGTGTGTGCAAGAGGGGCACAGAGAGGAGACAGGAGACTCCATCATGGTTCATCTGGGTGGTATCAGCATTCAGTTCCTTTTCCTTAATGAAAGACTGTGCTGCAGTCTTGCCAAGGGGTTGTCACCTCCTGCTTGAATGCCCTTCTGAATGGGACTGCTGGGAGCTGCCCATCTGTCATGATCTTGACCCTCACCAGCACAGATTTGGGAGCCACTGCCATCTCAGTGGGTAATATGATGCTATTATGAACATAGGAACCAACAGATTTGATCAAAACTGTGTCCAGTGACTAAGGAGTTCTGCTCTCCACTGTGCCCCAGAGAAGTCAGGAAGGATTTCATGGTGGTGGGTCATGAAATCATAGAATTACAGAATATTTTTGGTTGGAGGAGACCTTGAAGTTCATTTTGTTCCAGCCCTTGCCATGGACAGGGACACCTTCCACTGGACCCACTTGCTCCAAGCCCTGTCCAGCCTGATCTTGAACACTTCCAGGGATGGGGTATCAGCAACTTCTCTGGACAATAATAATCCCTGTAAGAAAGAATGTACTCTCTTCTTCCCTGTGCAAGCTGTGCCATAGCTTCATACCCAGGGATTTAGGGCTCATGTTTGTATATTGCTGTCAAATAAAATTATGAAACATGTTCAGGATATGTAACATCTTGATTTTACCTTTATCTTTCTGTAAAAGTCCTGGCATTGGTGTGGTGTATAGTGATGGATCTTTTTGCTCTCTCTTCCGTGCTGATCCCTTCTGGTCTGTCCTGGTTTTGTTGCTTTCATGGACCCACTGTTGTACTCAGTAGCTCAGTGTTCCACTGCTGAGAGCAAACATGGAAGCAAAACGCTCCTCAAGTTCAGGTTTCTGGAGATGATCCCTAGGAACTGTCCCAGAATATGTGTGATGTGAAAGAATCATGGATCAATGAAACTCTCGCCCAGAGAGAGGCTGTGGCTGAGGCTGTGTGTGAGCTCTGCCACGGCCGGCAGCGAGGTGGGGGCAGCAGCACCAGGCACATGCAGTGTTGGTTACCTGGGGACCTGAGCAGTGTGGGGTTTCCAGCCAGATCTGCTTCGCCTCTCGGTCAGTCTGCCAGCGTGGGGCTGAGGATGTGGCAATGTTGTTCTGCCACGAGTTTGGGCATGAAAAGCCTCTTTAAATCAAGCAAATACCAAAGGGCAGAGAGCACCAAGCGCCCCATGCCAACCCAGAGCCTGCTGTCCCCATCCCGAGGTCCAGCCCGCTCCCTTCCCACCCGCCAAGACCTGCAATCTGCAGCACAAGCAGACCTCAGATTTCCAGGATGAATCTACAAGGGCAACACTGACCTAATTAGTCTGAAACAAACGGGAGGGAAAGACTTGCTGCCGTATGTTACAGCACGAAATCCTCTCCCTCTCCTTTCGCTCTCCTGGCCCCGGGGATTCATCCCAGGCAGGTGCATCTTTGATTGCAGCAGGTTTTGAATCCTCTTCCCTCTCCTCGCGGGGATGCCACATGCTGTCTTCTGACCTCGTTAGCTTCTCCTCCTGTTCCACTTCCCCGCTCTGCTCTCCCAGCCCCACCGACGTGCTAATTACCACAAAGCAATCTGCAGGAGCACGCTCCTTGGAGCGGGGTGAGGGGAGCGGGGAGAGGAGGGAGGGATGCTCTCAGAGAGTCGTGGGGGATGGAACAAACGGGGTGAGCAAGGAGCTTAGTTCTGCAATGCTGATGTTTGAGCCCACACCAGGCTCTTCCCCTGCACGGGTCGGTGCCAGGTGTGACACATGGGTGTACAAGGGACAAGGTGCTCCCACATGGGGCACCTACAGAGTGGGCTGTGCTGCCCAGACACAGGGCCAGCTGTGGGGTCCCACATCCCTACAGTGGCTTGTGGGGTCATGGGATGTGGTGTGCTCCATCCAAGAGCACCGATGTGCTGTGCAGGATGAACCTCCAGGGCTGATCTTCACCAATTACCCGCCTTCACTCAGCTCCAAATTCCCCTTGGACCGACTCTTGCAGGCAGACAAGGCAGGGCTGCACCTCTGTCCCCTTAGCCCACACTCTGGACAGGGCAGGCACGAGCTGCTCTGTGGGACAGCCGTGGGATGTGCTCTGCTGCTCCCACATTGTGCTGCCAGGACAAGGTGAAGTGTTCGCTCCGGGACTGCATCCCCACCAAATGCAGCTCATGGCCTTCCAGTTTTCCACCAGCAGAGCAGGCGTGTTCTCAGAGCATGGGCAGAGGTCCATCAGAGGTTCATTCCTCCAGCACTGGTTGAAGATGAGGAAGCTGTAGGGGGCTGGAGTTTGGGTTAATTTTGTCCAGATGGAATGACAAGATTTTGCTCTTCTTTCTTAATCAGTGAGAGAGAGTTCAAAATGGAGAGAGGGAAAACAGCAGTTAAGGAAATGAGATACTGATGCACTTTGCCTTGTCATAAAATCTAAAGCAAACCTGTTATGGATAGTGGGATTGTATTTATACTGAGCCAGTGTGAGTGTAATTAATGTCGGCTTCACTAAACTAAAAGCAAGACAAAGGAAGAGAAAAGCCAGTCCCTCTGACTGTGTCTGAGGGGTGATCGAGGGACAGGGACAGTGGGTGATTCTTAGGAAGGACATTCTCGTGGGGAAGTCTGTTGGGAGCGAGGGGAGATGTAAGGTGCCACCTCACCCAAGTGCAAGGCCATGCTGCCACTGGGATGGTGCCCTTGGCGTCTGACCCCTCCTGCACATTTCTATGACTCGTGTGATCCCAGCTGATGCTTCTCTCTTTTTTCTGATTTCAGATATCATCAGGACCCAGATCAGCAAGGAATTAAGTGCATGTTGAGCAACTGCAAGGCTCAGCTGGGGTCTCACATTTTCCTGGTGTTCCTTGGATTTAATACTTGTGTCATGTTTTGACTGCAAAAGGCCCTGGATTAATCCATCCTCAGCTCTTCTCTGAATGCTCCTGAGGGTGCATTTTGCTGGGAGGGCTTGTCTGCCCTTCAGGGCTGACCCACCTTTGGGTAGTGTTTGAAGCAAGTGCCCTTGCTCTGCTGCTATTCACTATCCTTGTCTTTCAAAACTTTCCATTGTTCTCTTTCTTCTCTTTTTGCTTCTACTTTAATTACTTGGTCAATGGACCCCCTACCAGCCTCTACCCTTCTTAGACCTTTTTGCATATCACGTGCTATATGAAAAGCAAAGGTTGTTCTATCTGCCTGCACATACTCACGTTCACTTCTCACCTCATTTATTTTGGGTCTTGTTTTCCTTCTGTTCATTTATATTCTCTTCTGCAGCTTCAGAATTGTGGGCTATATCCAGTTGTGGTAGAACCAAGCCTGACCCACGGGTGCACACTTGCTGGAAGCCTGGCACTGTGCACTGGTTCTCTGGCTTTGCTCTTTTTGCATCTTTCTGTTCTGCAAAACAGTCTGTGATTCATGTCAAGGTGCTTGCCTGGGATCTGAGTTTCAGGCTACTGGCAGCAATTCACAGTGGAGGCCTGAAAGGGCTTAAAGGACTGTTGAACCCTGGAATCTTTTTACTCCTCCCAAGAGCCATTCAGCTGCATCTTCCCCCAGCAACCTGCTCAGAGGTCACTAACGATACTGAGGCTCTTCATCGTGGTGTTGTGTGCCTGTTCTTAACCTGTGTCAGTACACAAACACACCATGGAAATCCTCCCTGCACTGGAGTAGTGCAGGGGCCAAACTGCACATCACATCTCTCTGGTGACAGATCATGGTAAAGAAAAGTGTTCCTGAGTCAGTAACAATGTCCTTATGTGTTTGCAGGGTGGGGAATCATCCCTGAGGCTTTGGATCCCCCAGGTGGGACGTGCTCTCCTCTGTACCCATATAAGCTGCTTCCAGGCTGAGCCCTGGCCCATGGCACAGGCAGTGCTGCCTTTTGATCCAGCTGGGATTGTGCCTGTGCTCCTGAATGTGCCCCTGGCAGGGGTGTTCTGGCAGGGCTGCTGCACTCAGTGTATTAGTGTTTTCCTCTGTAAACCCACACACCACTTCCAGGAGTGGTGTCCAGGATGCTTCCGATGACATACCTGCACAGTGGACACTTTTCCTGGGCAAAAGTTCAAGCTGTTCAAAAAACCTGAAGCAGCTTTATCTGCAGAGCAGAGCACTGGGAAAGTGAGCTGGGAGCAGATGTGCTCTTGCAACAGTGGAAATGTTCAGACCTTAGAAGATAGCTTCATGTCCTTTCCAGATGGCATCTTCACCTGTGAGCTGTGTCCTCTTCACCTCGGGGCATCTTCTCCCAGTCATGGGCACTCTCCTGTCGCTGCAGCAGGAGATGGATTTTCCCCTCACTCAAGCAGGCAGCCTTTGGTCCTTCCTCCAGCAGCTGCAGGAGCTGAGGAGGGCATAGAGGTTGAACCAGCCTGAACCAGCCCCAGTGTTCATTTGCTGCTCCCTCAGAGGCAAGCCCAAGGCTCAGCAGCACTGGCTCCCTGTTCATTTTAGACCTGCTGCTTCCCTAATGGCTGCAGAACCCCATGAACTCTTTTGGGTTGAAAGTGTCACAGATCCCCTGGGTCTGCTTTCCATGGCCACCACGCTGATCTGAGACCATGAGGGGCTGTGGCTGCTCATCTCCATGTTGGCTCTGCCACTTAAAGCTGCTGGAAGGTGAATGAAGACCAGTGGTGCTGGTGCTGGTGCTGGTGCTGGTGCTGGTGCTGGTGCTGGTGCTGGTGCTGGTGCTGAGCAGAGGTGGCCAGGGAGCACCGGCCCGAGCTCCAAGACTTCTCTGCAGCCTGACTCATCCCCCGAAGCACAGCCAGGTGTTATAGGCGGAAGAGCTATTGATGATTTAAGCAATTAATTTATTTATTGATATAAAACAGTTATTGATTTTATTGAGAGAAAAGAAAATAAAAAAAGGTGAGTGAACTTTATTAG
>JAWWEE010000058.1:1565345-1575720 GCA_035221455.1 Xenops minutus
GATGGAGCCGATGAGGAAACCAGCTCTGACTGTGTGAGCAGCAGCTCAGCTGGTGTGACAGCGAGTGCCAGAGTGGCCCCTGGATGGTCAGATATGGATGTTTCCTTAAGAAGTTTGACTCCAATGCCTTTGTAATTCCCCCTCAAGCACAAAATCACAGAACCATTTAGATGGAAAAGACATTTAAAATCAAGTCCAATCACAAACCAAAGCATAAAGTAATCATAGTCTGCTACCATGTCACTTCTTTACCAGGTGAGCCCAGACCAGCTCCCTCAAACCTCCCTTAGCTGGTTTTGTACCTCAGGTTCCTGACACCATCTTGGTCACTCTTTACTGGCCCTCTCTGGTTTCCCCACATTCTCTTGACATAGGAGTCCAATACCAGAAGCAGCATTGAAGATGTGGCCTCTGCTGACCCGCTCCAAGGATCCAGTTTCCAAGGATTGATATCCTGCCATTTTGCATATCATCTGCCTCCCTTCCCCTCCCCAATTCTGTATCATGTGCCCATTTGCAGAGGGTGACCTCTGTGCCATTGCCCAGATGTTGAATGATGTGATCCCAAATACCCCCCTGGGGTGGACACTCATTGCCAGTCCCAAAACACATGTCAGTCCATCACTCTCTTGCCTGTTGCTTAGCTCACTCCATTGCCATTTGAGCCCATTTTCAACCCCTAGAGATCTGCTGATGGTTGCCCATCTTGTTCTGCCTCAGCTTCCAAGGTGAAAATGCTCATTTTTTGTCATCTTCTTCACCATAATCACAAACAGACTTACACCTATGACTGTGGTCTGTCATTGCACTCACTCCATACAGTCCCAATGAGCATCATTTTAGCTCCTGAAAGTGGATTTCACAGAACCACAGACTGGTTCAGGTTGGAAGGGACCACAGCGGTCATCGGGTCCCACCTCCTGCTCCAGCAGGGTCATCCCAGAGCACCTGGCACAGGGTTGTGTCCAGATGGTTCTGGAATATCTCCAGTGAGGACACTCCACACCCCTCTGCTCTCTGTTCAGTGCTGGGTCACTGCACTGCAAAAAGTTCTTCCTCGTGTCCAGGTGGAACTTCCTGGGCATCAGTTCCTGCCCTTTCCTCTTCTGCCATGGCTGGCCCCCCAAGCAGAGCCTGGTCCATGCTCTGCCCCCTCCTTGCAGGCACTGCCAGACATGGGAGAGGTCCCCCCTGTGTCTCCTCTGGAGGCTGAACAGCCCCAGCTCCCTCAGCCTTTCCTGCTCAGAGATGCTCCAGGCCCTTCAGCATCTTCACAGCCCTCCACTGGACCTGCTCCATGAGGTCCATGTCTCTGCTGTCCTAAGGAGTCCAGTTTTGGATCATTTGAACTTGGAATGCTTTTCACTGTGAGTAACTGGTATTATCCCCTTTTCCTAAGTAATACCATCCAGTGATTTATTCCAGATGTATAAAATAATTTTTCTTTCTCTGAAATTCTGGGGGATGAATTTAGTATTTGTGGGATGCAGTATTGTCATTTGATGGAGTGTTTTCAACCTGGTGCCTGTGAATCCAACTTCAGCCACAGTCAGAAGCAACAAACAGCACTTCCTGCTCCCTCACTAAGACAAGAGAAAACACTCAGAAGTTTTTTCAACTTACATGTTTTTTCCAAGAGAATACATATTCATGGTAGTTTGATATATGAGCTCACATGGGCAAATATATTTGCATAAATACTCAAATGAGAATATTTGCACGAGTAATTAGGACATGTTTGCTTTTCACAAGTGTTTATTTGGAAGGAAGTGTTTTTCTACCAAATATTCATGAATAAAAGAGGTCACGAATACAAACAAAATGATTCATGGGGATTAGTCTGCAAGAAGATTTCCCTGTTTGTCTGTAATATTTCCACTCACCTCTGGTTGCTGTGTAGCCGGTCATCTGCAAAACCTGATGAGCTCTGACAAGGCCTTTCCAAGTCTGCAGGATCATCTGGAACATGGATGGAGGCATCACTGCAGGTTCCCTAAAGCACTGAGCTTCAGACAGTAATTAACAATATAAGAAATAAGAATATTAATTATAATAAAATAATCCTTGCTCAACAAGAGACTCTGAGTCTGGGCTGACACCTGTTCATTATCCCCAAGATGCCATTCCCAGTTAATGCTGCCTGAGCCCATTAAGTTGGATCCAAAGGACAGGGCACTGCTGTGTGTTTTAGAAACACAGGAGACTTGACAGTAAAGATGCTGCTGAAATCTTATGTGCCATGTAAGAAATGGCCTTGATTCCAGAGCTTCTTGACATGTTTCTCCCAGTCCATGTCAGAGCACAGCTCGAGCCCCTGGCACAGCTCTGTGTGGGTGAAGCCGCATGTGCAGGGCCATGGGGCTGGTTCCAGGGTTTTGAACACTCTCACCTTCGCTGCTGAGGTCCCAAATGCAGTGTCAGGGTGTTTTCTGGGGTCTGCTGTGCTGATTCCACCCTCTTCCAGATGAAAGAGGTCCTTCCCACATGTATTTTCTTCTTCCTTTGAGATGATCAGGAGAAGCGTGAAAGGATCTGATCAGGATTTAACAATGTCATGAGCCCTCTGCCACTGAGGGGTTTTGAGTCATGTAAGTTGGATTTTCAAAACAGATGTAAGGAGACACTGGCCAGGTGTCCGTGGGAGCTGTTCCTTAGTCCTCTGGGATCTTTAAAAACCCAAAAGTAAATCCAGAATTACAATTACCAAATACTGGTGCAGTGGGTTTGATCCCTTAAGACAGTGTGATACTGTCATTGACTTCCTCCTGAACTTCTCCCCCAGGAGCCACACTCCACCTCCCACTGCTGCCTTCCTGGCTGGTGCAGGAGCTCCTGAGCATGCAGAGAGGGAACTCCAGCCTTCAGCTGAACCTGCTGAGTATGGGCACAACCAAATGGGTCCTACAATTATAAGGAGCTCTTTGCAGAGCTGTGAGGACCTGGAGGATGCAAAGACGGTTCAGCACAGGCCCTGCAACTGGAAGGTGGGAAGGAGGAAATGGGAGAGCCTGATCTGAGGAGGAATTAAGGACTAATCTGGTCCATAGGTGTTATATTTTCAATACTCGGTTGGAATTCCTTCCAAAAAGCTTGGAGCCAACATCTTAGTGTCGGTAAAGATGGTTAACAGAGGGCACAATGAATATGCATATCCTGATGTTAACTGCTTTAGACAGAGTCTTTTGTTGTGATCTCTCCCCAGGCTGGGAGGGGGAGGGAAGATGGGCTCGGGTGGGGGAAGGGGTCGGGGTTTCTGCGCTTTCTGCGCAGGTCAGGAGCTCAGCTCTCGGCGGAGTGAGCGAGGATGGGGGACACCCACACTGGTCCTGGCATCACTGGATAGCTGGACTGTGTTTTTCCCCTCCCTAACTCAACCACTTTCATCCGTGAGCTATCGTGGGCACCGCAGAAGCTGCTGTGAGGAAAAGAGGAGAGAGAGCGCGCCTGTTTCCTGCCCCTGCAGAGATGGGATTTCTGCTGCTTTCTTTCCAATTTCTCAGGGGAGCTGACCTGGGGACTGTGCCTGCCATCACCCCTGAGAGAGAGCCCAGCCAGCCGGGCTGCCTGTAGATATAATTGCATTCCTGTGGGGGAACCAGCAGAGGACTTTGCCGAGTGGAAAGATCAAAACACTGGAAAAACTTCAGGACCTAAGAAATCTGTGATAAAGGAATGGTTTTATTGGCTTTGGACTTGACAGGTGCAAAGCGGATCCCAAGGTGCTGTTTAAAAGTTCTTTCAGTATCGACATAGAATCGTTGCATTAGAATAGTTATTATTACCTTTGCATTGTTCAATTGTTCTCATTGGTAGTTGAATCCCCAGTTTCTTATCAGCTGGCCAGCGGTGCAGTGGATCGGCACCTTATAAGGCTTAGCTGCTCCCCAGTTTTCCCCTTTATGTCGCAGTTTCTCCCCTTTTTTCCTTTTTGTGTCGCGCTCTGCCTTAACTCTGTCCTTATCTACTCCCCAGTTCTAGAACCCTCCATCCCGACCCTATATAAGTCCCATGCACCCCTCAGATAAAGATCCATTCCTGTTTTGACCCTGATTCGGTGTGGACCGTCCCCTTCTTTCCCGGAGGAACGTGTCACATTCCACCCCCCCTTTTGGGGGTAGCCAAAAGACCTTTTAACTGTTTGCCTTGTCATTTGGGGGTGGTGGGGTTTATTACAAACTGTTGTTGTTTGATTCTTTCTGGATATATATATATGTGTATTGTGGTTAAGAACTGTTATCCGTTTCATATACGTATATATTTCTAATTATAGTCCTGGTTTTTTCCTAAATTTAAAGGAGAGGGATTGTTTCTTGGCCAACATAGATATCTTAGTTCTCCCCTTGAACTAAGACAATAGGTACTTGAGCACTGTCCTTCACTAAGCAAAGGGGTTTGGATGAGGGCTGAGGAAGATGCTCTGAAGGAGATATTGGAGTTGGGGTCTGTGGGACCACAGTTTCCTGGAAGCAGTAAGGGAAGAACACAAATTGGAGAGACTATCACAATGTTGGCATTCCAAGAAGGGGAATATCAGCTATTTTTGACTCTGAAGGTACTCACAGAAATCTTTTCAGGCACTGGCTCCAGGTGGAAAATGTCCAGAGAAGGGTTTCCAGAGTGATTCAAGGCCCAGGAAAGTTTGCTTATAAAGGTATTATAACTGCTCAACCAAATGGTTTTAATAAAGAAATGAGATAGATACAGCTCATAACAAACATAGGTGGATAGATGGTAAATTGATTTCCTCTGGGTTGTTAAACTAATAGGAGAATATGTAACAGGATCCACCGGCTGGGAGCTGCAGCAAGGAAAAGTGAACCTGGAAATAATTGTTAAAGCAACCAACTGCTGGTCAATTTATCATGTCTGAGATCAGCCTCAGGACATGGCTCTCAAGCCTTTTCTGATGTCTCTGATGCCCAAATATTCATTTGAATTCAAAGGGAGCAGAGTCCAACCCGGTTGTCTGGATTCCCTGTTCCTGCTATGCAGGGGCCCAGACGGGCCTGTAGAAGCTTTGCTGAGGCAGGTAAAGGCATATCTGTGGCAATACAACCCACAGAGTTTGGCCTTTACAATGAAAAGACAAGCAAGTCAATGTTAACAGAGATGTTTTTATGTACAGGCGCAGTATATTTTGCAGTACATTTTGCTGGTGCAGAAATAGCATCTCAGTGTCGGTGCACCCAGGAAGCCCCCAGTGTGACTGAGATCTCACTGTTCCCCCCTGGTCCTCCCTGCCCCTGGCACTCAAGGGTCAGTGGGTGTCACAGCTCCTCTCCCGCTGTGCCCCCTCCGCCGCTCTCCTGAGCCACCTGGAGCAGCTCCCCATGGCAGATCACAGGCGGATCCACTCCAGTGGCCTCCTCGCAGCAGAGCAAACCCCGGCCAACAGGACACGGCTGGTGGCCATGGGAGATGGAGGCAGCCTGGCGTGACCCGTGCCTGCTGTCACCCCTGCTGCCCCTTCCCGAGGAGCTTGGCTGGTGTACCAAGAGCTCCTGCAAAGAGGCAAAGTGCCTGTGCTGTCCCTGCAGCTCAAGGTCATGGATTAAAACAAGTTTACGTGACTCAATGCCCTTTCTAAAGTAAACTGTCTTTACACAACTGGAAGTTGTAGGTTTGGGGCCATTAGTGGTTTTAAGAATTGCCAATATCCTCTGCTAATGCCATCAGCAACTCACAGCTCATCTGGAAGCAGCTTCAGGGAAATGGTCTGGGCTCAGGCAGGGGGAACTGGAGATCTGTGCCCTACTTAGCTGGTGTATATATTTGTCGGTAAGTGGGACACTCAATAACCTGAGATCTGACAGCCTTCAGATCCTGTATGGAGAAATGTCAATCATTCTGGCTTATATTAAACATCTTCCCAGGCATCTGGACTATATTATAATAGCCCATCAGCGCCAAATTATAAACATGAACCACACATGCTAATCTCTTGATCCTGTCTTATTTCCTTTTCAGACAGTCCATGGAAAAAGGAAAAAAATGTCTTTTGTGAGCATAAGAAAATGATAAGCCGCATGTGAGGGAGGGTGGAGTGAGCTGGCATCATTCTCCTGAGCCAACTGCAGATTTTTGCAATAGATTTGAGGGCATGTTTATGGCCATTTTCACTCATTACCCAGGTAACAATCATAGTGGAGACATCTAGAAACCAGTAAATGGAATTACAATAGAGGAGATCCTTTGACATTTTGTGTGCTTCTCAGTTTGCTTTATGACACGGTCCCACCTCCCCAGAGCTGGATCTGCTGTCCAAGAGGGACAGGGCAGTGAACACAGAGAGGGCACTGACCATCACCTTGTCCTGCTCAAGGGCAGTGGTGGGGGAGTTGCTCAGGAGACGTGTGGAAATCACTTGGTAGCTCAAACCAACCAACAGGTGACTTTAACATCTTAAAGTAGCTTCTGTTTTATTTTTCTTCTGAGAGTGAATTTAGTGAGAACATTTTCCTGATAGTCCTGGGAAAGGGATTCTTGGCATGCAAGACATGCTGGAATAACTGACCCCTTTTCTCTCTGTCTCGGCTCCAAGACCAGAAGCTGAGGTGGTATAGCCTCAGAGGTCCAGAATGTCCACAGCTCCATCTGTTTTCAGACAAGGACAGAGATACTTGACCAAAGAATACAACAGGAATCTTCTTGCACACCTTAAGGAGATGAAAGAGCTTAGCAGCACTTTCTGAGATATGCTCAGCATCCCCAGGGGCTCAGGCAAACCCTGTTGTCTCTTTGGGAAAGTTCTCCAAGGAGCTGCTTCTTTCTCATGGAGCACCAGAAATTGCCCACTGTGGGCAGTCCAGGTGGGATCCAACAGGAGGAATTGGATAGCCCTTCCCAAAAATAGTGTTAAACCCCCACATATTTGAAGCCTGCTAAGCCTCTTTTGCCACCACGACCTTCAGGTGACCTTGCTTCCCAGTGTGAGAGTAGCAGCAGAAGTGGTTTCAGTCCACTGCAACTGGTATGGAGTGGGCAGTTTGCCAAGCGAATATCTGCTGGGTTAATCACTGTGCAAATCTAATCAGGAACTGGAATGTGCCAGGCTCATTACTGAAATTAAATTCACCTCCAATTAAAGAGAGAGCTACAAGCTTCCATCATGCAGAGATGCCCCCAGGCTGCCCCTCCCAAAACCAACATCAAATCCAGCCCTGCTGAACTGCAGGTTTCCTGAGCACTGAAGGGATTTCCAGGTGTGAGGAAGTGAACTGCTGCTTGTGCTGCCCCCAGGCTCTATGAGAAGTTTACTGATACCTTTAATAAGTCACCTTGCAAGTTAGAAGTGACTTCAGTGGTTGGATTTCCAAGGAGTACTCACCAAGAGAAATCTGGGGACACAGTAACTGGAACATCTCCCATGGCAGGATTGTTCCTGTGCTCTGTGAGCACCTTTACAAATTCTCACCTTCACACTCTGAATCTTTCCTTGGGACCTACGTACCTTCTGTCTTCACTGTGGAGTCCAAATTAAGAAAGGAAGTTTGTGATGAGAACCACGAGGCTACAAATCAAGCAGGTAAAGTGCAGAGATGCTGACTGAAAAGTTGTTCAAGCTTCATTTGCCCCTTTGGCTTCTACGATTAGATTTGTACAGCCTAAGCACATCATCACTACATGTCACAGCATCTCCTCCTTCATCTGGGCTTTATCTGAATTCAGGGAAAAACTTTTAATGTCTTGGGTCTAAATATGTGCCTGTAACTGGCAAAATACAGCTCTGGGACTTGGCAGGACTGCAGATATAATTCCTGGCCTTCTTCTCTCCCCCAGTACTGAAAGAAGAAACAACCCACAAAGATTAGGGCTTGGCAGTCACCTGGAGATGGCCAACACACATGCAAAACGTGAACGCTCCCTGTACACATGTCCTTGGTCCACTCACACCTTCCAGTGTCTACTCCAAAAATCACAGTATTTCCAAAACTGGGGTCTGAACTCCTCCATCTTCATGGCCAGGAACCAGCACTAGAGAGCAGAATAGAGAATCACAGACTGGTTCAGCTTCAAAGGGACCACAGCGAGTCATCTGGTCCCACTTCCCTGCTCAAGAAGGGCTTTTCCTACCAGGGATTGATCAATGTCCAAATTCGATGTGACTCTGCCCTGAGCCTGGCTTAACTAAAGTGGGATTTTATAGCCCTGCCAAAATCAGGGTCACTGAACCCATTGCTCTTCTTTGCTCTCATAGAGTTGGATGAGGAACTGATCCTTTTTTTCCACTTGGATTAGCAAGACACTGAGAAACAGTATTGCATTTGTTTCCAGTGTACAGGAAATTAAGTATATATTGAAGAAATATAGATATATTTCACTTGACAACCAAAGGATTTATATCAAACTGGAGTATTGAAGCATTTTGTTTTAGGAATACTGACACAGAATATTGTCCATTTGGGGGATTTTTGTTAAAATGAACAACTTGGTGTATGCTACACACTTGCAGTAGGAATGGTTCAGCCTCAAGGCACGTTTTATGGGTGCTTCAACTCTGGATGCCTGGGTGCTCTAGATCTCTGCAGAAGCCACAGGAACCAGGCAGAGCTGCCAGCAGTAGAAGACATCACCTTTAAACAAAGCATCTTTTGCTCCCTTCCAGGCTCATGAGTCCCAAGACAGCTGTGTCCAAATGGTCTGACCAGTAGCACAAGGTTTGTCCTTGCCTTGATGTGGAGGAGCAACAGGTCCTCACCAGTTCTGGGCTTCTTCTTCCTGACCCACTTCCCTACAAACAGGAGTGCTGGAAGCCAGAAGGATTATTGTGCCATCTTGTTGCAGAGTTCCAATTGCAAAGCCTTGCTTTGGCACTGCCACGTCCTCCTGACCTGGCAAGGTGTATCAGCCCTGAGATTAACACGTGCTTGGCCTGACAAACACTGCACAAGCAAGACAGAAGGTGCTCATTTCTGGCAGTATTTGAACAATGAAGTCTCTCTGAAATCTCTCTGCCTTGAAACTTGTCTCCTTGAGGACCTGACTTACGAGACTATTCAGCTTCAACCTCAGTTGTCACTGGTATCTCTGGATTAGCTTCCAGATGGCTGAGGAAATGTATTTGTCTGCCCAGAGAGGAGTGAGTTAGAGCTGCTCCTTCCCTCCTCATGACTTTTTTTGCCTACAGTGTCCTGCAAGTGATCAGGGGCTTTATTTTCCCCTCTCAGCAGGCCCTGCACTGCTAATTCCATGAAATCTGCAGAAGGATAAATTTTCAGATGCCTTGAAAGTTCCTGCAAAACCCTTCCCTCCTCCCCCTCTATTCCTTTGCAGAACACACTCTTGGGTGACTGTGGTGTGAGGATGGACCTCAGGCCAAAATCTCTTCTCTGACCTGTGTCCCTGCAGGGGAACTGCTGGGAGCCATCCCCTGCCACCTGCAGCCACCTCTCACTCTCCAGAGGCTCAGCTGGGACAGCTGCTGGTTCTGAGGCTGCAGGAGCTCCTGAGCTCCACGGGACACATGAAATAATGATGGTCCCCACCATCTCAGGGCCTCTCTCTGCTCCGGATCACTGCAAGAGTGTCTGGTGCAGTGGACATCACTGAAATCTTTGCCTCCAGAGCTACCCTGGAGAGTGTGAACCATCCCAGCACCGTGGGGCTCGTGTCTCTGAGTGGCAATAGTTTCCAGAATGACATCTGTCCCAATTTAGGATGCAGACAGCCCTTCCCAGTCCTGGACAGCACTCTGCCAGCTCCATGAATTCTGGATCAAACTCCACTTGTAGGCCCCACTCTGGCCATGTGAAAGTGACAGCACGCATCTGGCCATGTGTTGCCAGCAGCAATCTGGTGGATGGAAGTTCCCCTCCCAAAATATTCACCAAACACAGCTCCAGGGTGTAGAGTTGGGATGTCAGACTGTCCACCCTGGGGTCTTCAGCATAGCTGGCTTTGTGTCAGGGTCTGGTCCTGCTGTCAATATTTACACCAAGCCTTTTGCCTAAGTTCATGAAAGGAATTCAGAAGCTGGGCAAGTTCATGGACAGGTGTATGGTGTAATTGCCTCCTTTGATGCACCTCACATAGTGTTTGTCAACTCCATATTTAGTTTGCTGAAATCTTATTGGGTTTTGAACATGGCTGGGTCCTTGTGGAGACTCCTCTGAGAATGTGGATCAAACTCTAGGACTGACTCCAGGTCTCTTTATTCATGTTGAGTTATATCACATTCCATAAGCACCCTACCAAGATCAGTTGGCATCATGATGGAAAATAGCTCAAAGCCAGAGCCAGAAGATCAGATCTGGCCTTTAGTTGTTATGCCTTGTGGTATAAACCCTTGATTCCTGTTTGCCATTCTAGGATCTATCTGACAACTTCCCTTCCCTTCCCTTCCCTTCCCTTCCCTTCCCTTCCCTTCCCTTCCCTT
>JAWWEE010000058.1:1580678-1596138 GCA_035221455.1 Xenops minutus
CGGAGCTGCAGCCCCCCCTGAGCTCTGCCCTCAGCCTGCTCTGCTCCAGCTGGACACCCCAAGTGCCCTCAGCTGCTTCACCTCCTGACCCTTCATCATCTCCATGGCCATTCTTTGGACATTCTCTAATAACTTCAGATGCTTTTTATATTGTGATGCCCAAAACTGCCCTCAGAACTCAAGGTAAGGCTGCACCGATGCAGAGGAAGTTCCTCAGAAATCACAGGAAACTGAGTCTGAGCGTCCCCTTCAGCTGCAGACCCTCGTGGAAATGCAGGAGCCGTTAAATAACAAAACAAAGGAAGATACTCCACGAGGGCAATGCCAACACACCCTGCATGTGTTGCACTGAGAGCAGGATGCTCAGGGGTGCACTCAGAGATCACAGAGCAAGGCAAGCAAAACTGGCAACAGTTCAGCAAACAACTCGAGCCAGACCTGCACTTTACTAACTGAGGAGCTGAATGTCCCTGAAACATGTCCTGCAAACAGGGAATTCTGAACAACTGCCACAGAAAGGAGCATTATGTGAATACATGCAAAGTTATCAAGACTATGTAATCACAGACAGTGACAGTGCAGAGAGCAGGTGAAATGTTCACTGTAATGATGTCCTAAACAAAGGAAAGAAAGGAATGGAGGAAATAAATGGCACGACACACAGACTCAAATCCGGGTGCTCAGGTGATGGGTGGGCAGAGCCAGGCAACTCAGGAGAGTAAGAATGTGAGTCAGAGAGTAAAACAAAACCCTGAAATACCAAGTCATAGGGAAAACAGAGAAGTTCCCAGTGACAGGGACATAGTTTGCAAAATGCGTGATTACAAGGGGTGGCCCCACCTGGGTGCAGGGTCACTTCAGGGATTAAAAAGATTTAAGGCCAACCAACTCTCAGACATTTGTTTAGTCAGCGAGGCAGATGGTTGGGCTCCACCCTGTGCACTGAAGGGATCAGGTTTTGCAGGAACTAAAATCCAGAGGGGACAGCATTGTTCCACGGCTGTTTCGTGCTGGCTGGATATCTGCAGTGATGACATCAGGAAAGGGTTCTGGCCCTCAAAAGCCACCCTTGTACAGGTATCAAAAGATGCTAACTCTGGATCACTAAGGCTGGGAAGAGCTCCAGAACAGCAGTTCAGTGCTTCAGATGTTCAGAAAATACTCTTTTCTTATCAAAGTACCAACTCCCCCAACTACCTACAATTGATGGATCTCATATCCTGAAATGGCCCCCAGTGTGTTTTGTTCACCTGTGCTTCACAATCAGCACCTGAGGCCTCTCCAAGAAGACTATGTTGGAAAAAAATGGAAAAGTCATGGAGAGCAATATCAGTGTAACCAGCCAACAGCCAAGGTCCTTGGGACTGCATTGTACGGGGAGGGTAATTATGAATTCATGCATTGTTGAATGAAGAATAATTAATCAATCAATTGCCAGCCTGGTAGCCCTAATATTGGGCAGGGTGCCATGACATAAAACTCTCTATAAACAACATGGAGCAGAGGACACACTGTGCTCAGCACACAGCCTATGCAGGAGACAGGAGATGGGAGATCTCTGCAGCTCGACACCTGTTTGGGGAAGGAGGTTGGGTGGGCAGGGCACAGCGGGGCAGGGCAGTGTGGGTTTGTGCTTCCTGCCCCGCTGTGAGGACTAGAGCTCAGAGTGGGCTGGTAAAACACAATGCTGTGGGAATCATATCTGATGCTTCAGCATGACATGAGCTGTTGGAAGCCAACTTGACGCCAGTCAAGCTGGGCTGGTAGCTGGAAAGGTTTTGTTCTAATTGCTCCATAGGCCTGTGAGTCAGATGGAGGAATGGAAAGGAGATGCAGAACTGGAGAAGGAATTACCTGTCTTTTCATCAATGAAAAGATGAAAGCTGCATGGGAAAAGCCAGGAAGAGAATAGGAAGGAGAGTGATGCAGTATAGGTGCTGAATTCCTGTAGGCATTGGGAAAAAGTTGAAGCCTCAGCACCAGGGACAGAGATGCAGAGAGGCATCCTCCTCCTCCTCCTCTGTCTCTGGGTCCTGGGTGGTGCTGGCTGACTGTGGGTTGTCTGGTTCAGGTGTAAATGCTGAGCATCCTCTGTGTCTTTTATGAGCTTCTCTAGATCAGGTTGCCAGGAATGATCCTTTGATTGAAGATATTCAAACTAAAATTTTCATCTCTGTATTCTGTTCCACTTCTTCCACTTGCAAGTCCAAGCATGTTTATCCTCCAAATCGAGTGCCCTGGGCTGTGTTTGTGGGGCCAAGCAGGCAGAACTGAAGCAGCAGAGGCAGATGAGCTCCATGACTTCATTGACAGCAACACGGACAACAGTACCTCTGCTGCTGCTGCAGAAGTGGATAGGGAAGAACTGGGTATGACACGGAATCTCCCTGTACAGGAAAGGGACTGTGCTCTGAGAAATCCAACCATGCATCCTGGCACCTTCTGCGTGTGATACCCCATTATCCCCACCCCAGTGTGAGCACCCCGGGCCTTCTCACCGTTCCCCTATTTCATGCAACACAAATATCACCGGACACTTCCTGAGGAGACTGCCGTGGAGACAGAGGTGCTGTTCCCCCTGCTGATCTGAGAGCATCTGGGATCAAAGACAGCATTCAGATAGTGTGTCAGTGGGGGGTTCTCAGGTGTCAGCCCAAGAGCAGTTCAGCTAAACCAACTCCAGGGTTCAGCAAGGAGCAGTAAGTCGATGTGATGAAGGACCTGGACACCATCCCAAGGAGCACCCCACGGTTACCGAGCCCTCATATTTGTGAATCAAAATGGTCTGAACCATGCAGGCAGTTTCTCCAGGGATCAGCCTCACTGCTTTCAGCTGAAGCACATCCCAGACTGGGACTGGGGCAGTAGTTTTCACAAGCTGGTCACTGAAAATAGGCCAGTTATGGAGAACTTATTATACAAATTGCTCACCTGGAGTTAGAGTAATGTCATCTGATGGTCTTCACATCAGCCAGTGCAGTGCACCAGCCCTGGCAATCAGTTCTCCTGACCTGTAAACACGTGTGTAATCACAGCCCTCACTGCAGCATTCATGGGAGCACACCTTTCCAGGTATGCTCTTTAAGAGAAGGACAAGAAATAGCTTTTAGCCTGGCAGATTTTTGTTGCGCCTCCACAGACATGTGCAGACAATGCCTTGGTTTCATTAAGGGCTTCCTCACCCATTTGTCCATGGCAGTGGATGGCACAGCAACACGTCCCTCTGACCCACCTGGCAGCACATGACTCAGAATGCTCCAGTGCCACAAACAGTGCAAACACATAGCCCTTTATTATCTCTTTTCACCCAGATGAATGAACCCTGAATCAGATGTCAATAACTGCTTGGCATTCCTGGAGCTCTCAGTGTGCTGGTGAGTTTATATCCCTACAATTTCCCTGTTGAGAAAGCAACAAAGGGCCTCAGCACCCACTGCTCTCTGCAATAGGAAGCTGTGGTAGAGGTTGAGCAATTCAAGGAATGCTTGAAACACCTACTTGAGTTTTGGCTCTGGAGCCTCATGTTTTGCCTTTTCTCCATGTTCTCTTGGGTAGTTATCTCAGTTTCTCAATTCCTGCCACTTGGCCTCAGTGTTTGCAGGATCCCCCTCCCCTTGCCAGAATCCCAGTGTTGTGTTTGTAGAGCAGAGTGCACAGGATGGAAGCAGAGGAACAAGCACAGGAACACACATGAAAACATCACCAGCTCTTACGGCAGCAGGAGACAGGCAGGGAGGGGACTGTGCATGACATGAAGTTGTCAGGTCAAAGAGAACAGGATCCTTGGCATGACACAATGTCCTGGGTTCAAACCTTTTACCTGTGTGGCTCACTTTTGATTTCTGCTGAGCCCTGGCAACCACATGCATGGCTGTCTCACGGCTGTACCTTGCCCAGGAGCAGCTCACCCAGCCCACCCAGAGCTTCGGTGCTGCCCAGTGACAGTCACAGGTGGCAGGTGTGTCACTGTTTGAGATCACGACATCTGCAGAAGTGGAAAGTTCAGGGAGTTAAGCAGCTCCCTCCCCAGCCTGCCATGGGAGCAGCTCTCCAGCAAGGCTGCTGCAGGTATCTCAGCACAGAAACTCCCACAAGCAGAGACTCCACCTGCAGGTGGAATTGCAGGGGTCAGTGGTTTGCAGTGATTCATTTCATTTTCACCCTGCTGGGCTGCAGAGCCATCCCTCGGCTGTCACACCAACACATCTTGCCACAGGAAATGGCAGATGAAGAGATACAGATTGTGATGGCTCCCAGCAGCTACATTTTGACATCCTCATGTTGGAGCCTAACATGGAACTTCATGTGTATTTGTGCCTTTCTAAGCCATGGCCTCATCACCAGACACAGACAGGATGGGGCTGCATGGTCCTGGCTCAAACCAGCCCTCGCCAGCATGGTGTGTGTGCAGGGTGGGACATGCTCTGGGCTGTACTGGAGCTGTCACAACCCTGTCTTTGGTGCTGTGAAAAGGAACTTGTTCCTGATGGGGATACAGGAGGAGAACTGACTGGTGCTATAATTCCATCTGGGAGGTTTGTGAAGTCCTAGCAGTGAGAAGTTCTAGCAGTGTCAGTGGGAGCTGAATTATTGCTGTAAGTCCTGTACATCCTCCCTCTCCTGCTGCCTTCCCAGGCGACCACCTTTGACTGCCCATCACCAGACCATGATCATAATTGGCACCAGTGGTAATGGAAACACCATGCACAGAGGGGATGGGAGAGCCCAGCCCTGTGCAGGCTCTGCCCCTGAGGAAAGCTGTAGGTGATGGACACGTACTATGAGCCTCAGGACCAATTCCCTACTCCCCAAGCTGAAAATATCTCCTAGTTCTTGGTCTGGATGAGATGCAGGAGCTTTCTGCCCCTTTCTCACCTGTCTGTGACCTGAAGCAGCCGTGGCTATGGCTGTATTCCTGATCTGACCAGCCTAGAGGAAACCCAACCCTGCACCTCCCTTCACACCAAGGGGCTGCCCTTGGGTGTCAGAGATGGTGAGTGTTGCACTGACACACACACAACAGACAGAAAACGCCTCAGAAGAGCACATTTTCCTGCACAAATGACTTTTTTCCTTCTCTCCAGATCTCTGCAGGGGCTATCTCCAGCATGCTGGGTGCCTGCAGCCTCTCCACCTTTCCTGTTTTCATTCCAGTATTTGCAGTGCTAACATACTGCATGCCTCGAATTCCAGCCCTGACACACCAGTAAGAAGGGCCAAGGGCAGATTCATGGGATTCTCAGAGCCTCTTGTGTCCTTTCCCCAGTCAGAGGATACTAATAACTCCCTGACTCCTTCCTTCTTCCTTTTCCTTCCTTTCTCTCTTCTGATTCCCAGAGTTGCTGCTATCCCTCAGCACTTCAATGCTATAGTATTCTGACAGGGAAGGGCACTGATCTGCCCTGGTTTCCTAAGAGCAACAGCTGGGAAGGGCTGAACCAGAGCTGATAGTCGAGTGAGAAAGTGTGTCCAAAAGATTGCTCTGAGGTCCAAGAGCTCCTGCAAAAATGTGGCACAGCCACTGTAATACCATTTCCCCACTGCAGCAGAAACTTTCTAATTCCTCCCTCCTAGTGGTTAAATCAGGAGGAAAGCACTTAAACCAGTGGAAGGATTGTCTTGGCAAGTATTTGTTCACAATGTTTGGAGTGCAGAGTCAGCCAGATCCATCCCTCCCATCCCTTCCCTCAGCTCCCAGCCAGCACTGATACACAGCACCCAAGACATACAAAACTTGGCAATTTGCACTTAAGAGACAAGTTCTGTTCCTTTTAATTCCAGTGGTTAGTTGAGGTCCGATGTTGACAGCAGAAACAGAAAGCTGTGGCCAGTCTGAAGCACCAGGAATGTGCAACAGCACGGGAAGGCATTTCCAGCCCTGTGTATGGCACCTGCTGTTGGCAGGACCCGCTCCCATCCCACCTGTGCTGTGCCCACAGGGAATGGTGGATCAGCTGTGGCTGTGCCTGTGGATGGGCAGGACGTGCCTTCAGCTGCAGGGACTGATGGAATCGCCCAGGGGAATTTCCTCCAAGGGCTGTGCTGTCCTGCAGTGCCTTCCCCACACAGGAAGGTTACAGGGATTCAAGAGCCAGCAATGCAGAATCACTGGATTCCTACCCCAGGTGGAGTTTCTCCACGACCCCCTAAAACCTTCCGTGGGCCTGCAGCTCCTCCAGCCCCAAAGAAGCACCTCCACCCCAGCAGGAACATCCTGGCTCCCTGTGCTCCCTGTGTGTCCCTGCTGCCAGCACGAGGAGCTGTGGTGGGGGCAGGAGGGACCCCCGTTTTGGTGTGTGAGCACAGAGGGACGGAGGTGACCAAGGCACCAGCTGGGAGCCAGAGGGGCAGAGGAGCCCACCAGAGCAGGGCAGCTCCTCCGTGGGGCTCCAACCCCCAGCAAACCCCAGGGCACCCACAGCGCTCTGGACTCCAGCCTGGGATCAGCTGGCAGCCAAGGGGGACTTCTGAGGTGTCCCTTAAAGGTGAGATAACACATCACTACAGGTTCAGCCCCACAGCAGAGCCCACAAAAACCCCCTCAGCAAGGAACAGAGCAGAGGCAGCTCCTGCTCTGGGGCTCAGTACTGTACCCACTGCCCATCCCTTAAGAAGGAGCCCAGAAATGGTGGCCAGAGGCTTTGTGGGTTCTCCCCAATTCCTCCAAGGCTTTCAGAGCCTGTTTTAGCTGCACTTCTGTGGTGGATTCCTTTGCTTTGTGCTTTTGATGAAAACTCCTGGTTTTCCTTGTTTTAAGATCATATTCTCTTCCCACTGAAAGAGCAGCTTGAACTGAGAGGTTTAAAAGACAAACACTGTCTCTCTCAGCACATTTTAATTATTTAATCAGAGAACGAGCTGTACTTTGTCTTACTTTTACTCACTTGAAGACATAGGTAGATTAAAGTGAGCACATGATTATTTAAAATTGAAATTGCTACTTCATCAGGAAGCATTATATATTTAAAATATTGCTTTTGCTAATTATTTTTTACATCCCTTCACCTTCCCCCCCTTCCTTGTTTTTTATCTTCAATACACCCCATTTACACATTTTTCTAATGAGAAAACCAGGACCATTTTTGAAAAATATGAAACCATGTGAGAGACAAAATGATCAAATTGCCTATTTTTTTTCTGTGTTTAAAGCACAGAATCACTGTGCAAAGTTCTCCAGCACTCTTGCACAGCTCTAGGAAAGAGGCTTGTTCTGAAAAGGCTGTTCTAAAGAAATCACATTTTCCATGACAAAAAATGTCTTTGAAAAGACATCTTGACAGCCTGCTTTTGGCTTTGCCTGCTGGTTGGAGATGGGCCTTTTTCTGTTATTTATGTAAATGTTGTCAAGGCTGAAGTGTGGGAAGGGGGGCTTCTCCTGTGCCTCCCTGAGCTCTCAGCCTGATTGGCAAGCAGGGTCTCCCAGGTTATCACAGTGGACAGGACAAAGTGGTGCCCGTGGGCATCCCAGCCAGAGAGAACCTGAGCCCTCAGTGTCTGTGGAGAGCAGTCTCTCCTTTCCCCAGGTGAAGCTTCTCTGTTGAACTGGGACAAGCCATGGACCCATGGGGTCCATCCATCCTTCTCACAGCCTGGAAATGCAGCCACTGCTGGAGCAGCAAAGGCCAAGTGGAGCTCACCAGCTCTTCCTGCTGCAGGTCCCTCAGCCTGCTGTCCTCTGATCCACCTGCCTGCCAGAGGGACCTGTACAGCCTGTACTGGTGGCTGAGGCCAGCTTGGCAACACCTTCATGCAGAAATGAGGAACAAGTGGTGAAGGGTTTAAAATAACTCCTCTAATGCCTCCTTTGTGTGTGTCTTTTCAAGTGACCTTTCCCACCACTTTTTTTAACATCACTCACAAAAGAGGCATGTCTTGTGTTTTCTGTGCCTCATCAAACAAAGGTCCCATCCTGAGAAGTTTGTTCTTATTTATGATCTTCCACACTTTTCTGGAAGCCATTAAAAATCCCATCTCCTTCTGAATTTTGCTTATCTTTGAGGACAAGAATTTGGGAAGATTCATAAAAGGAAGTGAACTTTTTTGTGCACATGAGGAGTACCCTGATGTGATTATAGACAGCAAAGGAAAATAGAGCAGGAGTGTTCCGGGGTTAAGCCAACCTTGTTTAAGCTGATCTTCAGAGATGGGATTGGAGTTTAATATAGAAGGAAATGTCCTGCATCTGCTGCTGCAGGGCTCTGGCACCTTCTGACCACTGTCACCTGGAGGAGCCAGGGCATGTGTGTGGCACTTGCTCTGTGTGAAGAGCTCGTGTCCTCACAGCCCTCAGGGAAAGGCTTGGGAGCAGCAGGACTCCCTTTCCTGGACACTCTGGTGTTTGCTGCCCGGGACCATGGTTTTAATAGCACAGCGTGGCTGGAGGACTGAAATGATTTAGGTGACTCTCTAATCCAGCAGTGCTAGAGCCCCCAGAGCTGTTCCCTGCAGGACCTAATGCCCATGGGCAGTTCCTTGTCCCTCTGCCATGCTCACTGTGCTTCTGTTCCCAGTTCAGGGAGTCCAGGAGCATAAGGCAAGCCCAGGGATGAGTCCCCAGGTGGGTGTGGGACACACTCGCTGAGCACACACGCCCTCTACACACCCCTGGGTGCCAAGTGGCAAGACTGGGGTGAGCAGCACCATCCAAAAGGTTTTTTCCCGCAATGGATCATCACACTGTGTGGCTTTCCCAGCAGGAAAAAACCCAGGGCAGGCAAAGTGTAGTGTGAGCCAGTGCTGCCACAAACCTCCCTCCATCCCAGCCTTGGTCTCACGCAGTCCTGCCCTCCCATTGCTGCCTCTCCTGGCCAAAATCCGTGTCCTGGGGAGAAAGGTGGGCAGTGCTGAGGTTTGTAAGCAAAATAAATCAGAATCCTGGAGCTCCTGAGCCATCTGTCTCTCCCTGAATGCTATGCAAGGCAGAGCCCAGCCATCCCATTAGCCCCTCTGCTGCTGGCAGGACTCCCAGATCCCTCCATTTGTGACCAGCCAACATGCCCTTCACTTTTTCCTCTCAACCTTCATTTAAAGCATTTGAGAGTCCAATCTGAGCACTGCTTCCAGAAAAAAAAAAAAAAGCATCTGCTCCAGATAAAAGCATCAGCTGGAGGCATCAATGGGATTTGTAAGTACATGAGGAACAGAAGGCGCCCTCAGAGTGGATCTGACCTTCACAAACAGGAGCCAACAGAACCATCAGCGGGTGCAGCGTGGGGCAAGGCTGGAGGATGGAGGAAGAGGAGGCACAGAGGCCCTTCCCTTCTGTCCAGCTGGGCCTATGAGGCTTTGAGGGGGCTTGAGGAGGAGCAGGTCACCAGAGCAGCGTGGGGTGAAAGGAGTCACAGAGCAAAAGGAGGGAGTAGGTGGAGGGGATGAGGCAGGGAAAGGCCAGTAGGAGCTGTGATATATGTCAGCTTTGGGGGTTAGTGATGAGTAGGGAGGTGTAGGAGGGCAGGAAGGCTTCTGCTGACTTCCCAGGCTTCTCATTGGCACTGTGGATGTGCCCAGCCCTGGTGACTCCAATGGGAAGGAAGATTTCCCAGTCCTGGGGTACCCTTTGTGTGTGGCCCTGAGAGGGAAGCATTGCTTGTCCCTGCTTCAGAATCCCTACCTATAAACCAGGACCTGCACTGAGACCTCACCAAGCTGGCACAGTGTGAGCTCCAAGGATGAAGCAGCACTGGGTGTGATTGCCCATGGGTGGTGCTGTGACCCAGCATGTCCAGCCAGGGTCCCTCCCCAACAGAGCTGCTTTGACGGCAATAAAGGAGGTGATGCTGCATGATGGAAGACTTCCTACATTTTGGAAGGAGGTGAGGTCTGTATTTGTCACGGAGATGTGGGAATGTGCCAATTCTGTGGTACCTGCTGGCTCAGAAAATCATTAACACTTGGCCCTGCCTCTTGCTTGTAGCAGCACCAGGGTCCTGCAGCAGAGTGGGGCAGGGGGAGCTCTGTTCTTTCTTTAGGTCTTTCAGATCCATCCCACCCCTCTGCTTCTCTCCCAGCACTATGCAAAGTCACTTCAGGCAGTGAAAAGCAAAATCCACATTCCCTTTCTTGCAACACAGCTTCTGTAAAAGTCCAGAGAGTTTGCTGGGATTCAGGTGGTCACAGTTGTCCCTGAGAATCATAGATTTAAAGAATTGTGAAAGTTGGAAAATGCATTTAAGATCATCAAGTCCAACCATCAATCCAGCACCACCACCAAGTTCACCACTAAAGGTTGTCCTCAAGTGTCCTATCTACTCACTCTTTGAACAATTCCAGGAACTGGGAATCCGCCACTGTTCTTGGCAGCCTGTGCTAGTGCTTAACCACTATTTCAGTGAAGAAAGCTTTCCCAGTAACCAATCTAAACCTTCCCTGGCACAGCTTGAGGTCATTTCATCTTGTCCTGTCCCTGTTCCCTGGGAGCAGAGCCCGACCTGCCCTGGCTCCCCTCCTGTCAGGGCATTGCAGAGAGCAAGAAGGTCCCCCCTGAGCCTCCTTTTCTCCAGGCTGAACTCCCCCAGCTCCTTCAGCTGCTCCTCATCAGACTTGTGCTCCAGATCCTTCTCCAGCTCCATTCCCTTCCCTGGACGTGCTCCAGCCTCTCAATGTCTGTCTTGTCATGAGGAAAATACAAAAAAACTATAAAAAAACTATAGAAAACTTATAGAAAAAAATCCCAACCAAGCAGTGCCAGGTGAGTGAAGTGACAGATCTCCCCAGGTGACAGTGCCCCCACCACACTGCTGCTCTGCAGGAGAGGCTGGACACTAGGACAGACTGCCAGTCCTGGGCTGATCCTGGAAAGTGAAAGAAAACAGCAGGTAACAGAGCCAGGAAATGCTACTGCAGGTGAGTGACCGTGAACAATCTCCATCACATTTTCTTCTGTGTTATTATCCTTTTTAAAAATTAAAAATGGTAATAGGTTACTGTAGTTGAAAGTGAGATAATGGGAGATTTTATGGAGATAAAATTATAATGGTATCCAGGGAGGGAAGGGGATAGGGAGAGAAAATTGAAAGGGATTCATTATAAAGCTATCCTCACTTATAAATAGTCCCCCAGGTTAGGATTTAGGGTGTTAATAGTTAACCAGACCCTTAGGAAGGCTAAAATAACTACAACATGCACGAAGCTCCTCACTTCAGCACTCCCCATGTGCACAAGCCTTGCCACCACTGGTCTCAGTTACTGTGGCAACACTACATCTGCTTTCCACAACAGCCTTCATTAATCATTTACACCCAGGGGAAAAAACAAAGTCTTGGAGGAATGATGCCACAGGAGCTACTTGTGCTCACCTGCCACTGGTGAGTGGGGCCAGCTCTGAACTTTTCAACCCCTATTTACAACCCCTACACAAAGCAAAGGCTCACAGTCCTCACAGGCCACAGTCCCAGGTGCTGCAGAGGTATCTAAAGGAAGTGAATGCTGATCAGTCACATCTATCAAATGAAAGGAGACATCTGTGTGCTGAATTAGAGTCCATTCCTTTTCCTGGACCGGTTTCAGACTGTTCTAGTTCCACAGTGTTTATCTCTGAAGCACTACAGATTGTGCCTATGTACTATGGTCTGTCTCACCAGTGTTTCTTTCCTGCTACTTCATGGTTCTCATCATACCTGTGCTGTTGGGAAGGGACCTCTGGAGGCCTCCAGTGCAATCCCCACTCAGAGCAGGACCATTGCCAGCACTGGTCAGTCACCCTGGCTCTGTTTCTGTCCACTGAAGACACCCAGCAAGTCCAAGGAGTCAGTGGGAGAAGGACCTGGATGGATAAGAAAAGTACTTTGGCAATTGCACTGCTATAATAGCAGCAGAGCACTTGCCATTGACTGTGAGGGGAAGTGCCATGTGCCCAGGGAGGTGACAGCCACCCTTCAGAGCAGCCTGCTGAGACCTGCAGAGGAGCCCCTTGTGCCAGCAGTGCCTGCAGCTGGAGAAAGGGCGATGGCGTGGAACAAAGAGACAGCAAATGTCCCAAAAGGGTTAATCTTTAACCACATTGTGGCTCAGATCAAGCTGTAGGAGGTGAATCATGAATTCACAGATTCAGGATGGTTTGGGTTGGAAGGGACCTTAAAGATCACCCCATTCCGCTTTCCTGCCATGGGCAGGGACACCTCCCACCAGCCCAGGTTGCTCCAAGCCCCGTCCAACCTGGCCTTGAACACTTCCAGGGATGGAGCAGCCACAGCTTCTCTGGGCAACCTGTGCCAGGGCCTGCCCACCCTCACAGGGCACAATTTCTTCCCAATATCCCATGAAAGCCTACTCTTTTTCAGTTTGAAGCCGTTGCCCCCTGGCCCTGTCATGGTTTTGGGTATCCCTGCCCCACAGGAATCATCCCTCAGGTCTCACCACCATCTCCTGAGTGCACAGCAAGGACAATGTTCAGGAGCAGCAGAGCATCACAGCACCTCTAGTGTCCCCAGCAGCAGCAAAGGCAGGACCCCTCTTCCCCGTGAACTTCTGTACTCTATGCCCTGGACAGCGCAAGTGGATAAAGCAAATCCAGCCAAACCGCCCTAATTAACAGGACATGCTCTGAATTTCGTAGTTCTGGGGAGAGTGAACCCGTCCCTGCAGCCGAGTGCAGAAGGTGTCAGTACTGAGTCACTTTGCTCACAAAGTCTGTGCCATGAGGAAGGGAGGTGAGGAGGGGTTGCTGCAGAGGGCACGGCACAAGGGAGTTACTTGCACCTTGCAGGAGTTGGACTTTGATGGCTCGTGAGTCACTTCTAACTCAGGATATTCTGTGATTCAGGACATTCTGTGATCTCCATTCTCAGCTGCAGGAGTGTGCCTGTAGAGGGGATATTGCCAGGAACTGGGTGTTTGGGAGCTCACAACTTCAGTGTTCCTCACGGAGACACCAGGCTGATGGGAGCTGGTGCAGAGGCACCAGGGAAAGGGCAGCACCACACTGCCATTCCAGGAAAGCCTGACTTCGCAGGAGCATTCCAGCAGCACCATTTAGCCATGAGTACCAGATCCCTGCAGGGAGTTTTGGAATCAGTGGGGACTCGTGGAGTGATTCAAGGTTTCTCTGCAGCACGGGCAGAGCCAACCCTCCGTCTGTCCTTTGGGTAACAGTTCAGTGACAAAGGAACTCAATGGCAAAAAGTGTCCTGGGCTGCCTGTCCTGCATCCCAGCAGGGCTCTGTGCTGGTTGTTACAGGCAAACAGTCTTCCTGAAATTTTGAAAGTGATCCAACAACAAGAACGGAGGAACCCCTTCCCTGCCACAGGAGCAGGGAATCTTGATCCCAGCACTGGGATCGAGTCATCCTGGGCTGGGCAAGGAAAGGACACACAGAGCAGCCCCAGCCCAGGAGCACAGCACAGGCTCTGACAGCACCACCCATCCCCTGGTAATGAGGACGGCAAATTAGAGCTCTTTAAATAACCAGGAGCTCTCCAGGAAAGGGAGTAAAGTCCTCAGACGGCCTGATCTTCACTTAATCCCTGCAAACAGACACCTCTGATTAGAGGATTGGTTTCTTCTGGAGGGGAGCGGATTGAGGGCTTTGCCTGGCAGGAGCAAAGGAACATCTGGTGCTGTGTTTCCTAAACCCAAAGAGCCACTGACTTCTGTCCCCAGTTCAGTCCTCGGTCTCCTTGCTTTTCCTCCTCTTCCCAGCACCAAATCCCCTTCATCAGCACCTGCCCTGGAGCAGGAGCACCCGTATCTGCCCAGGGGTCAGTGCAGCCTTGGCACACATGGTGCTGGACCAGAGAGGAGCTCTGAGCCCAGGGAGGGGCTGGCAGGGCGGGCAGGGGTGGCAGGAGCTGCCCCCGAGGATTCAGGGACAGTTTTGGATCAGGGCTGGGTGGGCAGCGGGGCTGCTTCACATCCCCTGCACCTCTGACATGAAGGAGCCACAGCAGTGACAGAGGCCTCCGTTAATGAGTGGAGGCACTAATGAATCTGTGTGTTATCTCTATGTATCCTCTGCCCCAGGACAGCCCCAGGGCGCCTCAAGCAAACAAATGAAGGAAACATGTCTATTAGAGCCTGCCAGCACCTGGGCTGTGCGTTCCCAGCAGTGTATGTTCACAACACCAATTTATACACTCACAGCAAATATTTTTGCTGATGATTTTCCACAAGATTTTCAAGGGCTTTTATCAAAAGGAAAAGTGAAATTTCTTTTTTTTTCCTTTTTTCTTTTTTTTTTAATTTTATTTTTCCTTTCTCCCCCTCCCCCCCTCCGCCCCCCTTACTCTTTCTTCTTTTTTCCTTTCTTTTTAGTTTCAGGCTCATTTTCATAATGAGATTCTGAAATTTTGCCCCTCCCCCAAGACATACACTGTTTTCTGTGTTGATGAAGATCAGATCTGGCTGAAAATAATTTTGATGGAAAATGCTCAGCTGTCTCTCCAGCAGGAAAAAAACCTTCCATGAAGAAGTGCTGGCATGACCAAATGCCTTTGCTTTAAGAGGCAGCGAGAGAACAGCCCCTGGCAAGGAGGGAAGAGCCTTTCAATCCCAGGTGCATTCTTTGAAAAGCCTGGGAGATGCAGGAGAGCCACTGAAGTGTCTCAAGCACCAGTCTGTCCTGGTGAGGAGCACATTGTTTTCTGGTTGCTTTCTTTCCATCTTAACCCAATTGGGTGGCTCTGAACACACATCCCAGACTGAGCAGAAATGCAGGGTGGGCAGAGAATGCCAATAAGATATGAGAGGTTTGGCACCTGGGTGGGCTTGAGTGGACAAGGCACTCCGAGACACCCCAGGAGAAGAAAGGGACATCAGGTCTTTATTTTCCTAACTCAAGTCTAGGGTGACAATTTTGTAATGGCCTGTACCAAGAAGTTTTCTTGGGTAGCCCTAGCCCCAAAGTTGGGTGTCACCAGGAAATTACAGCAGTGACAGGGAGTGTGAGTGGAATGCTGGGTCATGTGGGGTGGCTCTGCAGAAGAGGTGAGGTGATGTGTGTGCTGGAGCTGCCACAGCTCCTGCAGGAAAAGACCTCCTGGAGGTGCCAGGAAGGCCTTACCACTCCACAGTCATGACCCAGAGGGGCTAAGAAGTGGGAATTTTCTGCAGGGAGTGAAAGAGAATTGTACAGAGCAGCACAGGCAGAGCAGCACATCCATGGGGATGAAAGGAGGAAAAGCAGTGGAACAACAATAAGGCAGCTTTGTGGGAAACCCTGGCCTGAAACAACTGGAGCAATTTATCTCCTTGCTTGGGTGTGCTAAAGACCCACTGGAGGGTGAATACTGTCTGCCCAACACTGAGCATTGACCTGTCCTGGGGCCAAAATCTGTCAATGAGAGAATCACAGAATCACAGAATGATTTGCGTTGGAAGGGACCTTAAATATCATCTCATTCCACCCTCTGCCATGGACAGGGACACCTTCCACTAGCCCAGGTTGATACAAGTCCCATCCAGCCTGGCCTTGGACACTCCCAGGGATCCAGGGGCAGCCACAGCTTCTCTGGGCACCCTGTGCCA
>JAWWEE010000058.1:1603006-1621155 GCA_035221455.1 Xenops minutus
TCTGGCTCTTTATCTCATGTCTGTGAAGCCTATGAGAAGCCAAGTGATGAGGTTCTGTGGGCTTGCCATCCCATCCCATCCCATCCCATCCCATCCCATCACATCCCATCCCATCCCATCCCATCCCATCCCATCCCATCCCATCCCATCCCATCTCGAGATTTCCAAGGATTTGTGAGCTCTGAGCCAGGCTTTCAGCTGCTGGAAAAGCTGGAGCACACCAAAACACGTCAGCATATATCTGCAGATTCATCAGTCTGTATAGGTTGAAAAATCATGTGAAAATTTAAGAGAATACAAAGATTTGTTGGTGATTTTTTAAGTTAAATTCTTCTTTTGCTTTATTTTTGGCTTTTCTGTTGTACCTCTAGTCAAAGCAAAGTTATTTTCCCAAGTTTTATACCTCAGTCAAGACAACAAATTCATAAAGCTGTAACTATTTTCACTTCACCAGAAGTCTTAGGTGCAGAGCCGTGGTCTGGAGCTGAGGGAAGCCCAGGGAGTCAGGGACCTGCTCCTCTCTGTACAGTTCCAGTGAAATCCCCCTGTTCACCGTGACCCCCTCAGGCAACAAAGGACCTTATCATCACTGCCCAACCCAAACACTGGGAAACACAAATGTCTTTATTGAGGAAAGCAAGAGAGGCAGGAGCCCTCTACTCTGGAGGTGCAAAGCCAGCCACGATCCCAGAGCCCCTCACCAGGACCCATGCTGCGGGCAGGTCATGGGGTCTCCAGGTTCAGCAGTGGTTGTTGCAGCTTCAGAGATTCCAAATCAGAAATCTAATGGCAAAATCATGAAATGGATTGTAAATTTCCTCTGTGTTTTCCCATGCCTGTCCCTGCCATCATTTGTGAGTGCGGAAAGCACCGTAAGGCTTTGGCTGCATCAAGGAAAAGCCCAGACCTACAGTGTGGTGACACAGCCAAGGTGGGAGTGTCACCCCTGGGAGGATATTGCTTCACTTGGAAGGGCCTCTTCATTCAAAGGGCATTACTGCAGAGTTTCTCATGAAGTTACACTCTGATTTTAAAAGATAAAATACTCAAAAAAATCAGGAACCATCAGGAACCAGAACTTTAAATAGACACAGAATGTCTGAAGTGATGAAATCACAGGGAGAAACACAAAATCATCAACTCTGACCAGTGCTCTTGCAACCTCAGTCTGAGTCAGAAAGCTCAGGGGACCAAGATGATTTCATACGTCACGTCATGCCCACAGCACCCGGGTCTGTGGCCGCTTCCTCAGCCACAGCACGACCATGTCTGCACTGCTGTGAGTCACTGCTGGTGACACAGGGAAAGGCTGGGCCATGGCTTGGGAAATCTCCCTTTATTCCTGACCTCAGGGGAGATATTTGCAGAATGAGCATGGTTTTCTCCCAATCTTTATGCAGTCATGGATTGCAAGGCCAAAAAAGACTGGCTTGGCCAGCCAGCCTGACCTCCTGCTGGCATGAGTTCACAGCTTCCTGGGGTTGGGTTTGATGGTCTAGAGAACTGTCCACATGTGAGTTGTAGCTGAGGACCCGAGGTGCACGGGTCAACTGCCCTGAGAAACAACCTGGAGTCCAAATGGGTGTGAAGGATGCAAAACCCATTGCTGTCATAGCAGCCAAAGGGAGGGAAGGGGAGATGAGGGAAAGGCAAGGCAAGGCAAGGCAAGGGTGCCTGAAGTGTGTATGTTGTGTTTTATGGGAGCAAAATCACATTTGCAGGCTGACACAGAGAAATAAATATGGCTTTTCCCTGTGCTGGCTGCCCGACCCGCAGCACTGCCCCGTGCAGGAGGATTTCTCCCAGTACCAGTGTCAGTGCCAGGCCCTCTCCCTGTGCTGCTCAGCAGGAAAGGTCAGTCAGTCACTAATCCCAGGGCAAACAGTGGAAAACGTGTCAGGGCACTGAGTGCAGCTTATCTGTGTTTGTGAGGAGGTGTCACCTTGCCAGGCTGGGTGTGTATCAGCAGTGAATACTGGGTATAATTGGTGTATTTCCCTCCTTTCTCTTCCTTGTTCACAAATGCATTTGTAAAAGAAGGGGGTAAATATTTCCCTCTGCAAAATTAAAGGGAAGCCAAAGACTTGCAGAGCCTTTCCCTGTGTGCCAGCCCCCCAGGAAGGGCTCCTCTGGCCCCACAAGCCCAGGCTGCTCTCTGGTCACACCAGCAGTTTCTAGACCTGCACTGGGAATGTCTCCCTACTGCCTGCCCTCTACAGGGCGAGCTCCCTGACTCCTTGCCAGGGCAGAGAAACAGAGGCTGAACTTCTGGGAGCCGAGGGGTTGGATCAAGCTTGGCTCCAGTCCTGCTATCCCACAACCTAAGGTCATTCACTTTGGCACAAGGAGGGGGCACAACATGCCATGCTGAGATTCCAGGAAGGACACTGGCAGCTGGAGAGGTGGGAGCTCATCTGTGCCTTTCCAGTCATAGTATTTTCTCCTTGGGGTGTATAATATCAGCCAGTATGACTTTGCACCTTGCTGTCCTTGGCAGTAGCAGCTCAGGTCATGGCTGCGTGCAGGTCTTCTGTGTACCCCGGGCTCTGCAATAACCTGTGGAGGAGTTGCTGGGAGACCAGCACAGCTTCAGAAGACCTCCTGCTGCTGTCGGAGACTGCCACTTACCTGAGATGCTCTTTATGTTAAGCCTCTCTCTTAGCTGATGGATGGGAATGTGGCAGGGGTAGGCAGATCCCTGCTGGTGGGCTGCAGGATGCCTGGCACTTGCAGGGTTGTTCTTGTTGTGAGCTGGCACTGCAGCTGCCTCTCACTGGGGTGGCTTCAGTACAGAAGTTGCTGGACTGCATCAAGGCTTGCTCTGTCCTCTGATCCCAAGAAATCTCCTGTCCCCAGCAATGTACCCACCTCCTGGTCTCCTCTGTGTCCCCTGACAGAGCACAGGTGGGAGACACTCAGTGACACATACCCCATGTTCCTGACTCCACACGCTTTTGCTTCTCCCTCTTGCCCTGAAGAGCAGGTCAGCGAGGTCTGCAGGACATCTTAGTCCTGAGAGGAGACCTGGGACACAGTGACAAGGGTGGCCAGTGAGCAGCTGAATGGTGAAGTTTTGGGGTAATTCTGCTCAGAGGACCTGGTAGTGTCAAGTCAGCATGTGTCCTCACAAGAAATCCCAACACATGTGTTAGTTGGGGTCATCGTGCAGTGCCCTGGGGCTGGACAAGCTCACATAAGCAGGAGCATTGGGGTCTCCAGCGAAGGTGAACTTTGGGTAGGCTTAAAATGTTTGCTTTAGTCGATCAGGAGTAGATTTTTCTTCAGGAGTAAATTTTTCTTCAGTCGTGATTAAATTTGGTTGAATTTCAACAGGCAGAAGTTGGAATG
Organism: Xenops minutus; assembly: GCA_035221455.1. NCBI lineage: Eukaryota > Metazoa > Chordata > Aves > Passeriformes > Furnariidae > Xenops > Xenops minutus. Next base: position 1,606,355 of record JAWWEE010000058.1, read on the forward strand.
ACCACAGTTTTCTTAAAAATCTAATTTTTAAATCCTTTTGGTGGCTAAGAAGGGCTTGAAACCCTGAAAAACTGATCACAAAGTCCCGTGTGAAATAGAAATCGTTGGATCCCTGCCTTATCAGGAACAACCTCAGCCGGCTGCTGGCTTTCAGCCTGGATACTGGTAACACCTTATGGATGTGGGAAAGGTAGTGTAGACTGAAAAAATCCATTATGAGCATGCATTTAGCAGACTACAAATAAATTGAAATTGAACAGACATGAGCATAAGGACAAAGAGCTGGAATTGCTGAAGTAGATCTGGAGCAAATATATAGGTTGAAGATCTCACAGGTCCTTTACTGACTGGGAAGCACGTTTGTCTCTAGGAGTCTACTGGGATTAGCACAACTCCAAGGAATTCACTGTTTTGTTAATATTTGGAAAGATAGTGGAAGAGACTTCCTCAGCCATCTGACATAACACAGAAGTGTCTGCTCCACCCGCAAGAGAAAGAGGGTGTTAAACTGCAATCAGGAAAACAAAGTTTGCTTTGTTTGCTTAGAAACTTCAAAGTTAAACAGTTCCAATAATCTGCAGCCAAGGGTCTGGAAGGGGATGGTCTCATGGGATGATAATATTTTTAATAAATCTAGGAATGCTATGAAATATTCACAAGGCTGAGAGAAAACAAATGCTGTAGCAGCCTCCACATAACATCAGAGGGGCAGCATGAGGTGATTAGGGAGCTGCTACCCTGCTATAAACCCCGTGCAAGCTCAAGGAATGGCTGTCACATTCCCAACTGCTGTGGAGGTGTTCACAACCCATCGTTAAAAACAGTCTATTAATGAGGAGTTCAAAAGAATGCAGGAAGGTCTAGAAAATCTGTCTCGTGGTGAAAAAGGTGAGATGATCAGTGTGTTTAATTTATTTGTGAACAGGCTGAAGGGTGACTCGAGCATGCTGTGAAGGGAGAAAAACTGAGACTTGCCTGTGAACCAACGCTGGAAAAACTCGAAGTGGAAATAAGTTGCAGTTAAGGGGCAAATAAGCAACCTTAGCTCAGGAGCACTTGATTTTGGCATGGGATACATTTTCCAGCAGGTAATATCTGTATACAAGGATTGTGAGGCTTTAAAAGGCATTTCTGATGCATTTGGCTCAGGGAAAGAACAGAGGGAATCCCTGAGCTGATATTCAGGCAGTCCCACAAGCAACTGGAGTCATCTCTTCTTGCTGGCCATGCCTCAGTTTGGGGATAGCTGTCCAGTTCACATGGGGCTTGCAGAGCTGCAGGTCCAGTGAGCAGCACTTGGGCAGCTCAGCTCTGGAACAAAGCCCCATCTCTGCCCCACTGCAGCCAGCTGGGGCAGCCCTGACTGGGCACACTGGGACTCCTCCGGGTACTGGGAAACAGCTTAAACTGTTTGTTCTTAACAGTGATGCTGATTGACAGCTGTCAGTCTCACAGTCCTGGAAACACCTGGAGTGTTCCCTGGTCAAAGAAAATGTAAAAAGTTTCAGGTTTGGCCCATTTCAGAGGGAAATCAAACTTCAACTACCCCAAGTATTTGTCGTCTTGGAAATCACGCTTTCCAGCCAAATTTCAATCCCCTTTCTTAGGAGATGTCTAAAGCTGTGGAGTTTGTCTCTTCAGGGTCAGCACACAGGATTCTCCCCATGGCTGCTGCTGCCCTGGCACAGGGACATCGGGGTCTCTGAGCAGGTGGAATTTAGAGATATGCTCTGGCTCCTACAAGCACAAAACAAAATATTTGCATAAAATCCACTTCCCCTCTACCTGTGTTATTGCTGCCCTGGATGATGAAACACTGCCCTATTTCCATAACAATCAAAATGCCTGAAGAAATGGCCCAGAAGTGCTCAGGACTCAACACTTGTGACAGCACTGATAGGATCAGCAGTACAGAGAAACCCTTGAGGCTCTAAGGGAAAAAACGGAGCTTTTCTATATATATATTTGTTTCTGTTACTCCTCATATCTTTGCTGCATTTCTCCACCATGAGGACAGAGCTGTTAATGTTCATAAATCTTAAAAAATTAATCTTAAAATCTTAAAAAGGGATTCTTAATCCTACTCATTGTCTGCTCCTATTAAAAAAAAAATAAAAAAAAAAAAAAATTTGCAAAACCGGGAGGTATTTGGTAACTGCATGGGCTCCCTTCTGAGGTTATTAAAGCTCCAGGCTAAAATTATTTTCCAGATCACATGAGAAATATATAACAAGGAAAGAAGAACTCAGGTTAAATCCATTTTTGCTGGAGGTACACAGAGTAGGTGCTGCAATCCATGATTTCTGGAACTGTTATTTTATAGTGTACTATTTCATTAGCTGTATCAGATGTGGACACACACACAGTTGTGAACCCCACGAGTGGGCTCCAGTGGTGCCCTCACTGCTTCTGCCTGCCCTTGTGTGTTTGCCAGCAGCACATTCCTGTGCCTCTGCCTGGGCTGCAGCTCCTTCCCAAACGGCTCTGCATTTTTCACCTCTCGTTTCTTGTGTCCCTGCCCCAGCCCTGCAGCTGGACACTCTTGGGTTCTACATCACAGAAAAGAGTGTCAAATGAGCATTTTCAGATGTGCAAAATAATGTCAGTGATGGAATAGTTGCGTTCAAGGAGAAAACCTGAACCACAAGAGCAGTAAGACCTGGCAGAGTTTGCAGAAACAATTTCAGTTCAGTTGTCTGACAATGTGAACTTCCACTTTCCATGAAGCAGGAAAACGTCCCTGTGTTGCCTCTCTACAGAGGCATTATGATGATGCTTCACCTCCTGAAGACGCTGTTTCCCTGCTTCTGAGTTGTCCCTATTCCAAAATTGTGAGCAACTAAGAACAAGAGGAAAGAAAACACTTTGCTGTAGCAGCTCCACAGATGTCTTTAGCCAGCATTGTAGGTGTCAACAAAAGATGAATTAAATGTATTTACTGCCATTCCTGCAGCTGAGCAGTGCTGGCAAACAGGTCCATGCTGTCATGCTCCTCTGCCCATGCCAATGGCAGCACATTCCTCAGGAGCTCCAAGGCACACCCTGGGGGAGAACAAGGGGCATCGGCACCTCCCAGCCATCAGTAAATCACCTGCAAGGGAGACCCTGGCAGAGCCATCACAGCTTGGCCACATCTAAGGGGTCTGCTCTGACCCCCGTCACCTGCACTGCTGTGGCACTCCCCAGCATGGCATCACCCTCCTGACATACAACCATCGCACCTGGACCAGCTCTGCCTGTTTGCAGAGCAGTGACAGGCAGCACTGAGGATGAGGGGGAAATGTGCTCCCTGGGGCAGGGGTCATCCAGGTAGCAAGCAGGGAAAGGACAAGGAGTTCCCAGTTGTCAGGGCTGAAGGATGTCTGATGCTGACTCTGATCCTACTGATTTCTAGGTACTACTGAGCTAGTGGGTGGCATCCCTGCCCATGGTGGAAGGCTTGGAACTTTAAGAACCCTTCCAATCCAAACCATTCTGTGAGTTTGTGATTTTTCTGCTCTTACACAATACTCTGTCTATGCATATTGGGGCTGTATTTGAGCCTGAGCATATGGGGGAGGCAGGGCCAGAAAAACAGCAGGAGCACGAAGCAAAATCACACAAAGCTCACGATCGGGCACGGAAGACACCAAGAGAGAGCTGGGAGCAGAAGGTAACAAAAGAGGTCAGCAAAGGCAACAAGCACCAACGGGGCACCTGAGTCAGGTTGCTTGAGGGCAATGTTGTGGGGCAGCATTGGGGGGCAGTGTTGGGGGGCAGCATTGGGGGGCAGCATTGGGGGGCAGCGTTGTGGGGCAGCACTGGGGACAGCATTGGGGGGCAGTGTTGTGGGGCAGCGTTGTGGGGCAGCGTTGGGGGGCAGCATTGGGGGGCAGCATTGGGGGGCAGTGCCCCTCAGAACAGGGTGCAGTAGCTGTGCTGCTGCACGGCGGCACCAGAGGGCACAGGGAGGGCTGCAGTGCTGAGCACAGGGCTGCCAACCCACTCACCCCCTCTGCATCCAGCCCTGCTGCAGGAGCCAGACAGCCTGGCATTTTCCCTTATAATTATCCCAACCAAACACGTGCTCTTGTTTTAACAATTCTGTTGACAGAGTCCATCAGTCTTTGTGAATGTCTTCCAAGGTCTAATCACCTCTGTTATTAAAGCCCTGCCTCACTTTTGGTCTCACAATGCTTGATTCCCACTTTTCACTCTTGAACTTTGCTAATGTATTTATTATACTGATTCCTGGTACTCCTGGGTCTGCAGGATTCCTCTTCTGTATTCAGCCCATTTTGAGCACTGTGGGCAGGACAAATCCTGCAGCACTCTCATACCAGTGTGACTAGTCCTTCACCATCAGGTTATTCCTTTCCCTTTGGCATAAAGGCAGCATCAGCAGAGCTGTTTGGGAACACCCTTTTGTTCTGTTGCAGGTTCATGAAAGATGGTAATTGTTCAAGGACATCATAGAATCATCATCATCATAGAATGGTTTGGGTCAGAAGGAACATTTAAAGAACACCTTCTTCCACCCCCACCATAGGCAAGGTCACCTTTTGCTATCCCAGGTTGCTCAAAGCCTTGCCCAACCTGACCTGGGACACTTCAAGGGCTGGGGCAGCCACAGCTCCTCTGGGCAACCTGTGCCAGCGACATCTGTGATACCTTTCACAAGTCCACCAGAGCACTCCCCTCACCCCAGAGAGACGGGGAGCTTCTTTTATGGCAGATCACATACTTGTGTTGGTCCTGAGTGGGGTACTGCTGGTTCTGTGGGACATCGGCTGAAGTTGGGTGAAGACTCTCATGAGTGGTTTGCAGCAGGTTGGTTATGTTGTCCTTTGCCAGGCCCCTTCCCTCCCCAGCACTGCTGTCCCACTCCGAGACAGGACGTGTTCACAGCTCCTGCAGCTCAGGGGTGTGCACAGGGGACAGGACACTGCCTGTGGGGCAGGTGGCAGTCCTGCCAAAACAGGCAAACTGTGCCATGTGAGGGTGTGCCAGAAACTTCCCTCAAACACCGTCTGGTCACCCTGAAATCTTAGAGCCAGCAACCATCTCACCTGATATTGGCCTCTAAGAGCAGCTGCCAGCTCTAAGCCTGTCATCTCAGCTGACTCCTAGAACGCAATGTGCCCGTCCTGAAGGGGAGCCCTGAAAATCCATGAAGGTTGGGTGTGATCCACAGTCATTAACGTACCAAATGTGTCCTTGGCTGCAAAGCTGTGAACTCATCTCTTGCCTTTCCCAGCACAGAGAGAAACATGGCCAGTACTTAAACTCCTTAGGGACACGTGAACATGGATCATAGGATTGTTTAGGTTGGATGGGACCACAGGAAGCTTCATGAAAGGCAGTGGCACTGTCGAAAAACTTCTGGGCCCCTCCAGCTTTCCAAGGCTTGGGACCTCAGACGCCAATGATGCCTGGGGCTACCAGAGCAAAGTAATGGATCAGAGCAAGAGGTGATAGTGAAACTTTTTAAGTCCTTAAATATCACAGTCAAAACAAGTTAGGTGTAAGCTAGTGGGGAGTTTCAACAGCATGTCCAAGCCTCAAACACTGTCAGTGAAAAGACAGCTTATGCCCTGTGGAATGTCATGATTGTATGTCCCACTGCCAGCATCAAACTTTCACTGTTTATCCTGGCCCTTTTGGTTTAAAGGGTAGTTGGTGGGGACACTGCCTAGTTCAGTGCCTTGTAAATTAACTGGAAGGAAGAATAAATAAAGATCCAAAAGCACCTGCTTTTGGATGGACAGTCTGATGGACACAGCTTCAGCTCATAGCTTCAGTCTCTGGAGAGAAAACGTGTCACTGCTCTGCAACCTGGGAATGCCAGGGCTGAGAAGGATCACGGGATGCATATATTTCTGTAGGAGAAAGTCACTGAAGTAGATAAGGCTGCACCCAACATCCTCAGCACATTCCCTGCAACCCAGGTAGGACACGTTGATCTGCTTTTTCCTGCAGAAATACAAATGCATTTGGCAAAACTTGGGTGTATTTTGCATATGGCAATGTGGGTTTATGCAACCAAGCCCCACTCCAGAGCACTTCAGCAGAACACTTCTGAATAAATACATCAGGAATAATGTTTATTTATCAGGACAACCCTTCTGTGAGATAAGCACATCCCATCTAATGCTGGCCCCTTGTACAGACCCGGTACTTGTAGCTCCAGTCGCAAGTCAAGGCCATAAGACAGACCTGAGCGTGTAGGTATCCTCAAAGCAGTTCAACCTCCCTCACCCCCTCCCTTTCCTTCCTTCTAACTAATCAATTTAGGAAATTTATGGTATTTACAGCTTGGGATCTCTTGTTTGTGGCAATGCAAATGAACGGCTGTTGGAGCTCGTCGGGGCTGGAATACACAAAGCCTTTGTGATGTGCTGATTGCTCACACCAGGCTCACCCTCCTGCCAGGCAGCTGATTGAGTTGCCACCTTCCCAACTACTCTTTTCCCAGGCAGCTGGAGGGTGTGGTGCCACCAACATTTTTGTAGTGGCAAAGCCAGTTTGAGAAATTCCTGCCCCCGCCCCTTCAGTTGTGTCAATACAGCTGGCTGGGAAACTGTGGTAATTAGGATGGCTCACATGGTCACATCCAGGGAGTAATTGGGAGGAAGTATTTGTATACACCTGGCTGATGTCAGCAGTGTGGTCAGAAGGAACCCTGCACAGCAGAGAGGATACCAAGCTACAACAGGAATGAGCAGCTAGAGGGTGGAAAATCCTTAAAATCACTTTGCCACCGTTGAAAACCTCATCAGCTGAGCCCCTGCTGGCACCCCAGCCCTCCATGGCTTCACAGGCACCTGTAGGTCCATACTGGCTCATCATCACCTGGGCAATGACTAGCATAGCTCAGTGGGCTGGGTAAGGCTTCTCATGGGTATGTGGAGACCTCAAATGCCTTAAGGGCAGGCTACCATTTCATGGGATTAATGGAAGAGGTTCCTAAGTGATGTGAATCCCAAGAGAAGTTCAGAGATGGGGTCTGATGCACCTTTAGGTTCCATGAAGACTTGCCCTCTGAAAACTCCTGGTCAGTGAAGCTGCAGCTTGAGAGAAGCACAAGGGTATGTGTGACTCCAAACAGAGTGCAGGGTGTCCCTGGCAAACCCAGATGGCCCATGCCCCAGGATGAAATGGATATGCCCCATTGCTGACACACCACGGGAACACTCAACTCCCTTGAAGATACTCTAAAAAGATGGAAATGCAGAATGGAAAGGCTCAGTGGGTGCTAAAGATGGTCAAAGCCAGAAGGTCCAGAGTCCCTTGCAAAGAACTGGCCATCCTGGGGAGAATCTGCTGACAAGAGCAGTGGGGACCTCGTCCCTCCCTGGGGAGACCAAACAGCACGGAGAGAAGTGGGTGCAGGGCAGAAGGTGAGTGACTCCTTCAGATGGGAGCACCCACTTCTCTCCTTGCTGTGCCAGTCTGTGCTTCTCTCAGAGAAGCTGAGATTTCCCCAGACCAAAGAGAATTCAGGGTACACTGTTAAAGTTCCAAGTGACACAAGTGTTTTCAGAAGGGAGGAGGCTTAGAAGTGCCTTTTTTGTGCTAAGTCTCTGATAAGGGTACGTGAGTGTCAGGCTGTGTCAGACTTGGCTGCCACAAGCACACTGGCACTGGTGGCAGAGTGTGGCAGCTCTTGCAGCTGGACCCATTGCACAGAGTGACAAACTGGCAGTTTGGGGTCATCATTTTGAGCTGGCCCATCAACCTTGATGGGTTTCCTTATTCTTGGGGCCAGAATGTTTTCCTGTTTCTGAAAGGGCTGGGGAACAGGGGAATTTTGTCTTTCAGATTGTCCCAGATTTGAGCAGTTTCTAATTATACTGGAGGAGACAATTGCCTCCTTAGATAATGATCAGCACAGTGTGATGAAGACCACCTGCCCCATTCCCCTGGAGAGGAGCAGCTGTGATAGCTGAAGGCTGGAAGTGTGCAGGGATGACAGCATATCAGCTTCAAAACAGATTTGTAAGCTTTGTAAATCTTTGCTCTACAGTGTCAGTGACACAAAGAAGAGCTTTGGTCTCAAATGGGTGGTTTACAGGGATCACTCCTAGACCTGTTCTCCACGGAGTGAGCTGAAAATTGGTTATAACAGAGAACAGGGGAAGAGTTATCACAGTTACCTCAGACTTCACTGCAGGTGACAGCAAGCCACATTTCATTGCTAGTGGTCAGACAGCCAAGATCTTGGACTCCAGATCTAGCAAGTCAACTCTGCCCCACCTGAGCAGTTGCTCACTCTCCTCTCCATCCATTCCCTCTCCTCCCTGCCCAGCTGGCTGCAGGCATGGGAAGGGTCCTGAGATTCCAGCATTCCCCAGCTGTGAGCATTTGTCCAGTGTCTCTCTGTGTCAGTGGCCCTGCCAGCCCACGTGAAATGATGTGAAAGTGATAGTAAATAGGTAAACGAGCAAACAAGAGCAGAGCAGTAGTTATCAAGAGTGACATTTGGGAAACATGGACTAATGTTGGCCCAGTGTGAGCAAGAGTTTGGACTAGAGATCTCCAGAGGTGCCCCCCAACCACCACTGCCATGACTCTGAGTCACTGATTTCTGAATTCAGAATATTCCTGTGTTTTCTGAGACCTGGTATCATCTGAGCCTGGTTCCCCAGGACGTCAAATGAAGATGAATTTGTTACTTCTCTCAAAAAGTGGCACTAGCACAAAGAATGAAGGTCCATAACTTTTACAGAAGCAAACCAGGAAAAATGTAACTTCAATCTGAAACCATGAGAACTGTATAGATGCACAGGAAAAATTACCTGATATCATGGAAATAATTACTCCACAGCTGTCAGAGAAATATGGGAAATTAGAAGGATAAAATCACCATCTTGGGGAACAGCAGAGGCTTCATGAGCAGACAGGATGACCAAGAGATTCAGGCTTGGTGAAACCAGTGGCCAGGACAACAGCTGACTTGTCCTGTAGTCTCTAAAAATTGTGCTTGTAATAAATTCTGAGAGAAGCAGCTCTGCAAGAAAACCACACTAAATTAGGTTGGGTTCCTCATATCTGAGACTCTGGGATTGTTGCTCTGTCCTGAATTTCAGGGGTTTTTTAGCAGAATTCACAAGATGCAGCAGATTAAACAGTTATTGAACTGATATCAAAACTGATCTCTGCTTTTTGTTGGCAAGGCTTAGGTACATTCAGCTGGAGAACTGGGAAAGGAGCTTGAAATCAAGATGCAGCCAAAGATTTCGGTGTCACAAACGTGTCAAAAGGAGAAGCAGCTGGAATCTGCTCAGAGCAACAGGTTAAAAAGCTAATTGGTTTCTCCAGGGACCAAGAAAATGGTGCCAGGAGTTTTGAAATTAGCAGTGAAGATAAAAAGAGAAAGATGAGTGAATATGAGAGAATACTGCAAGCATGAAATGAGCCTCATCAGATGGGTCGTTACAAGGAGTGTAGGGATAACAAGAGAGCGCACCCAGCAGGTTTGTCAATGAGCTTTGGGCCCAGCTGCCCTCTGAGAACGTGCTTGGTTAAGGGTTGGCAGTAACAAGCACTTGGGCAGCAAGGAATACTGTTTGATCTCAGGCAAAAAGCAGGGGGCACAGGGATGTGTTTCCAGGACAGCCCCAGAGCAGAGACCAGCAGCTTTTCCTACTTGTCTACAGCTGAAAATGCCAAAAATTTCCCAAACCAGCCCTTATTCAGCTCTAGGGATGCCCCCCACTCATAAGGAAGGTTTATCACAAAAAATCCCCCGTGAAACTGCAAGATTTTTAGCTCTGAGCTGGATCCGAGCAAGTTGTTCTCAGTTTTGCACCAGATCCAAGGCAAGGACTTCCTAATTGAGCACTCAGGTCATTGAAGTGTGCCCAGCTCTCTCTAGGGCATGAAACCCTTCTGATTGTTATAGCATGTGCTGACAGCTTTCCTGACCATCCTCACACACCATCACACGTGCTTTTGCACCTGAAAATTAAATTGAATGTGCATTTTATTTCAACCCTTGATAGGAACTGAATGTTTCACAGCTCCAGTTTATGAGACAGTAATGACAATTTGGGGGTTGTATTTTTAGTTGAGATCAAAAGTATTTTAGTCCCTTGTTTTCCAGAATTTCCTGCCAGTGACCACATCTGGTCCATAGTTACAGAAACCAGGTCAGATTGGAAAATACAGACTAGCCTGGAAATCCCCAGGCCCAACAGAAACATCTCCCAAACAACCACCTCTGCACAGTGACATTTGCTACCAGATTTATTTCCCATTAACACTGCTGGCTCTGCTGATGGGCAATCGTTTCCACTGATCTTCATTTTTTCTTATTAAAACCACAAGTGCACCATCCTGCCTTTGGAAGCACAGGTAGCCTGGCTGCTTCCCAGGGGCTGGCTGCTCAGGGCATGGTCCTTGTGTCACCCTCCTGGCTGGGCAGGACAGGTCTCCATCCTGCATCACCTCCAGATCCTCCTCGTTTCTGGCGTCTGTGATGGGGGCTCGGGAGAGCCCAGCCTGACCCTCACAGTGGGAGTTGAAGAGAGGGAGCCAAAAATGTGGCTGGAAGTCCTGCTGCCCTCATCCTGCTGCCCTGCCTGCCTCAGGCACAGCAGCAAGGGCTCCTGGGCCGTGTCATGCCATGCAGATGGCCAACAGCACTGTCCTGCAAGGGACATGGTTCTGGGAGGTTCCCAGCCTCCTGTGAACAGGGCATCCCTCGGCGTGTGCAGGACTGTTTCCAGCACTGACAGAGGTGGGCACTGTCAGCATCCCAGGATAGGACAGTCAGCTCTCATCAACTATCCTACTGTTTCAGGGACTGGAGCAAAAGGCCACTGGTTTTGTCAGTGCTGGATGTTTCCTTCTGGCAGCAAAGGTTATTGAGTAGTCATTGAAGGGCAAATGTTCTGAAGAAACTGCCCTTTGCGAGTGGCTCCACCAAACCTCTACTCACATCTGCCCATTTCTGTTGCAGCAGTCACTGCCTTACAGGGCTGACCCGGGCTGGTCTCAGGCCACCCAGCTTACTGCCCAGGGCCCTTCAGCACGCTCCCACCAGCAGCAGAGCAGGGTGGAGGATTTAGCTGCTTGTCCTTCCCCAGCTGACAACACACTGAAGGGCAGGTCGTGGGACTGGGAGGGGTCAGCCCAAAGCAAGCAGAGCACCAAGCTTTTCCCAAGTCAAATAAAAATGGTTTGATGACAGCCTGAAGATAGCAGTGTTACTAATGATCTGAGAGATGGAAAAGTGCCCAAGACAGTGCAGCCCATGGCTACCCACACAACCAAATGCCTGGGGCATGTCTCCGCTTTCCCTAACCTATCTCACTGTACAACATAATTGTCAAGGTATCATCTCCCTCCTATTCCTCACCTTTTCCTCCTTCTCCTCTGCCCCTCACACATGGAAACTGGGTGATGCTCAGCTGCACTAAGGCAAAGTCAAGTGGTGGGAAAAACATTACTCAAGCTGGAAATGCCTGGGTTATGAGGTCTTTCATAAAGCCTGTACTCACCAGTATGGCACAGGTACTGTGATCCCAGTGCACTAGCAGAGATATCTCCAGTGAAGAGAAAGAACTATGTAAGATGTCATATAAAACCACCAGCAGGAGCAGATCTGCTCAGTGAAACATGAACTTTCAAGGGAACTGAGGCATAGGAGTTCTGCATGAAGGGAAAATGAATGCTTTCCTGAGAGCAGATGCTAAAGGGGCTTGGCCTTTTTGCAGGTAAAATGAATACTGCAAAGATCTGCAGTTGTCTGGGGAACATGATGGAGTCTGGGAGCAAAGAGATAAGGTCATGTTTCAGCCATTAACCAGAAGGTTCTTGGGTGAGTTGTGAAGCACCTGAGTCTTGCCAATGGATTTTTTGTGCCCATCTCTCCCACCAGAATTGCATCAAAAATTGTCTGGGATAAACCAGCAAATGACACCAGTAAGGTGCTGTCCCCAGGAGTTCTTATCTTGCCCCCTTGCCTGCAAAGGGGTGCAAACAGCCACCTCAGGCAGCTGCCTGGTGCTTTCACAGGTACACTCAGCTCTTCTGCAGTTGAACTTCCCCAGCACGTGCTCAGCAGCACGGGTTGGTTTAACCTGTTCAACAAAACCGCCCAGCATGTCGGTGTTGGGACATGCAGGTGCATCAGGCTGGTAATTCCAACCATTCCCACCAGGCAATGAGCCCTAATGGGGTGCTGGGTGCAACCAGACAGCAGCAGGTCCCAGCCAGGCTGTGGAATCTGGCACGGGCAGTGCTGCAGCTGCCCAGGCCTGGGCACACCTGCCGTGCAGGACGGGGCTCGTGGGCCATCAGTATTCTTGTGGTGACCTTCACAGCATGTAAGCATGAATGGGAAAGCACACATGTGTTTTGATTGGCAGGCTGGAACCAGCCAAAACCATCAGTGTAATGCTGTACTGCCTGCTGAAGAACTCAAATCTAGAGGAACTGTTGTTTTGGATGGTGTTTCCATGTCTTGGAAGATTTGAATGTGAGTAACCCTAGGAATGTGCTTTTCCATCCATTAGATGTGCTTTGCTACCCTGCTCTTGATGTTGGTATCTCTTGGAGCCAGGCTGAGCAGACGTGCCCGCACTTGTTTTACCAGAATCCTTCTGGGGCTTTGGCTGAGATCTCAAAAGGCACAGATCCCTGCCAAGTTTTCGCCTGAGAAGGCACCTTGCCCACCTTCAGCAAAGCTGAACAGAACACTGGGGTTTGCAATGTGAACCAGATGCCAAGGATGAGTTACATCTCCTGCCCTGAGGGGAGCGGGAAGAGATGAGGCAGGGAATATCTATCCAAACAAGTTTGTACACACAAGATTTTGTAATGTGCTGCCTAGAAGAGACTTTGTAGGGGTGGTGTGGAAGAGCCCGGAGAGCACTGTGAGGATCACAGCCCTGCCCTCCGGGGAGGATGGGGCAGGCATGCACTGTGCTCTCCTCTACCATTTGGCTACCCCAAACCAATCTCTGAGATGGTTTTAGGAGCAGTACAGCCATGCGATTCTGTGAGGACACAGAACAGCTCAAACTTGGTCACTTGGTGTCTCCTTTGTTTACCTGGCCCTGTGTGAAATTCCTAATGAGGTGCCAATAAAGCTGCCAGATGTCAGTGATGCACATGGAGGCTATTTTGGATGCACCCAGTAAGGCAGGGGCTGATTTCAGAGTGAAGATGTTTTATGGTTCCACTAAACCATGCCCTTTTGCTGAGAGAGAAGAAGGTTTTACTAGCACCAAGAATAAACAAAACATCACTAATGATGGTGGTTAGGTCCCAGGGAAATGTTGCTTTCAGATATGTTTCTGGGTCACTCTGGAGGAAAATTAGGGGAATGCTGGACACTTCACCAGAAATCAGAGACCATCTCAGGGCATGACTTCCCTGGAGAAACTCCCCCTCCCCTGACCAAGCCACGCTTCAGCAACTAGAGGTGTGAGCAGAGTCCAGCTTTAAAGGATATGCTGGGGAATAATCAGGTACCAAGACAAATTCTACCATTGCAAAATCTCCCTGGACAAGGGAGAGACAGAAGGTGATTGACAATGTTCACCTTCCAGGGCACTTAAATTCCCACTGAGCATGACCCTGCAGAGCAGAGAGCAGACACAGCTTTGCTGGGTACCAGCATGCCCCTGAGACCACTCCCCCCACACCCCTCACTCAGAGGCAGCCTTGCTTCTGCATCCCAGCAGGGAAACACCTGCACATGGTGGCACGCGAAGGACAAGCTTGGTGCTCACTTCAAAGGAGTCCCCTAAAGAAAATGGGTTTATTTTTTGTCATAAGTTGTGTCTCCATCACCTGCTGTGCCCCAGAATGGTCCTGGTCCACACACTCTAGTAACACCTTTCCTCAGGACCTTTGGTCTTCCCTGATGACTTGCTGGCTGATGGGAATCCCCTCACCTCCCAGTGCTCCCAGCCTTCTGTGTGCCATGAAGTGCTTCTGGGAACCTCCATGCTGTTCCTGATGTTTAAAATGGGACACAAATGCATTGAGGTGATGTAATCCGTGTAAGCAGAAACAAGTGATGAAAGAGAACATAGACTTGGAAGGTCCTTGCTGCAATATCAGCTCCCGTCTCCTAGATGCCACTTTCTTCCAAAGCTGCCCAGGACAGTAATGTGGGGGCTGCCCAGTCTGACCATGGTGCTCCCTCCACTGGGAAGTGGGTCTTGCTCTGACTGAAAACAAATCTGCAAAAAACCCCTTGAACACTGGACCAGTCCCCAGCCTGACCCCACAGGGGCCAGGGGAGCCGCACACACCCCATGGGTGGTGAGGGAGACACGGACACCCCGAGGCTGATGATGTGCCACAGCCTTGGCCACAACTTCTCCCTGCCTTTTATTCAAGGTAGGATCTCTTGCTCTGTGTTGTGTGATTCCTGAGCTCTCCTCCCCTACAGCAACTACAGCCTTCTCCATTTCTACCTGGCAGTCTGGGACACCTCAGTTTCCTCTGCCCTCATTTTCAGAGCAACACATGATGGTACCAAATACAAACATTTCCTACATATTTTCCTGATTTTCCCCTCAATCTAAACACAGTTTTGTGGGTTTTCCAAGCTTTATCAGCACTTTCTGTATCACACAACTTGAGAAATGGTAACTGTGCACCCATCAAGTGTTGTCACATGCTGGTAGCTCAGTTCACCTCTGGAGAGGAAAACTGATATCAAAGATCACAGAATCATGGAGCATATTGAGTTGGAAGGCACCCATAAGGAACTTACTGTTCCTGGCCCTGCACAGACACCCCAACAATCCCACCCTGTCCCTCAGAGCATCATCCAAACCCTCCTGCAGCTCTGGCAGCCT
>JAWWEE010000058.1:1621674-1682619 GCA_035221455.1 Xenops minutus
CTGGCAGCCTTGGGGCCGTGCCCACTGCCCTGGGGAGCCTGGGCAGTGCCCACCACCCTCTGGGGGAAGAACCTTTTTCTGAAATCCAGCCTAAACCCTCCCTGATGAGCAGGGTGAGCATCCCAAGCCTCCCTGTCAGTGTTGCCATCCTGGGCTTCCCTGCAAGTGCCTGTCCCCAGTCCCGTCCCACAGCCTGCATCTGTCTGGACTCCTTTGCTGTGCTCTCCAGGCAGGACCTGCTGCTGCTCCTGTGATCACAATGTCTGAGCACAGCAGGACTTTGTGCTGCCGAGGGCCTTGGCTAATGGCAGCAACAGGACATGAAAGCACCCCAATAAAGAGGATATGGACCCAGCCATCCCTTCAGCTGCCCCAGCTACATTTGCAGCCTGACAGGACCATGGCACAGGAGGAATTAGCATGATGGGAAACTCGGCACTGCTCCCATGGGACTGGCTTCAGCACAAATGGCTGCTGCCTGGTTAATTTTACTCAGAGCTGTGATCTGTTTGAGCTGCCCTGTCCAGGGGCATTTGTTCTGCTCACAGGTAACCCTGGCAGGGGGAAGTTCCCAAGCAGCTTTTGGCACAAAGGAGTGCTCCCACTCTTTCCACACTGGTGCAGTGCAGAGTAAATCATCTTTGATCAATGCAAAATCAGGTGTAAAACAGGAGTATCCAGCCCAGGCCATTTAATTCTCCTAGATATAAGCAGGCTTGTAATCTTCATCAGCGTTGCTTCCTGCTTAAAATGCTTTTCATTAGCTGTTCATTCAGTGAGCACAACCACTTCTGCTGCCTCAGCAAAACACATGCCACACTTCTTGCTCAGCAGCAGAAGGCAAACATTTTATTGCATTTTAATCACCAGCAGTTTCGGCAGTTGCTTCCTGCTCTCTGTGTTTCTTCCACCCATGCTACTGAGAAGCCTCTACAAACTTTGATCGTTTGACCAAAATGATCCAGGAGCTCCTCAGCCTCCAAGGAGCTGCAGGTCCTGGGGAAACTGAAGGTTGAAAGCTTGGTAATCTCAGAGGCCTTTTGATCCCATCCTGGACGAAGTGAGACAGGCTGAACACAACTGTTTGGTTGCAGAGGTTGGCTGCCCTGCCTTTGCCATGTCATTTGCCTTCTTGGGAAATTTCCTGCAAAATTTTTCTTCTGAAAATAATGATTTCTTGAAGCTGAAATGTTTCAGGGGAACATTCCAATGACCAAGCAGAAAAAAAAATAAAATTTTGAATGGCAAAATGTAGAAAACCTGCTGATGAGGTGCCTTCTCCCAGCCCAGCCATCGAGGAGCCAGAAATGCTCTGTGGCAGCAGAGGGGGAAGGTTCACAGCCCACTGTCATGATTAAGGCTTACTCTGACCCTGCAGTGTGAAACCAAGAACTGACGAGCAACCAGAGAAAGGTGCAGTCCCAACTCTGGCTGATTGGGTCCAACCCAGTGGTACAGGATCTCTCTGTGTGGCTCAGTGTCCCTGCCAGCCCTGCCAGATGATACTCAAGGCCAGGCTCTCTGGAGATCAGTTCACCTGCAGATCTCTTCTCTTGGCAGACCTGCTGCTCCTCTTCCAGGCTCAGTCCTCCCGTGCCTCTGAGTCGCATGGAGTGTTTCAAAGAATATTTTGGTGCCTCATTTCTTCATTTTCCTGTGTCTGGGGGTTTTCCAGCTTCTGATCCACACCCTTCCCACTGCTACAGTGGAACTTGTTCACCTCACTTGGGCGTGATCCTTAATGTGCCCATAATTCACTCACAGCCCCTGCGTAAAGGTCAACAGCCTTTGTTCTGCTGCTGCATCAATGGCCAGGCAGACAGGAGATGGGGCAGGGAGTGTGTGTTAGAGCCCCCCACCAGCTGCTGATGGGCTGGATGAGGGCTGATAGAACCCATCACTGTCCAAGGATGGGACTCAGGACTGCCTGGGGCAGGGGCAGGAGGACCACCAGCATCCCACCAGAAGTGTCAGCCTTTTTTCCTCTTGGGCACCACACTTGGTTTCAGCAAAGCCCTCCCTCATTGACTCCCATTTACCCCATAAAAATTAATGCCAAGATCAGGCCCAGGGTTTGGCCATCAGCTGTAACTCACCCTGTGTAATTCCCTAAAGAAGAGGGTAAATTTGGCACAGAAACCCCAGGGCAGCAAAAACAAAGGCTTTGCCTTCCCCGGTGTTATCCGGGGTCCATCGCTGCCTGCAGTAACTCAATCCCTGCCCTGTGCCCGCCTGGCCCTGCACGGTCATGCTCCAGCTGTTCTCTTTCGGGGTGTCTGGGTTGGTTTTCTGAAGCCACACAGGACTCTCCAGGCGACCCTTTCAGCAAGGAATTTTACTGAATCTGCAAAATAATCCAGATTGGAGGGGGTCTTCATGGACCCCCAAACCTCCAGGTTTTCTCCTCCAGTCCTGACTTCCCTGACTGGGAGGTCTTAGGTTGACCCAAGATAATCACTTGCTGAAACTGTGCAAATTCAGTTTTTTCTCCCTTGCCCAAATTTTGCCACTTTTTACTCCTCTCTCACTGCACTCTCAAGGTCACACAGGGAGGTTGTGTGATTTGATGAAAGGACATGAAAATTGATCCCTGCTCTCACTCCAACTTCAGCCTGTTCTCTCAGCCCCTCTTGGGTCCCTCCCCTCTGCCCCCGGATCTTCACTCCTTGCTCCCAGGACACACTTTTGAGATGGTTATGAAAGAAATTGTGCATTCAGGTATTCTAAGAGCTGGCAGAGCCTTTTGTCCAGAGAGCGGATGGGAAAGCTCCTTAAGCGAAGGATTGTGTAACCCTGGCATGCTGCAGTGCTCCCGCTGGCAGGTGATGAGAAACTGGGCAGAAAACAGCCTCTGAAATGCCCAGCTGGACACAGAAGGGCCTCACTGGAGCCCTGACCCCACTCACCCCACTCATAACCTGATAGCTGCTTCTGTGCCCAGGAGGAGATGCCCAGGGATTCACCAACAGCCCGAGTGCTGCCTCTGTACTAGTAATATAAATATGCCTGGCACTGTCCTTGGCCCTGAGGCCACTGCCACTGAACACTATTAAACTCTCTTATCCCCCAAGCCAGGATGGATGCAGTCGTATCAAGGCACCCTTAAACATTTTCCAGGAATTGTTTCTGAAAGCATTAGTTGACATGACCGAAAATCACATGCCAGGGGCCTGTAATCACAGTGAGACCTGAAAATGTCCTTGATGTTCAGGGAGACCTTCTAGCCCTGGTCCCTGAGGTCCAACCCTCTCTTATGCCCAGATGTGTGAGGACTGGGGCAGGGTGTGCAGGAGAGGCAGCCCCCGCAGGAAGCAGTGACTTACCTGAATGGCATAGGGCTGAAGTTTGTGCCAGTTTGCCCAGTCCTGGAGCTCCTGCTGTCCTGAGCTGATGTGTGTTGTGCATGCCCAGCTGACTGTGCAGCTTTCATTGCACAGCCCTTACCTGCAGCACCTTGGTGATGCCCCAGCCCTGCATCGGGGACACACGGCTGGTGTCCTACCCCCAGCTGCAATCCCCCTGCTGCAGAGGATTTGGCTCTTTGGTGCACCCCTGCCTGGCCATGTGCACCACTGAAAGGGCTGTGACAGTCTGATGTGGAATAAGCACAGAGGAGAAAACACTGCTTTTGCTCTGAAATTCCATGGGAGAGCAAGATGAAGCTGCACTGGGACACCTGCTAGAATGGAGCTCAGAGCAGGAGCATGGGCTGTCCCCTAAACCAGGGCTGGGACAGAAGACTGCTTCCCACCCCTGCTCCTCACTGAGGCTGGCACAAGCAGAGGCACACAGGTCCCTCGGCCCTGCCTGCTGGGGAGGGCAGATGGAACCTGGGGGAAGGGATGAAGTGAGGACACCTAAAGTCACTGACAACGCTGTACATGTCCCTGAAAATCCTTGCCATTGTTTGAAGCTCTCCTCAGCACCAGTGGGATTTCCCTGCCTTGTTTCCTAAATTCCCCACTGTGGTATTCAGTGCTATTAAGTAGAGTTTTTGTGGGAAGTACAGGGCAGTGGGACTTAGGAAGCTTCAGGAACTCCACTTTTGCTGTTCTTCCTATTACTGATGGCAATGGCATTATGGTTTCCATCAAGGTCATTCGAAGGTTATTTCCCATCCCACTGTAAACCCGAGGAGCTCTTGGCCTGCCAGTGACTGCACTGCACAAAGGGGTCGGCACGCTCACCCCCTACCCCAGGGAGATTTCTGCCCTTCCAGACTTGTCCCTTCCTAAGGCAAAGCATATGGGAGGAGAGTCTTCACAGAGGGAAGCTCTCTCTTCCCCAGGAAACCCTTCCCTCATGCCCTGTGTCCATGCAGCATGACCGAGCTCCCCAGGGGCAAACCAGGGGTCTTTGGAAGTTCAGAGCAGGACCCTTAGTTCATCCCCCACCCCTCCCTGAAAGGCCAGGGAAGGGTTAACCTACACTAATCTCTGGGACAGGAGCTTCCACAACCTGAGTTTCACCTCTAGGTCTCCAGGTTCCCCTTTTCTCAGGAGCACACTGAGAAGCTCCCTTGTTTTTACCATTTGCATCCACGTTTTCCAGTGCAGCAAACACAAGTGTTCTGCACTGGAGCCGAGTTCCTGGGCCTGAGTGCTCAGATGAGCCACCTGACACTCTGGGAGGGTGCCAAAGTGCTTTCTGCAGAACTGCTGAACTCTTTTCCAGAAAATGTCCTCTCAGTAGCTGGATTGTTTGAATATCCAGGGAAATCAAGTGCAAGCTGCAGATTGGCCAGCTGTGTTCCCAAGAAACAATTTTATCAAAACTTCTGGCAGAAAAGTGCCTGGTTTGGCAGAGCCTTGTCAGGGGTGGGCATGAAGAGCAGGGATTTAAAGCAGCACCTTTGTTTGAGTGGAATCAGAAGGCAACTGCTCCTTCCTCCCACTGTGTGCCCCAGACACAGGCTCCACAAACAATCATCTTCATCAGGAGGGTGTTGAAATTCTCACTGGGCCAGGAGAAGGCTGGTGTGCCTGGTGCTCAAGACACCCCTTTGGATAACGAGCTGCTTCTTTCCAGGGTAACACACTAACCACAGGACTGCCTTCAGTGATAAGGTCCCAAACTGCATCTTCTCAAGCATGATCTGAAATGCTCCAGATTTCATGCTGCTCATAAATCAAATAACTGGGGAAAATCTGTGTTTGTTTTTTTTTCCTTTTCACAAACCAAACTTGTATTTCCCATAAGCAGGGAGCACAAGTTTGAGCTTCCTGAGAACATCTTCACATTTCTGTTTTAGTTTTTCAGTGAGACATCATCAAATATGAAGTGGAACAGCACGCTCCAGAGTAACCATCACACTGGACCCTAAGTAGCTAGCACAGAGATGTCTAACTCAAGCAGCAGGATCAGGTCCTGCACAGGACCACTCCAAGATTCGCACCAGGCACATGGTGTGATTTCTGGGGGTGTCTTGTGCAGGACCAGGAATCTGACTTTAAGGATCCTTGTGAGTCCCTTCCAACCTGTGATATTCTGTGGTTTCATGTTCAGCAGCTGTGTTTGCAGTGCAGGACATCACAACGCCCAGCATTGGAAAAATCACACTTCTTCCTGGCTGTTGAAGTGCTATTGTTAGCAACAGTAATCCTGTGCTACAGGAGCTGTGAGGGATTAGGAAGGAAGAGCATTCTCCCTGTGTTGTGGGGATTGCATAGTAAATTTCCACAGGCTGGTGTGCACTGAGGTGAGGGTTTCTCAGCTATAGCAGTCCTGTAATTGCTCCTACCTTTGTGGGCTCTTTAAACAATAAAGGAGCCAAGAAAAAAGTTGTACCACTAGCATGTAACTATCAAACCCCAAAAAATAGTTGTTTTCTTACAGAACAGTGGTAGGGCCTAAATCTGTGTCTATAATAATTTTGTTGCTGTTGCTCGGATTTCAGGCCACTTTCAGGACTGCTTTCCTAGGACCATGGGGGGGCTTGATTCTTTAACAATGAGTTTCAGCATTGCCAGTTACCGTCAAGACTCAGAAGTATGAAATCAACTTAAAATAAAGATATTTAAGAATTTTAAAACACATGTATCCTATTTTGCCTACTCCATTCTGCCCTCACCTGTGTTTTCAGGCTTTTGTCTATTTCAACTAAGCTGAAAGTAAAGAGTCTCAGACGAGCCTCCCCAATGGATTTTTGGTGAGAAACCTGTGCCTACACTTGTAGGTCCTTCCCTGTCTTACTGCACCATGCTCTCTGCTCCCTGTAGAGCCCCCTGCCCTCAGGCATCCCCTTCCCACTGGAAAATCAGAGCCATGGCTCTCCCATGGGCCTCACACAGCTTGGCCATCCAGCTCTGCCATGCAGGTACCTGCAGCAAGAAGACCACCTCTCTGTGTGCCTGGCTCCCACTGGTCTGGGCTGTGTTGGAATGCTGGGCTTTGCCAAAAGGCAGCAGTCTGCCCATCACCCAGAGTCCAGCCTAGGCTGAGTGTGCAGCATCTTCATTTGGAAGCAAAACCTAGCAGGAAGGATGGGGGGGGGTTAAGGTTTTATTACATAAAAGTAATTTAAACACTTCCACATATGGTAAGTAGCTAGGATTGATCTGCCTTCACAGAGGCACAAGGGAGGGCACAGACTCAAGGAGACATATCGTCCTTCATACTGTGGAGCTTCTTCTCCATTCACATGGATGTCAACCACAGCCTTGTCCAGGTTCCCCCTTGGCAGCACGACTGGAGCTGTTGTCTGCAGTCCATATCACTCCAATTTTCCACAGGGCTATAACAGGAGATGGAGAGGTGACATGTGACAGACTGATTTAGGCCTTGCTGAGAGGATGTTTACAGAACTGGGACACCAATGACGTATTACAGAGAAGCAGGATGTCTTTGCTCCTCTAACTCTGTGGCTCAGCGGAGCTTAACCTGTTTGCTCCTTCCATAAATGTCCTAAAGAGCCACGAGGGTGTCTGGGTGTTTCCCACCCATGCTCAGTTGGTGATGTTGCTGTCAGGGGGTTACAGGAATGCTCTGTTCTGGGCCAGCACCATGCCTGGTATGACCATGATGGCAAAGAACCACATTTGCTGGTGGAGATGCAGCACAATCTGAATTCTCATTTCTTTGGGGGATTTAATTGGTTATAGGAATGCATTTCTTCAGAGCCAGAGACTGCTGCAGGTGCTTCTCTCTCTTTCCTGGGCAGAAGTACAACCCCTCTGGTGATGAATACACCTGGCCATCCTCATGTTGCATCCTAAGAGTCAGAAATTTTCCCCATGAATGTGTGTGTAAGTGCTCCAGTCAGTGCTCGTGGAAGTAGACAGAGAGGACTGAGGCATCCAGTGACTCCAGAATAACTCTAACAATAATTAGCCTTTCCACTGAAAATTACCTGGTTCCTTATTGCTCTGATGAGAGCCTCAAGCAAAGGCTGTGAGGTGGCCCCTGACCATCAGTCTGTGGCCCCTGTGCTGTGCCAGGCCAGAGCAGGGCTGCAGGGGCAGCAGTGGTCTCCCCAGTTTGGAGGTTCCCAAAGTCAATGCTGTGGTTTGGTCACTTGGCCAAGTCCTAAGTCAGATACTTTGTCCCTGCTGTGAGTAAGCAGGCTCTGAGGTCAAGACATGTTATGGCACTCACAGGCAGCTGCTGTTACCTGTGCAGCCCAGTTTGTGTCTGTGAGCCTGTTGGGTTTCAGGTGTCCTGAAATCCACCCTCCTGACATGGGTCCTATCCAGACCTTTCCATGACATCTCATATCTTGCAGATATTAACTCTGTATCATCAGGACTGTAAAGCTCCCATCAACTCTTCCAGATGTATCTGCTGCCTGTGAGCAGCACAAGGTGGGAAGGAAGCAGCTGGTTCCCCTCTCAAAGTCTGTAATGCTGGGACTTGCTCCCCTCAGGTCAGCAGACACAGTCTGTTTGGCTACACCTGCCCTCCTCTAGACATTATTTTTTCCCAGGGGAGTTTTCTGATGTGAATGCATAAAAGGCAGGAAATGTAAAAATTCAAGACCTGCTAGTGAGAAGAAGCCTCTTAACTTTTTCTATCCGAGCATGTCGGCAATCCCGTCAGGAGCTGTGGGCCAAGGCATCCCCATGGCACAGCCAGGAGCTGTGGGCCAAGGCATCCCCATGGCACAGCCAGGAGCTGTGGGCCAAGGCATCCCCATGGCACTGCCAGGAGCTGTGGGCCAAGGCATCCCCATGGCACAGGGCTTAGTGCACTGCAGTCAGGAGTGAGAAATATTCACATGCTGTATCCAGTGCATGTGACTTCGCTGCCAGGGGGCCATTGCACATAAATAAAATGTTTTCTAAAAGACCTGTGATGTCTCATGTCTGGTTTTCACCACTGTCTGGTCTGTTTTGAAGAACAAGACTGCAGGTCCAGTTCTGTGTCCATATATGCTGCTATATGCTCATGCACAATGCTGATGCTCAGTACCTGCCAGGAGCCTCTTTGTGGTCCCCAACCTGCACTGTTGAGTAAGAAAGCACAAAATGTAATGGGTGTCCAGAATTTTCCTTGTTGTTATCTGCGGGGATTGTGGATATTCCTGTTGTTCTAGAAATAGCTGATAAGACTTCAAAGCTCCCTAAATTGCTAATTCTAACCTCATGAATGCCATAGGCAAATGACAAGCTCAGTTCCTACTGTTTGAGCTGCACTGGTGACATCTTTGTTCTGGAAAATGTTTCCCAAGTAACTCAGAGAGGACCTGCCCATTAAGCTGCTTTAGAGGAGCTCACTGGCTGTGGGCAACAGAGGAGGGAGAAGATGAGGCTGTATTAGTTACAAAATGATTACAAGCTGCTTACACAATGTGCCATAAAAAGGTGAAAGGATGATAAAACAGGTCTGGGGGACACAGTAAGACGTCAGCTAATCCCCTTCCCACACAGTGATGTTTCTGGCACTTACGACACTGTCTGACCTGGATTTAAAATCCTTTCATGCTGGAGTCACAAGATTTTCCCCAGACAATTTCCCCAGCATTTGCCCGCCCTGATTTTCCACTTTTGTTGAACCAAAACACTCCTGTTTATAGTTTATTTTCACTATTTCTCTTCTTCTTGGCTGTGAACACTTGTTGCCTTCCCCTTTGTACAGATTTCCCTCTTGAAATCTGTCTCAGCAGCTGTAGAAGCTGTGCCTGCCATTGTGAAGACACCAAATTTGTAGGAGACATGCAAATGGTTTCCCTAAGGATCCACCTTTCATAAGCACACCTCCACCTCCACAGGTAGCATTCTCCTCTTATTATTTTGGGAAGTGCTCTTGTTCTGTCATGAAAGGAGAAAATGAGGTCTGCCTGCCCCAGGCAACATGACCAGCTCTCCCCAAAGTGAAGTGGGATATGAAGTGGAAATAAGATGGCAGAGTCCAAAACTGAAGTGGGTTGCAGTTCACCTCCTGTGTGAAATGGCTGAAAGGCAGGGAACCCAATGTGAGCAAGTCATCCCTAGCTCCATTTATAAGCATTGGAGGGAAAAAAGTACAAGTGATTCATCTGGTTCTGACCTACCTCTCAGGCAGGTGAGTCGTGCCCCAAAAGTGTCTCATTCCCTATCTTGACCCTGAAGCTGCTCTAGAGAGCTCACTCGAAGGAAGACAGTGACAGCATCTCCCACACCTCTGGATATGGGGGGAAAAGGGTGTGAAGCCAAGCTGAGAAGCTCCAGCACCAAAACATCAGTCTGTGCAGTCAAAGTCCATCTTGCAACTTGGAAAACAATCCTCTGCCCCTAATTTTTGCTTCTTGTTTTCTCTTTCAGTGTAACCTCTTTATATGGAGTCCAACCCCCAGGTCTCTGCAGTTTTCAGATGTCCTTAAAGTGTGATAGAGTAGAACACAGAACAGGACAGAATGCAATATTTCAGTTGGAAAGGACCTACAACAATCAGCCAGTCCAATGCCCAACCACTTCAGGGCTGACCAAAAGCTAAAGTGTGTTATTAAGGGCAGTGTCCAAATGCCTCCTAAACCCTGGCCTGGGGCACTGACCAGCTCTCTGAGAAGCTTGTTCAGTGTCTGACCAACTTCTCAATAAAGAAATGTTTCCTTATCTCAAGTCCATAGCTCTCACACATCCTGAAACCACGTCTATACCATACCTTGAGCAAGACTGGTTCTTGGCTGGCTGTGCTGTGAGGAGGGCAGAAGAAAACCTCACTTCCAAGCCCACCCAGGATAACTGGTGTTCCCAGACGTGCCTCCTGGGAGGAGAGTTGGTGAGGGATATGTATGTGAGAGGGGCATTTGCAAGGCTGCACTGTGGAAGCAGGATGGCTCTCAGCTGGCTAGTGCTTGCCCTCACTAATGTGACATCCAAGCTCTTGGGCCCTGGAACTGGTGCCAGCATGAATGCAGACTGACTTCTCTTTAAGAAGGCAAACGTCCCTGATGGGGAATATTTATGATACCCCTTGAGGCAAGTTAAACATACATTTGTTCTTAAATATAGAAGAGAAATTTAATGAACACTGTATTGGGCAGAATCCTACTGCAGCACATGATTCTACACAGAGTCTGCAAAGATGCATCACAAGCAGTTTCCTGATACTTTTGCTCCAGCACCAGTCCCTTGCAAGGAGTCATTTAGTCTCTGGCATTTCTGCTTCCAGACAGTTTAACCCCTTCTTGCATTTTGCCCTCTTTGCCTTCTCTGTGCCAGATAATTCCTTGGTAATAAATTTCCACTGCTTAGCAACTGCAATTTGTATTTCCTTCATCCCAGATAAGACCCTGGAACCAAGAATTAAGCCTGTATGGGTGTAAAAGAGAGCAGGCTGTAGTAATGTCCTTATTTCCTATGACTACATTTGGCAGGATATGACCAAAGTGCAGCTCCTGAAGCAGTGAGACAACTCTCCAGGAATCTGCCTGGTGAGAAATCATCTCCAAGTCCAAGTTGAGACCATGATAGAGCTGGGAAATTCCTTGGGTTCTGTGCCGCGACTCCTTGGCCACCCATAATCCAGGGTTTATACAGCAACCTCTGGAGCTGAGTGTTTTCATCAGAACAGAGCATTAAACCAGGAGCGTGGGGCAGGTGCACACAGTGGGCAATAAGCACAAGAGCTGCTCTCATGCCAGGCCTCAACAAGAGTGGCAAAGCTGTGCCCTGAGCAAGTGAGTTCTGCCCCCATGTCATTAACAAATGAGCTGGCTTAGTCCCACCCTGATTGGCAAGAAAAGCTTAAAAATGTGGGTTAAGTGAAGTGTCTTAGGAAGCACATCCTGGACTCCAGAGTTGTACCTTTGGGAAAGGGAGACTCTCCAGTGCAATGTCAGCAAGTCTTTCAGGAGGTTCTCTCACTGCCCAAAAGCCAGCAGGATGTACTGGCCAGTGATGTCCAGAGAAGCTGTGGCTGCCCCACTCCTAGAAGTGTTCAAAGCCAGGTTGGAAGGAGCTTGGAGCAACCTAGTCTAGTGGAAGTTGTCCCTGCCCACGACAGGAGGGTGGAACAAAATAAGCTTTGAGGTCCCTTTTAACTCAAATCATTCCATGTTTCTACAATTTTATGTCCTGGTGATCCCTTCCCTCACACAAGGGACTTGTGGCAACTCTTGAGGTGCAGTGTCTACTTGTCTTGTGCCCTCCAGGTCAAGACTGCAGGTCCAAGATGAGGAGCAGTGTGCAAGGCTGTGGCCAGCCAAGCTCCTGCTCATGCAAGAGTGATTTCCTGTAGGGACACAGGAGGTTCTGGAAGATGGAGAGATGTGCAGCCAGTGTTTGGGCTGAGATAGGTGGGAATCAGACCTGGGGAGTAATCTGCGAGCCATGGGAAGAGAATACATAGGATCTGCCAAGAAAGTGAGTGGGTTCATTGGACTGCCAGCATTGCTGCTGAGCCTTGCAGAGTAGCACCCCAGAATGAGCATTTAAAGAGCTGATTTTGCAAATAGCTCAAGACTCCAAATTACGGATCAACAAACACAGCCAGATGGACCCTGCTGCCTTCTGGACATCTGCATCATTTACTGATGCTATCAGGACTCAGCCATGCTGCCAAAACTGGAGGCACAGGCCCTTTGCCAAGGCTGTGCCCAGCACATCCTCCTGTTCTGCCACAAGGACAGAACAAACCAACCAGGACTCACATTGCGAGCAGGAACCTGGCCTGGCTGTCCAGCCTTCCTGTGAAAACCTGCCCTGAAAGCCAAGCTTTAGGAAAACTCTGTCCTGCCTGTTGAACCATCTGTCTTGCTCCAACGTATTAATGAGCCACATTCTTACCTTTGCTTGTGGGGTTTTTCAGCTCTGCTAGTTCTTTTCAAGCAGCTTTGCTTTAGCTTTATATTGACAACAATACTACCCTGGAAATCTGTCAGTGCAAAAGATACCCATATCCACCACCTTTTCCAGATCTGTATGAGTGAATTAAACATTTCCCAAAGCATTGGCACAAGATCAAGCAGCCCAGACCCTCCTACAACCTCTCTGAGCCTCCAGAACAGGATAGTGGACCCAGCCTGTCTAATGGGCCCCGTGTCACCCTACCAGGAGCCCTGAACTGTGCCCAGAAGTCATTTGGAAGAGCATCAGTTGGCCCAGGTGAGCTGTGCCCGCAGCAGCCTGGGCTGTCTCTTGGCACCATTTATTCAACCACTGTAATAGGGCAGAAGAGGTTTTTGATTATTAACAGCAGCTCAGTATTCACTCTGATTTTACTCCACATTAAGGCTGTTGCATTGGCCAGGAATACTGAAGTCTGCTGCCTTCAGAACCCTTGTGAAGTGGTTGCTGGAGGCACAGGGATCTCCAGTCCTTACATATCATTTGTGACCTCATACAGCTAGATATAAAAAGAAAAAAGTAACAAACCAAACTGAACCATTAAAGCCTGTGGCACAAGGAAGAAGGCTGCTCCTATGCAAATATAGGCAGAAAATCCCTAGACCATGTTCCCAGAGGCACTGCAAAAGGTGGCTGAACATAAGAGCTGTGGCTGTTTTCTTCCCCCCTTTTCAGTGGTTAATCAGTTAGTTTAGTCTTGTTGGGATTAGCACAGCATTGAACATGTCAGCTAGGTACAAAATTGTTGTCAGCACTAGGAAAATCATTTGCCCCGTGGACAAGCTTAATACACAATGAGCTGCTGTGGTGAGGGCACAGATTCAGCAGGTCCAAACACGGCGAGCGAACAGAAGAGCTGTGTTGCTCCTCTCTGTGATGAATGAACTGCAAGCAATAGGCCCCTGGTTAAAGTACCACAGAAAGCTTTGTCTCTCGGTACAAGTGGGTATCTGATTTATGCTAATAAAAACGTGGCAGTGAGTGTGCACAGAGTCCCAGGACAGTGTCAGCTTGTCCTTCCCAGTGCGCGCTCGGCACTGTCACCGCCGCATTAGTGCTGCACACAAAGACGTGGTAACCTGATGGAGAGGGAAAAAGGGCAGCAGCGAACAGATGCCATCTGCCAGGGGACTGAACCTGAGCTAGTCTGCCTTGGAACAGGGACTCCAGTGTCACAGCAAAGCTCTGCTTGAAAGGGTGAAACACAGAGCAATTGACCTTTAGGTGACAGTTTGCGGAGTGTCAGCTCAAATGACACCGCAGAGCGGGGTGTGGGTTTTATTAAGATATACGATATCACCCACAAGCAGGAAAATAACAAAATTCCTCTGGGGAAAAACCCCACCGTGTTATCTCCCTCCCCATGTTAGACTTCTTGACTTGCTGCTTCCTAGATCCTCTATGGGAGACAAGAGTTTATCACCAGGGTACCTGCATTTCTCGTAAGAGGTAAATTGCCTTTTAACTCCCCTCCACTGCTTTATAACTGTCCTACTTAGATCTAATGATGTGCAAAAGTTTACAAAGCATTTTCCAATGACCTGGAATGCTTGGCAGCTTGTGAGCAGAGCAAATAGCTTAGCTGGGATAATAGAGAGGAAATCCACTGAAGAGCTCAAGTCATTAAGATGTTTGTGTTTGATGAGACAACCACTACCAAGGGCCAGAGCAAAAGAAATGAGCCCGTGGTGCTCACACCAGGTGCTGCCAGGCATGTCTGCATCCATCACCCCCTCCCCAGCACCACTGCAGCCAGGAGCTCTTGGCCTAAGTCTTTTCCCAGTGCACCAGCTTGATTGCTTTCTGCCCAAAATCTTGTAAAGTCACAACACACAATTCAGTGAGTCTACACAAGGAAATAGATAACAAATTAAGTCCCATAATTACCACATCTGCATCACTCCAAAAAGCTTCAAGGAGCAGGGCTGAGGCAGCAGGTATCTCACTAGAGCTCACTCTGGGAAATTTCATCAACCTGAAATTATAAGGTGGAGTTAAAGACCTCATTGTTCCCAACTTCCATTTCTGTAGCTTTCATTCATATTTTACAACTTTAAGAAAATTTTGTTCCTCTTTCTTGCTGAGTGAAATGCATCCTTCTTCCCGGGGTTATTGGGCAGCAAACTGCCTGGAGAATAGGGAGGACCACTGCAGGAGGACAAAGTGCTGTCACTGTGAACTCTAGGGGGTCAGGAGGGAGGCAACAGCCTGCAAACACAGGAACCCTTGAGCTCCTTTTGGATACATCCATTCACACCACACACCTTGGAAAGGGAAGCTGAGACAATCACAAATGCCTCATGAGCATCAGATGGAAAGGAGAATTTCATCTTTGTCATTCAGCCTCAGGGACACACGCAAAGGGAGGCAGAAGGGATCCGGATTGCAAGCAAATTAAAAAAAAACCTGTTTTACACTGATAGCTCCTGTGAAGAGGCCAGGAGTCACTTCAGGCAATGTGGTGCAAGGGCCTTTGTTCCTGCCCAATTCTCTACAGCTCCACTGTAGGAGATCCTGCAATACCATCACAACTTCTGTCCACTTGCTACAGAACACTTGACCTTCCTCCTTCTCTGTCTCCTACTATTTTGATTTCTCCCTGTAGACTCCAGTTTCTGGGGCAAAAAACCAAACAGGGTTGTTTGTGTTCAGGTGGGAGATGTCACACTGGGGCTTGTGTTTTACTCAAACTGTCACAAGATCACTTGAGGGTGGTTATATCTGAACTAATCCAGATAAACTCTTTGCTTTTTTTCTCCAACCAATTGGAAACTCAGCATGTCCAGGTGGCTCTCTGGACAGACAATGGAGAATCTCTGCCCTTCCAGGGGGACATTAAAGTAATCCCTACTTTGGCTCATTATGTGCTGAGTCCCTGTGGGTCATTTCAACAGCTCATGAGAACCAAATTACTTCAGAGCAATGTACATTGCACACAGTTGCATGGAATTCTTTCCCAAACCTCTTTTTCCTTTGTAGGAATCACAACAATGCTGGATTTTTTATAACTAGACAACACTGTGGCAGCAGCAATTGTCTGACATAAAGAAGTCCCAAGACAAATTAGATTAATCACAGGTACAGTGATGAAGTCTTCAAAATCCACTTCTGCACAGGGGAAGCTGTGTCATTGCTTCCAGACATGACCCTCTTCTGATGTAGTACAGGTGCTGGCCCAGGACTATAAAGCTCCTCTCCCTATGCCAGAACACGACGTTTTCAGACATGAAATTGGTGGGATTCACCTAAAACTGTGTTAGGAACAGCTCATGAGCACTCAGTGGATGTTAGGTTTGCACATATCCCCTCGTCACCATTCATGAATGTATGCACAAGCGTTATTTTATTCACACAGAGTTTGGCAAGAGGCCCATTGAATTCAGCAGAGAGAAGTCCATTGACTTTGGTAGACTTTGCACATTGTGGGTGAGAACAGATGGACGCTCCATTCACCAGTTGCCACTCATTAGTTAAAGCTGATTATTGCTAAAGAATTTTGTTAATGGATTCCCAAATGGAGCATGATCCAAGTGATGTAACCACCAGTGAGTGCTGGAGAATGGCAGATGTGCTCTTCCAGCAAGGATGGACTGAAGAAAGGACGCCCCTCTACACACAGGGCTCACAAACTGGAGTTTGTCTCAACCTTCAGAAGGGACCAGGTTTGCACCCAGTGCCATTTGCCCACAAGGAAAAGGAAGTTTCCAACAGGCCCAGTGTGAGACACCTGGCAGGGGAGAAGGAGAAGGCAGACTCACATGAGCACAGGTCCTCTGCTGCCAACAGGAAGATCCCATGGGTTTTGGCAGGACCTACACTTAGCCTTTCAGTGGAAACTCTCCTTGCATTATGTGGGAACAAGTAATCACGTTTCCTGAGTGGAGCCAGGGGAAGGAAAATCTTCTAGAGGAAAAGATCTCCCTACATGCGGCTGCTGCAGCTTTGGCCAGGATCTTTCCTCCAGGGACCACTTGTTTCTCAAAGATGAATCTTATTTCTCTCCAGTGGAAGTATATAACTCCACGTAGCAAAGAGGGCAACGTGGGGACTGGCCAATGGCATTTGCAAAAGGCAGGAGAATTCACTTTGTCTATGGAGCCATGGGATTATAACAACCTTAAAATCAGAGAAACACAGCATGGTTTGCATTGGAAGGGACCTTAAAACTCATCTCCTTCCAACCCCTGCCATTGGCAGGTACACCTTCCATTCGACCAGGTTGCTCCAAGCTCTGTCCAGCCTGGCCTTGGACATTTCCAGGAATGGGGCAGCCACAGCTTCTCTGGGCACCCTGTGCCCAGGGCCTGCCCACCCTCACAGGGACATGTGCCAGTAGTTCAGAAATTTCTAACATTAATATATTAGGGAAGCCAAAGGCTGTCCCAAACAAGCTAGGAAGAGAAGATAAAAATCTATGCTGGTTTTATGGGGTAAAATTAAAAGTAAAAAAGAGTTGTTGGGCTACTCTAGAGGAGACACTAACAGCTCTGACATGGGAGTAGTTAGACAGAGAGGAATGGCTTAGTCCAAAGTGAGAATGCAACCAGCAAAAATGGACCACTGAGGACAAGGAATACTTTTCTTGCTGCAAGCTGGAGGCCTGAGCCCACGGGACTGCTTCATCAGGAAGTGGTGTGAGAAACACACCTGGCACACCCAACACAGAACATTCCCTGCTGCAGGTCAGCACCTGAGCTGGTCTGAGCAAATCAGCTTCTGAGACACATACAAATAATGAGCATTGATCTATAAAATACCCCAAAACACAGTACAGTGCACACATGTGGCAAGAGGTAATTAATTTGAGCTCCTGAATATCTGATAAAAATAGTGTCAGTGCAGCCTCCTCACACAGTGGCACATTCTGGTTGTTAATTATTAGTGTGCCCTGGATGGAGAACTTCTTCTGCCATTTGAGCCTGAGTACTGGGCAGCCTCATATCTTTTGGGGCTGGTCTGTGCTTTAACTAGGCAACATCAAAGGTGAGTGACAGACACGTTTGGGACCACCCCTGCCCCTGCTGCATCACCTACAACTGAAACTCAAACTTAGGTTCCCCGATTTTGTCTTCTTTTGTATATTCACAAATGTGGTAGTGAGACTGTGTTAGAGCTTTGGGGTTCTCACCACAGCAGGAAAGCAATTTCTGGAAACAGAATTCCTCCCTAGAAACACAAAAATTACTTAGCTGTGTCCTCAGTGGGCTTTCCTTTCTGTGCTGGTCTCTGTGGCTTGGGGTTTCCGAGCTGGGAAGATGCTCATGGTGTCAGGTGTTTCACAACCCTCAGGCATTCACAGAGCTATGGATAGGGCTCTGTTTTCTTTCTATCAAGGGACCTTCAGAGAAAGGTCTTCTCGCCCCTCTCACCCAGGCTCTACATCATTGCAAACCAAGTGACCAGAGCTGGGACATCACATGCAAGAAGGATTTATACTTCTTCAGTGAAGGTCTTTGCATCCCTGGGGCACTTGCTTTCTGCCAGGTGCTCACACCATCTTTGCACTGAGACAGAACACAGACTGAGCCAGAGCTGCCAGAAAAGAGGGTCTGACCACTGGAAATGGACTTTGTATGAGATCCTTACAGGAGAGAGTCACAGATGATTTGTCCCCATGGCGTGGCTTGCCATGTCCACACTTACCAGGACCCGAGAGGCAGCCCAGCCCTCTGGGGGGCTGCTTGATGGCTTCTGATTATTGTCAATCTGAAAGATGCTACAACTGACTCCAAATGAGCTGCAGGCTGAGAGGATGCTCTGTTTGAGGAGAGCTGTCATACAGCTGCTTCGTTTGGCTTTCAGTTACTCGTGCATTGGTGCAGCATCACCAAAGCCAAGCACAGACCACGAAATGGCCTTTGTCAAGCTGCAATATGTTCAGAAGAGGGAAAGCACATTTATACAGGTGTGCGTTCACATGATTTACCCACCATCAGTATCAGACAAACTT
The DNA here is from genome assembly GCA_035221455.1 of Xenops minutus. Lineage (NCBI taxonomy): Eukaryota > Metazoa > Chordata > Aves > Passeriformes > Furnariidae > Xenops > Xenops minutus. Next base: position 1,639,888 of record JAWWEE010000058.1, read on the forward strand.
ATCCTTTTCATGTTTGTTAGACAGTGGTAGCCAGTGGCAATTTCCCCTTGTCTGCAAAAATGGCATTTAGTTTTGTTTGAAATAAAAATATCTAAATATTGTTTCTGCAAGTGGACAAATAAATTCAGGTTTTCTTCTAGATGTTTTGCAAAGATTTTTTCCTTTTTTCCAACTCCCATCTAAATTTCACAGTTTTTTTTCTGATTTTCTATGAGCTGTGGGAGACAGCAGAACAAGAGGAAGGGAGGTTTCTGCACTCATGGGAAAATATTTTTCATATTTAGATTTCCCCAGGAAGCTGAAAATGGACACCTAGTCCAGTGGGAAGTAGTTCACACTGAAACACATTTCAGCCAGCACTGCCTGGGCTTAGACTGTGTCCTCTTGGTCAGCAGAGCAGCTCTGAAGGCCATGCAGGGTCACCCACCTGGGAGCCTCCATGGGCTCCACTGAGCATCCGTGTGTGGATGGAGGCTGAACCACAGCAGGAACGTGCTTGTGATGCATTTCTTTGGAAAGCAAATGTGCCCTCACTACTGAATTGTTCCCATGCTGTAGGTAAGACAAAGCTGTATTACATGCTGGAGACACTGAGGTAAAGCCTGGGCTCTGCACATGGGCATAAATGGTAGTACCAACCAACAACCAGTCAGGCAGGAGCCCTCTCTGGACACTGCTATGGGTCCCTTGTGCTGAGGGCCTGGAGGATGCAGAAGGACGGTCTCCAGGTGGCCCCACCTTTAAAGGGGTAAGAGAGACCCTAGTGGCATTTCTCACCACAGCCATCCTGAACAGGGGAATAGGGGTGACTGGATCAGCCCCAGGGAACTGAGGAAGGGGATGTGACCCTCAGAAAACACAGGCCATCTTCAACCCAATGCAAAGCTTGGACCAGTCCCAGTTGGCATCACTGCTTACCTGAACCCTCTGGCTAAATAAAATGGAGGAAAGTTTTAAAAACTATTGGAGTTTGGCTGGAACAATGCAGTTCACAGATTACTTGCAAAAAGCTGACTCCCCAGACAGCTCCTCATGAGATATGGATGAGCCAGCAAGAGCTTGTCCCAGTGGTCAAGCACTGCCACAGGGGACCGCAGAGTGTCTGTCCTTTAAGACTTGCAAAACTTGCCTCAGCAAGACACTGAGCAACCTGTGCCAGCAGTGCAATGAGATCTGTCTGATTTGTGCCTTGACTTTACACTCTATATCCCAGTGGCCCTGGAGCACACCAGGACTGAAATCCTTGCATGGAGTAATGCCAGAGTCATGTAAGATGAACAAAATCTGCTGTTTCTACACTTCTTAAAATGGTTCAGGGAAGAAAGTGAACAAATATGAGTTACAGAGGAACCGAGCACTCCAGTCCCCACTTTCTCTTTCTGCTTCAGGGCTTTTTGTCAAGACTACAGGAACAGCATCTCTTGGGTCAGAAGGTGGCTTGAAGGGCTTTCATTGCGTTGGTTTTTTCCCATTTCACACATACCTTTCCAAGGCTGGGCTTGGTCTTGTGGTGGTTTCCACCATGGTAAAGGGGCACAGTTGCACATATCAATGTGTGAACATCTTTCATGCAATAATTGAGATGTGGATCTTTCAAGCAGACTGGAACTAAGCTCATCCTACAACAAAAGCTTAGTGTCTTGGGTGAGTTACCTTCACCTCAAGTCTCTTCAGCAGTGAGCTATTTTTACAACATCTTTTCTTTAACCATTTGGCTTGATCATGGACCTGCTGTCTTCCCCTCTGTGCTAACCCACACATCATGCAGCCCACGGATGTGCATCTATACTCGTCATGCTTCCCCATATGAGCTACCCTGCTGGGTTGTGGAAGTCTGTTTCTTGCTTTTTCGACATCCGTGGGCATGCCCAACAGCTTTACTGAGAAAGCCATTATTTTCTACCTGGAATTAACTCATATCCTCAAAAAAGGGCACTCCTTGGGTCTGTAAGGTCATGTCTGCCCCAGGCAGGACACTCTCCATCGCCTCTCCCTGTGCTCTTCTGCACCCAATGGGGCTACTTAAAAAAACATGATCTCCTTCCAATCCGATCCTGGAATAAAGACTGGAAAAAAATCTTACTTCTATATTTCAATGTTGATTCTTCAAAAACAAAGCAAGCAAAAGTTCTGACCCCAGATGCAGTCCCACCAGTGAAACCAGTTCAGGCAGGAGAGAGCCACAAGGCATTTTTCTCCCAGGTGGCATCTCTATGATAAGCTCAAATCCAGGTAGTTCTCAAGCTGTCAGGTTTGGGTGGTTGGACTTACTAAATAAAACTTGAAACTTTCTGCTACGAACAGTTACCATAAAAAAAACATAGTAAAATCAAACTCCTACATTTTCAGGGAAAAGTGATGCAAGCCAAAGATGGCAACTAATGCCTGTGCAGAACTGTCCCTCCTCACCCACCTGCCCTCGTGCTCCAGCACAGAGGGCAGTGCGGGGAGGGATGAGCCCCTGGCACAGCCACAGTGGCTATCAGCTGGCACAGCCCAGCTGCCATGCCCTGGGCTGGGCAGGGGACTCACATCTCCATCCACTCCTCCTGCTTCTCTCTACATAAGTGCTGGTTTGTGCCCCCCAGCCCAGTCCCAGCACCGAGCTGGCACCAAAGTTTTGCAGCAGTAACTGGCTGTGGAAGAGCAGCCTGGCCGTGTAGCTGGTATCAGTTAGTGTTTGCAGAAGCTAAAAATAGAGACCCTCCTCTCTCGCAATGACTCAGAGAAGCAGAAGGGAAACCCACAGGTCTCCACACTTGGCTGTCCCCTAAGCTGACTGAAATGGTTTCATCTAAAATGTTGTTTTGACACAAAACGGCTCCTTGAAAAACAAGCTAACAAAAATAATAATAAAAACAAACAACAACAAAAACCAAAATAAAACAAAAACAGAAAAAAACCTTCCACCAGCAGAGCTGCTGGGAAGACTCGTCATTTGGTCTAAGTTTGGAAGAGGTCTTGGCCAGAAAGGTAAACATTTTGTAGTTTTTAAATGCTAGCTGGCAAACCCTCTGCAAGTATTTACCTGCTAAGCTCTTTCTTGGAGAGCTGTGTGAGCACATGAAATGATGAAAGGCATGACAGTCCTCTGAAACTTTCATGGGGATACAGTACACTTTCCAGACAGCTCTAATTCCAGCTCAGGAAGAAAACATATCCACCAGCTGGCCTCACTGAATCCCATGGGAAGGGGATCCTTCAATCTTTTGACTCCCTGTGTGTGTCCCCTGCATCAAGGGCTGCAGCCAGTGCCACCAGGTGTTGACCATGCCCTGGGTGACTGCAGTCTGGAGAGGAAGCAGAGGAGAACTGGACACAGCCTGGCCTCAAGTAGGAGGACACAACTCACACTCCTACAAGAGGTCTGCCAATGTTCCACAAAATCCCAGCAGTGCCAAGGGCCTCAAGGGAGAGCTGGGCCCTGAGGGGGCTCACAGCAGAGCCCAGCTCAGCCTGGATGTGGCACCAGAGCTGGTCTGGGGACCTCAGGGCAGCCCTGGTCCCCTGGAACGAGGCTGCCCTGGCAGGAGACACAGCTGGACCCACAGCTGGAGCACGTTCCCATCTCCCACGGGAACACAGCCTGTTCCTTGGCTCCCTGTGATACAGGGCAAGGGGAGACAGTGAAATGAAATCAACCGAGAGTGATGAGCTGCCAGTAATTCCCACAGACAGCTGGGATGAGAAAGACCCCTGGAAGCCTCCCGCCTTCCCTGTCAGGATCAGCCCTACCTAAACTAAGAGACCATCTGCCTGCTGACCTGGCCTGTGACCCCAGCAGGGCAGCCAGGGCTGAGGGAGAAGCAGTTCCTCCAGCTCAATCCAGAGCTCCCGTGCCCAGCACTAAGAGCTGAGATCCCTCCACTGTTCCCTCATGTCCCAGGGAAGGTGACAAAGGCAGCCCAGCCCAGCAGCGTGTTGCGCCCATCACTGCACGTGGTTACAAACATCCCCTATGTGGCAGTGGCTGCTGCTCCCATGACCTTGGCATGGGCTTTTCCATGTCCTGCTGAGCACCACCTGGAGCTCCAGCAAGTCTGCCAGGAATGAAATGGCCTGTCCCGAGCTCCCCCTGGAGCTGACACTGGCACGAGAATCTGCCTTGTGAAGGAACAGCTTGTGGTGCCCCTGCCAGCAGGAGTGGTGCCGGTGAGGAACAGGGGCACGACCCACACCCAAGGTCCAGCCGACCCGTGCCAGTGCCTCAGGACCAGTTCCTGGCAGGACAGGGTCCATCCCATGCTCCCATCGCTTTCTGACTCGGAGAAACCCAGGTAGCAATTTCTGCTGCAATAACGACTGAATTACCAATTAAATCACTGAACCACAAAATTGTATCATAATCAATTCAGATCAAGTCACTTTTATTTTTGCTTTTTCTCACCAGCAAAACATTGTGTTTGGGATTAGCCAGAAACCTTTGATTCCAGCTGAAACAAAACTTCTGCTTTTGTTATGACCTCTGTAACAAAGTGAGGCCCTTGGCACTTGGAGAGTCAATGCACTTCAGAGACCCCTGGGCTGAGGGTTCTCTAGGACACTGGGCATTTGGTCTGAGTTCTGCCTCCTCCCACACAGCAGGTTTGGAGATCTCTCCAGGCCCCTCACACCTCCCTCCTGGAGAGCCAGTCGGGATTGACTCTCACATACAGGACAAGATCCCTGCCTCTACAGGAGGGACCACAACCCCCAGGATGGTAAGATATTCTCACAGCCATGAGCCAATAAATATTTCATTATTCTTCACAGAGCAGAGTGGACTAAGACAATCTTCCACTCCCCGGCTCTGCACACCCACAGCAGGACAAAGGCACTGCACAGCTCAGCAGCTGTGGGAGTTCAGCCCCAAACATCTTATTCAGACAAAAAAGTCTTGTCCAGTGTCCTGGGACTATCACTGGCATTTCCTTGAATGCCACTCACTGCAAGAAAAGCCACTCTGTTAATAACGATACTTGAGTTGGTGGAACACCCTGGGAATTTTTCCCTCACAAGATGAAATGGTATTTTGTTTTGATCTGAATCAAGATTTTCTTTTAATTTTAGTCTGAAAATTTTAGAATTTATGGGTTTTTTACCTTCCCAACTTCTTGACATTGTTCCCTCTGAGCTGCCAACCCCCAGGGTATCCTGGTTAAGATTCTGAACTTTGTCAATATGAGGCAGGATTCGGATCCCCATGAATTGGTCAGCTGCACTTCAATGCAACATTTTTGCTGCTACAAATAACCAGAATAGATGTTTATGGATCTGCTCTGAAATAGGGCACTGGGACAAAGAGAGAAACACAGTGTGCCCAAAATGTTCATGATGAACAGTAGGATAGAAATGTCACTGCTCCTACACACCAGTCTGTCATTAAATACTTCCACTTTAGTGAAATGACAAAACTCAGTTGATGCTTTCAGCACAGCACAAAAAAACCTCTATCCACATCTGCCTTACAGTGTCAGATTCATGCAGGAAGTAGAAGTGTTCCTGTGAGATTATCATCTCTGTCTAGAACATGTTTGTGAAAGGTGAGAACACAATGCCAGCATAGTGCAAGGTTCCTGCTGCATCTCTGTGCATTTTATTAGTGATATCATTGTTAAAAAGAGATATAATGCTTTTTAGATCACTTAAAAAGAAATTAAAAAAACCCCAAACCTAACTCATAGTACTTTCTGGTCACTAACCCTTCCAACTCAGTCCTTACAGACCACAGCAGAGCATTTGCCATGGGATGGCTAATGCCCCTTTGATAGCACTCAAGGGTCTTAATTCTGCCACCACTGCTCACCTAAATTCCCGTGAGGAAATGGTGATTCCCAACTCTGAGCAGTGCACAGTGTGAAAGCTCAAAGAATTGAAAAATCTGCTTATTTTTAGGAGGAGTTCATCCAAATTCCCCAACTGCAGAAAAAAAGGAATCAAAGATGCTGCTCAAGAGCAACATCAAGACAAGAAGTCCTTCTTTCACACTGAGAGAGCAGGGTGGCTGTTCTGCCTCTCCCACCTTCCCCACTGGCTGAGGGCAGGACTGGACCCTTTTGGGGCCAGTGATGTCCTTTTGAAGGGTTTAAGTCAGGCTCTCACCTTTCTGCCATGGCATGAGGACAACTCTCCTATATCTAAACAAGGTGGTTGAGTGGTCAAGGAGGGATATCCAGAATTTGGGATTACTGTAAAAACACTCATCCCTGAAGAGCTGTTCCAGCATTTTGGCAAGGTGGGTTCCCTGTGTCTCACAGCTCAGACCTTCCACACTGTGGTGTGTGTGGCTCCACCACAGCCATGAACAGCTTTGAGAGGTTCAACTCCACCTGAAATGATCAGAAAGGTGGGCTCAGGGTCAGATTACCTGCTCTCCCATGTTAGTGATAGATGGGAACTTGTCTTGCATTCCCAGGGGACACCTTCCTGCCTCAAGCAGCATTCCAGGTACCCTCTACTTACCCAGCCTGCCTCTCCAATCCAAGCTCGTTTCAGTCTTTGCAGATTCCCAGCACCAGGGATTGGGAGAGACCTTGGATTCACAAACATGAGTATAGATCCTGCACAGGAAAGGTCAGGGGAGTACTTCTGGGCATTCATCACCTCAAACCATCATTTATCTCCTTCCTCAGCTGCTTCAGGGGAGATAGAAGAGGAGAGCAATGAGTAACACCTATAGAAGATATCCTGGGATTAGTTTAGGAGCCATAGATATTTTTATCTACAGCAATGAAGGGGGTTAGAGAGGCATTTTGGTTTTGTAGACAGCATTCATGGACTCTGCTGCCAATTACAGTGCCTGTGCTTCACAAAAAATGTGGACAAATTAGAACCTGCCTGGGATTGTCAGATTTCTTGGAAAACTTGCAGCAAAAGTCTGAAAAAAAAATTCTGCATTCTTTATACAGAAGAAGAAAACATAATTTGAGATGGTAACCTCTGACTTCCACTGAGTAGCAGATGACCTGACTCCTTCTTGTGGCTTTTCTCCAGGTCTGCTGGTGACTCAGTTGTCCCACGCATGCCAGGAAGGATGGTTAGTCCTGAATTCCCTTCTGTGAGTGGCTGTCTTGATATCCCACTGAGCCTACAGTGCTGGAAAGGCTTTGAGAAGCCTCTGAGTGATGCTCATCCAGCACCAAACAGTAGTGCTGGTCCCTCTGCTCTGCTCTTTTCATCCCAATGCCACAACCCAAGAGGAAATGGGATTGGATCAGCACAGAGGAGCTGTGATGATGCAGTTTGTGGCCACACAAGCAGGGCTGAACTGGCCAAGCAACAGTGGTATTTGTCAATGGTCACAGTCTGGCCCAGAGTCTTACCAGTTCTGCCATTTCCAAGACCTGCACTTCCATCCATAGGCGACTCCTATATTTAGTAATTGTGCTGGTGGCAAAGGCCCAGCCTCCAGGATGTTGATTCAGACACCCAGACACTCAGCCACTTCCTGTTTGGAAGCGCTAAATTTATTTGCATCATTTAAAAAGTGATGTTGGTTGAGGGAAACGGTGTTATTGTCAGAGCAGCAAGGAAGCTGAGCCAGATTACATGTCCATGCACAATGGAAAAAAAGCAGAACAAAATGCCTCCACCTCACAAGAGCAGCACAGCCAGGCAGCATGTCTGGACAGCCACTGTCACCACTGCTCTGGCACAGTGGCATTCGTACTGCCACAACAGAGCAGCAAAGCTCTGTGGTCCCCTGCTCAGCCTCCTGCCAAGGTGACCCAATATCATCTCTAGCTACAAGTCGGGAGCAGAGACATAGGCACATGTGTTCTGCTGGCTGGAACAGGCAATAGGAAGCCTCTGTCCCTGCTCTGCCATGCGAGCAGTTACAGCTACAAGTTTTTCATAGCAAAATTCTGCTTTCCCCTGTCACAATCTTTCCAACACCACTGTGGGCATAACTGTGGCACCTGGGATCTTCATAGACTTCTGGTGACTCCAAGTCCAGGGCCCTGAAGGCTTTGTGGGTGGTGACTGTGTCTGTAAGCTGGACTCAGCTCTGGTTTGTCACCTCTGTACCTAATGCCTTGCCTTGGCCTGCAAAATCCAGTGCAGCTGCTGAGGGACAGGGCAGACCACAACTCACCTTGTGGTCGTTGTTTCTGGGGGAGTGGTGGTGGGGAAGACCCCTGCCTTGCTGCCATTCTGCAGAGCATTCTGCATTCTGCAGGTGCCAGAGCCTGGCTGTGCCCCCGGGCCACCTGCTCTGCTCTCACACAGAGGTCAGCCAGGACAGCCTACAGAAGCTGCAGGTACACAGAGTCATCATCTGTCCTCTCAGCTGTCCCAGGCTGTGATGCAGCCAGTGCCTCTATGTCTCCTCCACTTCCAGATGAGAGGCAAAAAACAATTTGCAAAATATTTTCAGGGAATCCTTGCAAGTGATCCCTTCCCCACTGCCTGCAGGACCTGGATGCTCGACTGCTCCATGCTCAACTCCTCTGAAGCTCCTAGACACACAAACCCCCCCAGACATTTACATCAACTGTGCAAGAAGGGAGTTGTCCTGGATGCTTCACATCCCACCTCCAAAATATGATCAATTTGGCCTTTCTTCTGTTTTTTCAAAGCCTTACTAAGCTACTCCCAGTGTCTAGGAAGGCTGATGACTCAATAGGTTTTTTCACACAGTCTGGACAAGCAATCTCTTGGCAAGGGCTGTTTATGACTTAGCTGCAGATGGACTTACCTATCCTGCCTTCTTTTTAGTTGAGATATAATTAGTCATGTGGATGAGGAACCTCAAAAGTGAGTGGGTATTTTAGTGCCTTGACTTTCGCACCCACCTTAAAAAAAACAAGCTGGGCACCTAAAAGTGAAGGCAACCTCGTTTCACTGTTCCTTTGAAAATTCTTTGTCAAAATGCATCTTCCGAGCCCAAATTAGGTGAGTGCACTGTTTAAGCTCAGGAAAAAAAGGCAAGTTACAAATAACAAATCTCACGCAGTAGGTTCTGAGTCACCCTCCATCAGTGACAGTGGTTCTGCAATCGGCATTTAGGTCATAACTGCACTGCTATTGTGTGTCCAGGAATATCATCTGGCACCCACAGCAGTAGTTGTGTTGAGTCAGCAAGGCAAACAAGAGTCAAAAGCAGTTGAAATCATATTTTTGTCACTGCATTTAGCAACTGTTTCTGACTATCTGCCTCAGCAGAGCAAATCTGCAAAGTCACAGCCCTGGATTGCTCAGAATAAAGTTGCAGTTTGATTGTTGCAGAGTGTTTTAAACCTTGGGTCAAATGTTATCAGCTCGTGGCATCCCAGAGGTCTTCAGGTCTGAATATATTTTTTGATTTTTAGCCACTGATAGTAAATGGTCAGGTAAGCAGTGATGCTCACAGAAACCACCAGTGTGAGAAGACAAGGAGACCTGGAGCAGGGTGCACTCCTTGTGCTTCCCCTGCACCTTCAGCTGGCAGCAAGCACCATGTTTAGCAATGCTGAGCAAGCCTGGTACGAGTCAGGGGTGGTGGTAGAAGGAGGGATCCTGAGCCCTTTGCACACAGGGGGAACCCTGCTGGCACCTCCCTGAGACAAGGTGAGCACTGTCTGCTCTTCCTGGGCCCAGCCGGGAGCAAACTTTCCCCCTGTCCCAGCACTCATCAAGTCTGGCCTTTACAGTGGCAAGAAGCGATGTCCAAACTCAGATCCCCAGTTCCATCCCAAACTGCATGCCCTGAGTGCTGCATGCACATTTCCCTCTGCTTTGATCCTCTCCTTGTGAAAGATCAGACTTTGCATTTTCAACTTCATCTACTTTGCCTTCTTTCAGCACACACTGGACCTGAGAGCACGCAAGCTGATCACACTGCTGTGCAAAGATAAGCCTTTGATTACAGAATTGAAAATAAAGTAAAAAACATGGGAAAATACAAATACAAGGACACAAGACAAGCATAGAGCCAAGATCATTCCTGGTTACTGCCCAGACTGATTTCTGGGGGATATCTCAGACTGTAGCTCCAGCTGCCATACACTTGGTGACTGTCTGCAGCAATAGGATCCTCAAACATCATTCCACTTTTCCCATCACATCTCTTTTATTCATTTTTTTTCGCTATTTGGCTCATGTTGGCATTGGATGCAAGTAGGCAAGGGGTTTCTCCTCCACTCAAGTCTCTCTGCCCTTGTAGACCTGCAGACTTCTCTGTTCAGTTCACTTCTTTGGGCTTAAAACACCTTCTTGTTGCCTGCAGGATGGTCACACTATTTAGAACTCTCAACGAGTCGGCATCGCTCTCAACACACCTCCTGTTTCCTCCAGAGCTCTTATCTGCACCCACACAGCTGCATCAAGAGCCACTACACCAGCCAAGAGCCTTCCTTCACACAACTTCCCCCCTCCCTTTGCCAGTTTGGGGGCTGCACTGTTACCCTGAGTGTTAACACATCACTCCTTAGCAGGTTCAGGATTGAAGAGCTGAGTATATTCCTGTGGACTTTGAATAACTAACCCATGCACTGGTTTTGCAGGATTCCTGGGCTCAAGGCAACCCAGCACCAACAGCACAGAGGAGCCAATGCATGCCACAGCTGTCCACCAGGCAGCCCAACAGCTCAGACTGAGAAGCCCTGGGGGAAGGAGCTAGGGTTGGACAGGGCTGGGGGGGTGTGGATGTCACAGGCACTGGTGGAGCTGCTTGTTGAAAGAATTTGCAAACGACTATAAAGGATTAAGAAATGGAGTAATTATGCAATCTGCTGATTACAAAGAAAAGGGTTATTAATCCTACAGAGAGGCCCAGCAAAAGCCCTGTCAAAACGTTAGGGAAGATGCTGTGAAGAAGAGAAAAGGCACGTTGTGCTAGTCACATCACACCTGATTGCCAGCTCTGCTGCACCAAGGATTCGACTGATTCAGCTTCTGATTCAATCCAAACATCCCCTGGAGACAGCTAGTTTGAGATTCATCTCACTGTGGGAGGACCATGTCACCTGAGGGTCCCATTGCAAACTCTACTAGAGTCCAACTCCTCTGTTGAGCCTGGGTTCAGTCTGACATTAAGACACTGAGGTGTTTTCATCAGTCAGTGGAGCTTAGGGGAAGCTGGAGGTGCCAATTTGAGGGTGAACTGACCTTCTCTTATGTTTCTGCTGGCTCTAAGTTAACCAGCTCTCCCACAGGAACCTGCAAAGCCTGGACACTGGCTGATGGGAGACACCCACCCCGATCCCTGAATGTAGGTGTGTTGATCACAACCTGAATCTGATCCCAGATGTCATGGGGGAGGAAAGCACTGCATGCACTGCCCCCCTTCCCAGCCTGTGGCTCTCCTGCCCTTTGACTTGCACAGACCCTAAGATATGTTGTTGTCAGCAAAGCTCCTGCTCACACCAGAGGGCACAAACCCAGAGCAGAGGTACAGGCTGACCTCTGCCTGGCCCTAAGCCTAAGGCTGTTTGACACCCTTCCTTTGGCCAGCCCCTCCAGACAGGAGCAGGGATGCTCAGATGGAGCCCCACGTGCCCTGGGCTATCTGGGTGCAGGCAGGGTGGCCCCCATCAACCCCTCTACCAGAAGGACTTTGTACCCAGGGGTCATACAGCACTGCCTGCTCACAGGGACCAAATGGTACCTGAAGACAAAAGAAGAACCCAGACCCACCCTGGGGACACACTGAGTGGCCAAAGCATCTGCAAGTCTTGGCATGTCTTGGCTCTAATAAGCATTGGGGCATTATCCTCCACTGACCAGAGCCATGCAGGCAGAGCAGGGGTGGAGAAACTGGCCCCACCTGTCCAGTTAATCTATGCTCAATTCCCTTATCCTGTCTGCCTATATATAACCTCCCTCCTGGCCACCTGCAACCACCAGCCGGGGGAGGGGGTGGAGGACACACCGAGGGTGGGGAAGGGCAGGAGAAACGTGCAGGGAGCACCTCAATGGCAGCTCAGGTACTGCCCCAGGCCTGGCATTGCCAGGATGTGAGCAGCCACACGTGCCCCATCACACAGGGAGGGACCATGGTCTCCTCTGCACCCCTGGCACCAGGCTGTTCTGAGGGGGTTGGGTGGTCTGGAATGCAACCATGGACAAGCTGGACCTGGAACTTTGAACAGTCACAGACCAGGCTGGACATGGAACAAGAGACGCAGAGCACAGGGGAATGGGGACACTCATAGGGGTAAAAATTCCATGCAAACAGGGGATTTGTGTTTCTGTGAAGAAGCTGGGGGCGATAGCTCGGGTAGAAATACAGGAGGTGAAGCCACAATAGAGAGGAGTGATGGAACTTGTCCCTCTATGGGTCTGCTGGGCAGAACTGAGGGACATGGGCCAGACTGGGCAGAGTGCACAGCTGAGGTGGGATGCAGGAGCTGCTGGCAGGGAGGTGTCTCCAGACTGGTGCAGAGGAGGAATTGAGGTCCTCTTGCAGGATATGAGTCTTCCTCACCTTTGGAGGCACAGTGTCCAATGAAGACCAGTTTGCATCCCTCCCACCTGCCCAAAGCCTTGCAGGATGCCACACACCAGAGGCTTCATTGCACACACTGCCACAGTGGACCTGGCACTGTAGGGTTGCTGAGTCTGCTGAGAAACAGCTGGAGGAAAGTCCCTGCTCACAGGGTGCTTCCTGTTGGAGGAAAAAGAGGAGAAATTCCAGTTCTCTGTGCTGCCAGAACAGAATTTTAGGAAATTCCCTTTCATCCTCACAGACATGTTTTTGATTTAAATATTGATCCTTCTGCCTTGAATGTGCTCTGTATCCACTCAGCCTCTTCCTTCCATGAAGCTGAGACATAAAGCTCAAGGCTCATTTCTTAATATGCCTTAAAAAAACCCCAAAACAGCGTTCCTTTTCCTGGGTTTGTCAGAAGAAGGGAACATGGGGCAGCTCCACACCACACTGCTCTGTGGAGGTGCATCCATCCCATTCTGCAGCCACATGGAGAAGGCACTTACTGGCATTCAAGAGCTCTTGTCACAGCCCTACAACAGACCACGGTGGTAGCAGGGCCAGGCCCACCAACCCCTCTTGCACCAGAATCCATAAAGGGCTTTGTTGCTTGTTTAAATGACTTTCCAAAATCCAGGTAACACCAGGGAGACTGGCTGTGCTGATTTTGACAGCCCATTTAAAGCAAAGGTCTGAACTACCCTCATAACTTGGATAATCACTCAAAACACAGAAATACCACCAAACCCAAACCAAACAACAAACCAACAAAAAACAGGCATTCAGATTCTTTGAAAATCAAAATGTTGGAGCTTTATAAGAATTACTTCCTTGATTACCTTTCTGTTGCAAACAGATTTCTCCTCTTGAACAATAATAAATTCATGTGTATCCTATTTTAAAGAAATAATGCTTTAAATTAAGCAAAATAACTCAAAATGCTATAATCAAACATCTTGCAGCATTTCCAAAACTTTTTCATTATTCATTGCTTTCTCTACTAGCTACAGAACTGAGACTTGCAAAAAATTCCTGTCCTCTCAAATCTATATTTTTGTCTTTTCTTAAATCAAATATTTGACAAGAGGAAACAACACAGGTTTACAAGTGTTTCATGAAGACCGTGCTTGTTGCAGTGATTTAATTTAAAGCCATTTCACATGAGGGATTCCACATCCTCTCCACCGTTTGGTATATTTTAGTTTTGTCCTTCGTCAGTCTTTTCTCCTCTGCTTGCAAAGTCAAGACCCTTGAGCCTGACTGGGTATATTAAGGTAAACTGGAACTAAATCCTATTTAGCTTATGCTCAGGGACACTCAGAGCTTCTAGTGGCAAGGGCTTATTCCAGGGGGATTTGTGGAGTTTGACACAGACAGGAGTTCAATCGGAAACACCAGAAATATGTCAATAGGGCCAGGCAAACAGGGAAGTAGCTGGATGTCCTGACTCCTGCCCCCGTGCATCTGCTGGGACATGAATCAGTGTGTGCATGGGACACACAGACCATGCTCCTGTGGGAGCCCACATGTTCCAGACTCCCTCCTCTGGGGAGAAGGAGACTGGAAGGAACAAGAAGAGCTCTGGCAGGAGGGATCAGGACAGCTGAGTCTACTCCACAGAGAAACTAGTTTAGTGGATGGGGGAAAACCAGGAGGACAAGAATATACAGGGCTTCTGCACCAGCAGCTGAGCCTTGCTAGTGCACAGCAAGCACTGAGCCCAGGAACATTTGGAGTAACAAGGAAAACAGTGGCAGTGTTGGCTGCTCGCTGCCCTGGCAGTGCTGGGTATGCTTTACTGGTGGCTCTGCTCTTGGGAAAGCCTGGCAGAGAAGGCTGCTCCCTGCAAAGCCACGGGTACAGGCTCTGCCCTGAGTCTGAGGGCTCACAAACCTGCTTGGCAGGTCTGGGCCTTTCCAAAGGCTCACAATCAGTGTCACAGCCTGGTCAAAGAGGACTGGACTATCACCTAGTCCTAGAGATGAAGGCCTGCCCCATCCATTCCTTCCCAAGGTGGAATGTTTGACCTGGTAATTCCTGGTCACAGTAGTAGATTTTTAATGAACTACTGATGATCTTTTAGAGAGACACCTCTAATCACCAAAATGATGGAGTGGAGATCAATATGGGACAGTGGTGGTTCAACACAACTCAGATACCTTATAGAAACCATAGGGCAAGTGAGGAAGCCAAGCCCCACACTCAGCTCAACTGGCTCCTCTCCAGCAATGAGCACGCTGCTCCTCAGGCTGGCCCTGCAGGAGATCCCCATGCTGGAAGCTGAACCAGGCTGCCTCTGGTCTGGACACGAAGGATGGAGTGCATCCATGGGCTTGAAACACACTCCTGGCTGGGCTAGGTCTGCTTTTGCGGGAAGCCAAGTGTATGTGCACATCCCTGGTCCCCAGGCAGGGTGTGATGGTGTGCTGGTGTGCTGGTGCGATGGTGTGCTGGTGTGATGGTGTGCTGGTGTGATGGTGTGATGGTGTGCTGGTGTGATGGTGTGCTGGTGTGATGGTGTGCTGGTGTGATGGTGTGATGGTGTGCTGGTGTGATGGTCCAGCTCTGCAGCCCCACACACGGAGTGAGACACTGCACAGCAGCGGGTGCAGGATGGATCAGGGGGTTTGTGCCCCCAGGGGATGGACAAGCAGGGCTTTTCTGACAGCCACATCCCGGGGGAGGGTCCATCCCAGGACAGCGTGGTGCCCCCCATGCAGCCGGTGCAAGGACGAAGCAGGACAGGCATCAAAGCCCTGTGAATGCACCACACTGTGCAGAGCAGGGGAGGCAAGACATTTCCTGTAAGTGCTCTGAAAGTGGCTCTGCCCCTTCAGGGAAAGGGACAGGACAGCTCCAAATGCTGCCCCAGACCCCTCCCCGCCCCAAACGCTGCACCAGGCCTTGTCCCTGTGGCATCCACAGTCATCCCCTCCCGTCTTAAGGATGCCTGAGGAAAGGGGAGCCTTGGTGATTTTTAAGACCCCAGCCCCTTTTCCTTGCCATTCAAGGAGCCCCCCACACACCAATTGCCTCCACAGAGGTAACCAGGCAGAGCTGGACATGGGTCTCTGCACTTGTACCATGTGACATAAATGGCTTTGCAGACCCTAATGCTTTGGGGCTTACAGCTCCTGATCCAGGTAGTCCCAGGACAACCATTCTGCTCAGCTCACTGATGCCAAAGTTGTTAGACATGCATGTTGGAAGCTGAGAGACAGAACAACTTTGTGGTTCTGTCCTCCCTCCACAACCAGAGGAGTGTCCCAACCTCCTCTTCGAAGCACATGCTCTGCTTTCTCCCTGGGTTCTCAGGAAGCAGGAAAGTCACACATTGACCCATGAGCAAGTGCTGTGTGAGGGTTAAGCAAGAGGTGCTGATGGCATCTGTCTGGGAGCCAGCAGGTAAGTAAAGAATTTTCCCAGTACATGCCTCAGCCTTGGAGTGGAACGAGCCAAAGTGTTGTAACACCTCCTACAAACTCAGAAGACACATTAAAGACGTTCACAGGATGGAAGCACTCTTAGGCCTGTTGCATAATCCAGATAAGTAGATAAGCCTGTAATATTTGCACAACATCGTGTCCCTTCCTTGGCCTTGTTACTGGTCTCATTTTGCAGGACTTAGTTCAGGGGATCTGATATATTGGGGACAGCTTTCAGGTCATCTCTTCCTTGGGAGGTAGCTGTCACCCAGCTCTAGCATTGTGACACTGGGAGCAATCAAAGGACAAGGACACCTTGCTGACAGCTGTACTTTATTCTTTGCAAATCTGCCACAAAGACATTTTGGAAATGGCACTATGACACCTCTTGGGAAGTTTCTCATAGAAAGACACTGGTAGTGCAAAACCACCAGGGGAAGAGAGAGGTGTCCTGCCAGAGATGAAATAACCTTTGCATAAGCACACAGGTACACGCAGCTTGGGCACATTCCCAGTCCATGTACTTGACCCAAAGGGTACAGGATGTGGGGACTGAGTAGCGTCAGGATTCAGGTGCCAGAGAGAAAGGTGGAACACTGTTGAATGCATTGACTGAGCACAGACAGGTCCAGAGCCTGCTAAGATCTGTCTTGCTTCAGTACCTCCTCTCTGGTAAATCCTCTCTGGGATTTACCAGGCAGCCCAAGGGGAGGGCATGGTAGCATCTACCCAGCAAATGGGTGGCATCACCTTGTACTTCTCTTTGGACTGTGGGTGCAGGGAGGATGGAGCCAGTAGGTTCCAGAAGTGTGCCCTAGGCACAAGGGCACACACAGAACCAAGCAATCAGTACTGCACTCTGGGCACTGGCACAGTCCTACATTGAGACAACAAGCAAGGAACAATTGTGCCAAATGCCAGTGCCAGCCTTCCTTCCAGGACCTTTCTGAAAATAAGTCCTGGAAGGGAATTGGGTGATCAGAGCAGGAGGCTGGGACTCAGTGGGACCCTGCTTGTAGCTGCCCAAGACCCACCCATTGTGCACAAGCCTGAACCAACAAGCTGAGGACTAGAGAAGGTTGGATGTGCAAACTTTCTGCCACAAGGATCCCAGCCTGGTTCCAGGTCACACCAAATGGATTTTCACCTGCCAAGAGAATGCAAACCTCTTCTCTGCTTCTCTGTTTGGAGCCTGGAATGCCTTGAGCTTGGTTGCAGATGGTCTTCTTGAGGGATCTGCAGCATTTCTAAATTGCTGCATAGTATCAGGAGGGACCACATTGTTCCTCACACTTTTTGAAGACAAACAGACTCCCTGTGCTATCCAAAGGCCATCAGCCCCAGCCCACTCTCACACCATGGGGAAGGTCCCAAGCTTTGCTGTGCACCCCAGTCCTCTGGTCATCCCACAGTGTTTAGCAGTGGAGCTTTCCTCTTCCTCATGGCTTTCTTTGCCTTGCTCACAGGCCACAATCCTTTGGCATAGCCCATTCAGAATTCCTCCCTGAAGTGCTCATGGCCACAGTGTGGGACTTGCAGGGAAAACAGGCCCCACAGGTGGATCACGGGCTCAGGAGGGGTGGGATGGGGCGAGGGGAGCCCTTGCCTCTGCAGGTCCCAGCCCTGCTCTGTTGAGTCACACCCAGCACCAAGGGGAGGGCAGGGACTCCTGGCCTCGGGGAAGAGTCTTCCACACTGTGCTCCCTGTTCCTAAAGCCACCTCTCCTGCCATTCCTTCTGCATCTGAACCATGAAGCATCTCTTCTATCTGCCCTGTCCTCACCTCAGCCTCATCCACCTGCCATGAGCACAACCTGATCCTGGAGGAAAGTTTTGTCCTCTTCAGCTGCAGGAGCATGCAAAGAGGGAGAAAGGAAGCAGAACAGAGCTGCCTCATGGTGTGGGTACTGATAGCTCCCCATCTTCTCCAAAATCTCTTCCAGGGGAGTGCCAAGTAGCCAAGCAAGGACTAGCCAGGAAAGAAGGGAAGGAGTTGGCATAACTGATGCTAAAAGACTTTCCACTCATTACTTTTCCTTCTTGGTGGAGATGGTAGTGCAATTACAAGATTGCAAAATCCATGCTTGGGCTTTTTTTTAAATGCTAATTCTGGATTTCCACTCTTGAGCTGGCCAGAGGGCCATACTGAAATAACAAAAGACCATTTGTTTTCCTGAGGGGGAAACTAGAGGCTTGTTTGTTTTCCTTTCACATCAGAAAGTCAAAGCTTATACATCTAATTTGCTGAATTCTTGGATGAAATAGAGCAGGTGGTTTTGTAGCATCAGATGCACCAAGAAAACATAGTTCTATTGCTTGAATTGTGACAAAATGGTTAAGTGTCAGTCATTTGCTTCACCCAATGACTAAATAAACAGCTGGGAGAAAGGGCTAGTCCTCTGAGTTTCTGTGCTCATCAGTGAGGGTCAGAAGCAGCTCATTTCTGCATGTGGGACCTCTAACAAGTCCTACGGGAAAACCAAGAAATGGCAGACATGACCTTCCTGGCAAATCAAATGTGAAAAACAAGGAAGCCACACTAGGCAGGCTTTTTAAGGAAGCAGAAAATGGGCACAACCCATTTACTTTTCCTCAGCAGATCTCTGTGAGATCATTGTACTACTGAAAACTACATCTCAGTTTGGCTGATACCAGAACTGGCACTCTGCAGCTTAGTCGTGTGCAGGCCTAAATTCATCCAGAGGAGGAGCAGAGCCTTGGAGCAAGAGCAACATGTGGTTGGCTGTGGCCAGCTGTGGTGAGGAGCTGAGCATGTAATCCCAACCTCCTGGTGCTATCCTCATCCAAAGCCAAATGACAGAGTGCCTCTTGTGAACACTGGGGGCTGGACCCCATGAAAAAGCCACTTCTGTCCTCAGAGAAGCCAGATGGACTGTATCCTGCACTTGCTGTGTGGAGAGGTTCACAGAAACCCAAGGAGAGACACACTTTGCCAAATGAGCCTCACATCCTGTGTGACCTGTGCTCTGGTTTCACTGCCAGGACTCAGGGTGGCCATGCTCTGCCTTTGCATTACCACAGTGGTCTTCATCTGCCCTCCCGATTCCTGCAACTGTTGGTCTCGGGTTTTGCTGTTGGTATTTCTTTGCTGGTATTTAGCAAGAATAGTTGTAAGGACCAAAGGCAGGACTCCTCCAGCTGGAGAGGCTGTTGTGATGGACAATCAATGGCAAAAAACTACCGTGTTGAGCTCAACCCAAGGGCAACAGAGAGCTGCAACAGAAATGCCATGGGCATTACCATTCACAATGGAAAGGTTTGGATCCCCACGGGGAAACAGACAACAGTGTCCTGCCTGCTGCTGGGAATTATCAGATACAACCAATACATGACCAAAGAGAAGGAAAAGATGCAATACACGAGATAAGGCAGGAAGGATGGGGCTCTGACATCCAGGAGCCAAGGCCTGTTCTCAGACCCATGGAGGAAACTGCATCCCTTCCTTCTGGGACCATGGCCATATAAGGCAGGCCAAGACTGGAGGCTGGTACAGACAGAGCTCCCACATGGCTACAGGAGATGCTGGGAGCTGCCTGCAGAAGTCCAGCAACATTCTCACTCCAACCATGCTGCAAGAGAAGAGTTAAACGCTCCCCCTTAGCAAGAGCACAGTCGCCTCATTTGCTCTCACATGTGCACGGGCACTGTTCAGTTCTCCATTTATTCCCTTTGACAAAACTGGAGCTGCTGAGATCACGTACCATAAAGAAGTGTGGCTGAGCTGTTCCCAGTGTGCCAGGGAGGTAGCGCTGGCTGGGAACTCACAGGGAGGGAAAACATCAGTCACAGGAGGGTCCTTCCCTCTGCAGTCAGGATGGTACTGTGTCCTGGGAAATGCCTCACTCAGCTGCAAGTGGCTGCTGACATCACCCAGCCAGGCCTGGATGTGCTGGCTGTGCACAGAGCTGTCCCACCTGTGTCCCTGGGCAAGCAGGCATGTTTATACACCATGAGCATCCTCTGTTTGCAGTGCATCAGGATCTCACAGCAAAAGCTCCCTCTCTTCCAGATCAGCAGGGACACTGTAGTTTAACAATCAATCTCACCATAAACAACAACCTGGAAGCTGTCCCAAGACACCCCAGGAGTCTGAACTGAACCTGGCCAGAAGCTGGCCAGCTGAAATGTGTTGTTGCAAAGGGGCATGAACAGAAATTGTAATTGCTGGAGGGCAACAACCCAAGCCTCATTCAAAATAAAAGGTGGGCTACTTTTTAAAAAAACTAAACCATTCTATAGTCAAAAAATCACTTTTCATTTAGACTTTTCTGGGAATTTATACTATAAAAGGCTTCTTTAAAAGACTGGAAGAGGATAAAATATTTATAAATTATTCCAGTGAAATATTTATATTAATTCCAAGCAAACCAAATTTTTTTTAATGGCCTCTTTCATTAAATTCTTAACTATTTGCTCTAATTCCAGCAGAAAATGGTTTCAGATACTCATGAACCACAGAATGGGAAATGATAGCTAGTGAAAGTCAGCTGATAATTAGAAAGTCAACTCATCTAAAACACTTGGCAAGGCCTTGTGAAAAAACAAGTCACCAAAGGGAATGAAGATGGGCAAGGTAAGCGAAAGGCACACGAATGGATTTGAAAGGCATACAGATGGATTGGGCCAGCTCTGGTCTGCAGATGCCAGAGGCAATGGTGACTCACAAGATTTCCTTTCCTCCTCTTTTTGGCTCATGCAAATACAATTTGCACTTCTTTCCCCTGCCCAGGGTTTGTTCCCTGGAAGTCCTGGCTCTGCAAACAGCGAGGTCAGTTCCTGCTCCTGTTCTCAGGCATCAAGCCCTGTGCAGACCAGAGGAGCTCTTAGATGAGGTAGTGGCAAATGGGGCAGGCAAAGTTTAGAAAGCTGAAACACTAACAGGAAGCACTGGGGGTAGGGAACATTCACATTGATGTTTTCCTTCAGCATCTCACTGGGCAGTGCATGGTGGTTTGGGGCCAGATGGAGCCCTGATGGAGCCCGGAGAACCCTTGTTGAAGGACTGTGTTTCTGGAATCCCTCACTGCCCCCATCTCCTGCTCCACATCATTCTCCTTGGATCCCCCTTGTTGATCCCTTCCCATTGCATTTTCCAGTTGCAGTCCACAATTGTTTCCATACTCCTTTCACAGCTCAGGGGTGAATTGCTTCTTAGGAAAAACAGGACAAAGCAATGCATTTGGAGCAACATTTCCAAGCTATCCCAGAAACCCAGTTAACTTCCCTGCACCCACTGCAGAGATGCTTCAGAAACTCCCTTGGCAAGGTTACCCGGTATCTGAGACACCGTGACTGTTGCCCTGTTTTTGATATCCCTTGCAGGATAACTCTCCATCCTGACTGCTGGGACCCCTTCAACTCTGCACTGGCTGTCTTTTGCAACCCAGATATCCCAGCAGGAGAGCTTTCCCCAGGGGCAGTGTCTGTGCCAGGCAGGCAGAGCAGTGCACTAGGTGCCCTTGTCTAACTTAATTCAAAACAAAGCAGAGAGGAAGCTGCAGCAGGTGTCCAGGTCTTCAACGACAGCCTGCCAGCTCCTGCAAAGGAGGTTTCATTTCCCACCCCCATGATGGAGCTCCAGAGAATGATTTTAAACAGTCCCAGATATTGACCCCGAGAAAAGAAGGCACTGGTCAGCTGGAGCATGTTCTGTGCCACGATGCTGAGCGGTCACAGCTCTGACACTGACTGAGACCCATATCCCTCAAATCCTTTCCACCTAAGAAAAATAAACCACAGCAAGGGCTTAAAAGGCACCTGACAACACCTTCAGGTAAGAAAGCCAAACCACTGCTGGGATAGTGGCTAAGAGCAATAGGTGAACGGTTGGCCTCGGTGAGCTTAAAAGGTCTTTTCCAGCCTAAGTGATTCTATGATCTAAGATGTGCAGAGCCCAGAGGAGTTTGTTCCTGTGCACCTCCTGGTTCTGGTGTTTTTCAGTTAGCTCTGTCTGCAGAGGGTATGAAACTGCAGAGACATCTGAGCACTGCATTCCACGTAAAAATGAAACTAATAAGCCATATGTCTTTAATTGGAGGGTAATAAAAGCAGCTCAAAACAAAACAGTTTGCATCTCCTTTGGGACTAAGGAGCCGACCTTGCAACACTGACACCCAAGAAGCCCAGAGATGCTGGCTGGCATCCAGTGATCCCCATACTGGGAGATGCAGACCTGGACAACAAGCTTTTCAGGCCCCAGCACCAAGTAATCCCAGATCATTCCCAGCTGGCTGATGCTCACAAAGTCCTCCAATCTTAGGAGGAGAGGCAGTAGGCTGTGCCTTACCTGTCACCATCACCTCACATGACCTGGTCTGGTAACTGGGAACACCAGTGATCCTCTGGACCATTTCTGGGTGAAAATGTAAAACTTCTACCAGTGAGACCTCAAGGCCATAAATGGAAAATAAATACATTTTCCATCATCCTCTCTGGGATAAACTATCCCTACTGATCACAGTGCCACTCACTGCACTTGCTGATGGAATGGATTTGACATGGCCCTTCCTTTCTCTCACCGGGTAGGGAACATTTGCCTTTCTCAGCAAAGGCAGTGCTCAGCTCTCCCAGGCAGGTAAATCTCAGGACTGCACAGTGAAAAGGAAAGGGAGAAATGAAGCCAGGAAGTGGCACATTATTTTCCTGTATCTGCAAATCATCAATAGGCAGAAGGGAACATCAACAGCCCGTGACCAGCATGGGTGGAACTGCTCATCACATCAGCTGAAGAGCAGCCACGATGTTACAGGGAGGCAGCAGGCAAATCAGGCAGCTCAGAGCAGAGCATGGGGGCTGTCTAGCATCAGAAAAACCAGACAAGATCAAGCCCTGCCCTTGGACACAGCTGCAGGAACCTCAGCAAATGACATTGCTCTGCAGCAGTTTGCAACTGTCAGTGGAGCATCCACAGCACAAAGAAACACCAGCAGCACTTTCAGTGCACAGACACCTCTGGGAGCAGCTGGCCAGGGGTGAATGCACTGTTGGGTAGAAGACAGAGACCTCCTCATGTCTGAGGGGGATTTGGATACTGGAGGCAGGTGACAGTGGCACTAGAAAAGCTTCTGGGTCAGTAGAAGGCTGTGAGGTCAGACTGGGGTAAGCAGGCTGAGCTGCCTCTGAATGAATCTGCTGGCTGTGTAACCCAACAGATTAGAAAAGATATGGCTTATATTGGTACCAAGAAAGCCCATAGCAAGGTACCCCTCAGTGAAAAGCCAAGGATCAGCACTTTGGAATGTTGTCCATGGGACAGAGAAGATTCCAGCAATTACAGAAGGGCATTGATGCCATTGTTCATTTCACATTTGGCAAAAAAACAACTGGATTTGGATTTCAAACAGCTCAGACCACTCGTCAAGATTCATCTTCCTTCCACTGTAGAGAGGGATTGCCTGGCTCAGTGCAACAGCACTGCTGTTGCTGCTACAACTCTTGCTGGCCTTGCCCTTTCCCCTACTTCAAGCATTGCATAGAATGCAAAATATTTTGGTCACAGAAAGAGGAGAGTGAGGGCACAGCTGGTACCAAATATTTTTCCATACCTGGTGTGTCACTACAAGCTGGGGCAGGTGCATTTAGAAAAACAAAGCCCGTGTCTGTGCACTCTTTAAACTGTCATTGAGCTGTGTTTAGGACCCAGCAGGAAACTGAAACTCCTTTTTGTCATGTGGAGACTACTGATATGTAAGCAAATCACATTTTATCTGGTTAATAATGTCAGAGCCAGGGACTCCTGGCAGGTCTGGTTTAACAACCCAAACAGCAATATCCATATAATTACTATAACATTTATTAATGCCAATGTAGCAAAAGGTGCAGAGATGTCACCCATGGATGAAGGCTGTCTGAGAGTAAGGAGGGCACAAAGGTGCCTTGGACTGCAGGGAGATGCACCGGTCTCCCCAGCAGCCTGAGAGCCTGGGCATGGGGACAGATCCAAGGAGTGAAGCAGGGAAGTTCCCTGCAAACCCCAAGCCTGCATGACCCCAGCAATGAGAAGAGTGATGCTGCTGGTGGATCAGCTTGGTGGGACATCCCCAAAGCACACCACAGCCCTCAGACTAGTACCCAACCCTACCATGTGCTAGCAGCAAAGTCAGGTGCACAGCTAGATTCTGTTCTACCTATACACAGACACAGTTTTATTACAGGAAGCCCTGTCCAGCTGAAACTGGCCACAAACCAATTAATCTATGTGCCCACAGGGTCTTAGTACCTGGCTCTGACCCGAGCACCCATGGGAAAATACCTTCACTGCAAAAGTTCTTTGTAATCTAACCTGCTTCCTGAGGTGCTGGAGGACATGGCTGGGATTTGTGGCCACCCAGAGCCAGCCCAGCACTAGAGCTGGGCTCTGTAAGGCCAGGCTGCCATGTGCACTGGTGTAAGCAGTTTGCAAAGCCCTTTGGTTTAGCTGTACCTCTAATAAGCCCTGATGTGTCATTATCCAAACCCTGTCTGTCTCCCACAAGTCAGACTCCAGCTGCATCCGCAGGACAGGAGCTGTCACCTGGCTCCTTTATAGAAACACAAATGGAAACAACCACAATGAGAAATGGCCATGGAAGTCACTGGGGAATGCAAAAATTCCAGTTGTCGCAGAAAATTCAACCCAGAATCATCACAAGAGGGGAAAGCAGTTTTTATTTTTGACAAAGGTGATTCAGCTCACACTCCATCTCCCCCAGGTTTCACTCATTCTTTCATGCTCACATATGAGCACCACAATGTATGTGCCCAGGCAGCTTGGTCAGAACCACTTGTGGTGACACAGGAAATGGGGGACAGCAGCTCCCAGTTCCTCATCACAGCTCCCAGATTCTCCTCAGGTGGATGACTATGCCATGGATCCCAGACATTCTTCTTGTACCCTCTGGGAACAGACAATGATTGTGATCTTTTGCCTCTTCACCCTGTCCTGCCTGTGAGTCATGAGGAGCAGCTGATTTACTCAGCTGGTTGGGCTCCTTTGGGGTGTGATCTCTCCTTTGTTTTAGGCCCTTCTTTGTTTTACTGCTCTAGTTGTCCTGAGAAGCTGCATGCCACTTGCTCTGCTCTCATGACCTGTTGATCAGGCAGAGCAGCACTTGCCCTTCCTTTAACCCTTCCTCTCTTGCTGTTTCTCCTGCTGCTTTCATACCCAGACATTTTCAGTCAAGGCAATTTTAAGGTTTTTTTACAAATCTCCATAGCCCAAGCTAAATTCCAAATTGCTGACACAACATTACAGAATCCCCTAAAAGCACAGCAGGTTTGGGTTTCTCATTGCAGTGTTTCACACACAACTACAACATACTTCCCTCTTGTCAGCTCCTTTGAAAGCTTCAGCATCAGCATTAAAAGCTGGATTTAGCCATTTATTCCCTACACAGAAGAATGGAAGGTGTCACACAACCATCTTGTTTGCCAGGACATTTCCTTTGAAATCACTCCTTGCACCAATAGAGTAGACTCCTGAAATAAGCCCACATTCTCTTTGTTATATTTTGTTGGGGTCTTGCAGCTTTAAAACTGGATCTCCTTCATGTTCAGTTGCATACATGTATGGACAGAAGATATGTAATTTGTCTAAAAACGGATGTGATCTGGCACAAATCCTACATCCAGGAAAGGCTCTGAAAGCTCGTATACAGCCCCTTGATTAGTTGGGGGCTTTTTTTGTGACATCTCCTCTCCCATCTGATATCATAGAATCGAAGCAATTCAGGTTAGAAGGACCTCAAGGATCTTCTGGTACAACCTTTCTTGGTGAAGGCAAGGTCAGACAAAATGGCCCAGCATGCAGCTGAATCCTAAAAGTTTCCAACACTGGGGAATCCACCACTTTCCTGCAGAAATTATTGTAATTGTGAAAAATTTTTCTTGTGTGTCTGGTCAGAACCTTCCCAAGAGTAACTTATACCTCTTGCCCCTCATCTTTTCCATGTGATTCCTTGAAAGAAGAGAGTGTCCATCTTCTTTGTAGCCACCCTTTAAATAATGAAGGATGGTAAAAATGTCTCTCCTAAGCCTTCTTTTCTCAAGACTGAACAAACCCAGGTATCACAGCCTTTCCTCATATGGCAACTTCCCAGTCCTTGGATCATCCTTGTGACCCTTCCCTTGACCCTCTCCAGCCTGTCCCGTTCTCTTTTGGGTAGTGGGGACCAAAACTGTGCAGAGAAATTCCAGGTGGGGCTTGACGAGTGCTGAATAGAGCAGGACAATTACCTCTCTCTCTCTGTTGGTGATGCCATTGCTGATGCAGCCCAGCAACCTGCTGGGTCACTCACACTGAGCTTGGTGTCCACATGCACCCCCAGGGCCCCTTTTACAGAACTGCTCCCCAGCTGGTCAATCCCAGCCTGTGCTGCACTCCTGGAGCATGTTTGCCCAGGTACAAGACTTCCCATTTGTCTTTGCTGAACTACATATGGTTCCTGTGAGCCCACTCTTCCAGCCTATCCAGGTCTTCTGTCAGGTTGCATAAAAGATCCATGTTTAGGATTATTTCAGCCTCTTTCAACCAACCTCCTAAGAGTTTCTACATACAAGCCCAAAAGCAGAAGACCCAGCTGGATCAAGGAGCATCAATCTTCAGGTAACCACCCAACTACATGGGGAAACACTTTCAAAAATGACCATCAAAAGGTGAAAGCTGCAAAGAAAGGAGAGACTAGGACAGGCTGGAGGAAATCACAAAGATTTCCAGTGCACCATGGAAGAATCAACAACATACCATGCTGGAGCCCTTTTCCCAAGTTTCCCTGATGGAAAGGGGCTCCAGAGTTGAATACCACCATCACTCATATCTCATCCCTCAGCAGGACCCAGACACTGCTCGGGCACTGCCAGCCCCATGCACTGCAGTACTCTCTGCTGGTGCCTGAACCCCACCAGGAGCCTACCAGGAGCCAAGGCTGTTCTGGGCTGGGATGTGAAAGGAAAATTCACGGGGAACTGCACACACAGGAGCCCACAGCCTGTCCCAAATAACCCAGATCAGCATGAGGAGGAATGCAGTGCCCCATGAAGCTGGGCAGTTCTATCAGCTCTCCTGTGCCAAGGAGATGATAAAAGGGATAGAACAAGGGGGAATGGCCTTAGGCTGAAAGAGGGTAGATTTATATTAGGCATTAGAAGGAAATTCTTCCCTGTGAGGGTGGGGAGGCCATGGCACAGGATGCCCAGAGAAGCTGTGGCTGCCCCATCCCTGGAAGTGTCCAAGGCCAGGTTGGATGGGGTTTGGAACAACCTGGGATAGTGGAAGTTGTCCCTGTCCATGGCAGGGGGTGGAAATGAGATGAGCTTTAAAGTTCCTTCCAACCCAAACTTTTCTGTGATTCTGTGATTCTAATGTGCTGGAAGAGGATGGGTAGGAATAAAAGCAGAGGAAGGATGTTCCCTGAAGGAGAGACAGGAAGGGGCCGTGAGGAAGGAGGTCTCACAGGGTGTACCAGGAGACTGAGGCTCATGGAAGGACATCACAGTCCTCCCTCTCTGCTTTTTTTTTAAGGGCAGAATCATCAGTGGCTCAACTCAGGTTGCCCCATCAGAAGAGCACAGAGCAGCTGAGAGCTGCAGAGAAGGTACCCTCCATCCCCTGTGCCCTCAGGGCTGGCACATAGGTCAGGGCATCTTTGATCTTCCTTTCTGCTTGTGAGTGGAGATACAGGACTCCCAAGCCCAGAGGAACCTGGTGGGTGGCCAAGGCTGGTGTTCCCAGACTAGCAAAGGGGATATTTGAGCCAAGTGCTCCTTGGAACCTGACCTGGCACACTGCTCTTGTAGCGCAGCCAAGGCATCTCTGCTGGCCTGACCAGCATTGTCCCTGTGTGGGCCACCACAGAGGCCATGTCTGTGGTCTCAGGACCTCCCTGCCATCAGCAGCTGCTGCTCATGGAGCCACTGAGGGCCTGAGCAGCTCCCACACCTCCAGATTGAGCCTCAGATGCCAGAGCTGGCCCAGCAAGCCAGCCCAGGTTGCAAATCCACAGCTGACAGGACAAGCCCAGAGCAGACAGGACGGCATTCCTGGGCTGCAAGCAGAGCCCTTGGCACACTCCATGAGCTGTTCTGAGCGGGATTATGCTTGCAAATGAACTCAACCAGCTGGGACTCCCAAAACAGCCTGTGCAGCCAAGGGATCATCCTCTGCTCCACTCCCAGCACTTGCAGTCTCTGAAGGGGGCTGTCAAGGTCAGGAAGATCCCATCCTGGAGTCTGCTCCGCTGGCCACAGCCATATGAGGGGTCTCACTGGGACAGCTCTCCTTCCTTACCAAAGAGCTTAGCTCTTTGCCTCGTGTCAGGTGCTCACACAGCTCCTTGCAAAGACAGTCACGTTGATCTTTCTTTTTTTTTTTTTTTAATTGAAGATTTTCCTTTTCCAGGTAGTTTTCCTGCTCCACAGAACTTAGAGAAATGGGTCTCATTCTTATCTGCAGGAATGAGCTGATAGCAGATGAACTCTGGCAGCTCTTCCAGGAGGGTGTGTGCAAGGTGATTTCAGCCATAAACCCATCGTGGGTGGGGTGGGATTTTTTTTTACCCTCTTCATTCTTCACTTAGATAGTTGCACTGATTTACAGATTCCATGTGTCTCCATGAGTTTGTATCTCCTGAGGAACATTTGACTATAAAGTGGCTGCCCAGCCACGTGTGCAGGAGGGGTGTCCTCTGCAGGGTGCATCCAGTGACTTCTCCAATCCCAAACAGGCAGCCCACGATGATACTACAATTTTCCTCACAGTCCCCAGGCACTGAGCCTGATCCTGTGGTGTGACAGGGAGACAAGGGCTGAGAACTCACTATCCCAAGGATGCAGAGATCCATGCTGGAGCTCCAGGGTGAGCTGTGCATCTCTGGATGCTGCCAACGAGCAGAGCAGGACAATGCAAGGTGGGGGCAAGAAGCCACCAAACAGGCCTTTTGGGGATTGAGGGCTTAGAGGATGGGCTGCCAGGTGGCAGGAGGGGGTCAGGACTCGTTCCAGCAGAGCTGGAGTTTGAGCAGAGCCGTGGCCACCCAGCCACCCCCCTTCCATGGCAGGATGATGCCTTTGTGCGCAGTTTATGCATAATAGATCTTCTGAGGAAAGAGATACTGACTCTTTGCTCCAAATACAATTTCAATTAGATGAATAGCAGCATAATCCCATAGAGGTGCTCAGCTGGGAACTGACCATGTGAGAGGCAGCCAGCCCTCCCCCCGCTAGTGGTGAAAGGGGATCCCCCCCTCACCCTGCCCTCGAGGAGGCCCCGAACCCTCCAACAGGGACCATCTGCTCCTGCAGCAGCCCCTCCTCCAGCAGCCCCGAGCGAGAAAGAGCCAGCGCTGCCAGTGCCTTCTGACACAAAAGCAGCACTGCGGGGGTGGTGCCTTCAGCCCCCCCGACAGAGGAAGAGGAGGGAGGGAGAGTCCCAGTGGCTCCTGGGGAGACCCCTGTGCTGCAACCTGTGGGCAGGTGGAATTGGCAGGAGAGCTCCAGGAAAAGATGGGGCACCAGCACAGGAAAGAAGCTATCGTCCCCCTGCATCAGATGATGTCACCACAGGGAAAAAGGAGAAAGGAAGGAGGGCAAATCACAAGGACATGCTCCAAACTCTCCTCCTTCTCCTCCTGCTCTGCCCCTGGCACATCCCAGGGCCGGGACTTGCTTCCGCTGCCATCCTGGCCGAAGGGCAGAGCCGCTTCACCATCTGCCAGCAACGAGACAGCAGGACTCAAGTACAGAGCCGAGCACTCTCTCCTCTGAGTATCTCTGGGCTCTCGGATGGATTTTCCTCTCGCGCTGAAATTCTCAGACTTGTCCCTTAGTGACAGAAGCAATTTGAGGAAAGTCTTGAGAAACTTACATTGTGCAACTGGGAGTTTAAACAGATTTTCAACCCACAAGGCAACTGACAACACTTTTGTCAGCAACTATTACCAAAACCCTCTGGTTCCACTGTTACAGCAACCCCTTCCCAAGCAGCAATGCACTTCACTTGCTGCTCCACAGCAGATGTGCTCGACTCACAGGTATCAAACACCAGATCCTTGGCTTTATGGTGTCCTACTGCATCCCCCCACACATGCCAACACCCCCCAGAACAAATCCCTCTGCCTGGGGCACCCTCCATTTCCCTGCCTTAGGACAGATGGGAGAGCAGTCCTGCAGCACATGAAGGAAACACCATGCAGCCCAACGGGCAGCCTGGCGAGCTCTGCAAGGCAACAGCAAGTCAGCTTCTTGCTAAAGTCAACAGCTCGGAGCCTGAATACACACAGCTGGGCACAAAGTGGCTGGAGATCACATCTGCTGAATAAGTGGCCATTGTTATGCTTTGTCACCCGTTTCAGGGCAGATAGCACTTTAAAGCCATTTGGTGTTGCACTCTGAATAGTTAAAAAGGTCAAGCTCTGAGCATGGGCACTGGGGTGTTTTCCCAGCGCTGGAGCGTGATGTGAATATTCCCAGGTGCGAATATTTGTCTGAACATCCGCTGCCTTCCCAGTCCCCCAGCTCGGGAAGGGAGGGCTTTGATCTCTCTCCCAGCTGGGACCTGGAGCCCGCTGTGCTCGCCCTGGCCCCGCTCACCCTCCGACAGCACAACCTGTTGCTGGAGCGGGACCGCAGCCAGCGGCGCCGCCGGGCCGGGGGGCTCCGCACAGCCTGAGCCCGCACCCAGCGCCTCGGCGTGCTCTTGGTCTGAAACCCAGCACGACATGCTAAGGAAAAGCCGGTTATTGGTCGGCAGTGAAAGGGGCGCTGCTTTCTTCTGCGTTTTGTGCCCTGGGATGGTGCTGGAAGCACAGCAGGCACCCAGAGCCGGCCAGGCGTGCGCCCCACCGCACCGCTCCCACAGCGCAACGCAATCCCAGACATAAATCGTGGTTAACCTTTGCTCTCTCTCATATGTTTGTCCAGAGGCTACAGAAATATTGCACAAGACACGTGACAGCCAGAGAAACAAAAATAACTTTTATTAAACTGTCCCAGAGTGGGACGGATGGAGGAGTTTTTGGTAAATCAATGCTTCTCATAGTAACGGAATACATTTAGGAAAATAATGCAGACCAGGTATTCCTTTATCAGCAGGTAAGGATGTTTTGGGATCTCAAAAGGGGCAGACACACCCCCTCATGACTCACCTACAGTAGGGCTTTTCACTCTGACTTTGACGTCTTTGCTCTTTTCAAAGCCAAAACAACTTTTTCCCATCAGCTCAGCTTCTTCCAGCTACCCTGAGTTTAAAACTCCTGCTAATTCCCTCTCTCTCCTCCCCGTCATTGCTGCAAAACAAAGACGAACATGTCCTAATGCCTTGTTATTTCTAAATGACATGGGATTAACTAGAAGAAGAGAAACCTGATTTTGCAAAATCAATTGAGATTTCAATTGCAAGAAAAATAAACACCTTTCCTTGCCCAGTACAGAACTGGTTGCAAGATGTTTGCATCTACCTGCAGAGAGAGGTATCATCCAGCTGTGCCTGTATTTGTGATGCTAAAACTGGAGTCACAAAGGGTGATAATCAAGGGAAAGAACATTCCTGTAGGCTGAAACCCATGAAAGCACCAGAAAAGGTAGCAGAAAAGACCAGTGACTATCCAGACTGAGTTTTCTGAGAGGAATCATCTGTACTAGAGCATGCAAATACAGTCTCATGCAGCTTTTGTATTCACTTGCCACAAACCTGCGACTGAATGAGTTTTACCAGCACAAATGTTGGAGGAAAGTGAAGTTCAAAGCTGCATGCATGAGTAACCATGGAAACGGAATTTTAAATTTGCACATGCGAGTATTTGTATCCAAAGTACTTTGTACGCTCGGCCAATGCGGGAAGAGGGACACCAGCATGTCACAATTGGCCAATCGTGACTTAGAAACACAGCTTGAATTTCAAATATCACCTACTTACAGCAAACCTCCGTCCCCAAGCGGAATAAAAAGAAATGTGAAAAAACCTGCCTGGAATTGCCATCTGCTCGTGAATATTCCACAATTAGCAGGGACGGATCCGTTGGATACATTATTCATTGTGGATTATTCGCCCAGATCTAACAGCGATAGTATTTAAATACTGTGATGAGGAACCATTACAGACATAGAAGGTGTATGCGACTGTCCCCAAGTATGAATATGGATGTGCTCCTATCCTGCAGGAATCTCTGGGAACAATAGCCGTGCAGTAAAAACCTTGTCCTCTGCACCAAAAGAAAACACAGAACTCGGTGATAAACTGAATTTTTTTAAATCCCTTTTCCTGTTCATTTGTCCTCTGCCTCAACCCCTCCTCCTTCAGCTGGGCTACTAATGCCTGAAAATCAGCTGCCATTTCAGCAACAAAGGCACTTGCTGTTTGCCTTGCTGTGACTTTTGGAAGATTATGGAAGAGGTTTGGTGAGACATTTTTCCCATCTCCACCCCAGCCTTCCAGTGTGGCCGATGTAAGGGCATGAAAGTCATAGAACCAAAACTAAACAAAAACCTCCAAGCTCAATGCTCTGTTTGCACTCGTGGCTTTCCCAGGAAACCTCGATGAGTTGCCTTGTATTTTGCAGTGGCCACAGCACAGATGGTTTTTAGGCCTCTTTGCAGGTTCATCTTCTGTGGCATGAAGACAACCATCGTCATCAGTGGCAGACTGACCCTTGCAGACCTGAGTGCCAAATCATGGCAAAACAGGGACACCCAAAAAAACTCTTCAGCTGAAAGCAATGACCAGCAGGCATAGAAAGAAACTGCCTTGGGAGAGGAGCAGGTTTGAAGCATGTGAGACTGGGGTAGGATAGAGCCAACACAGCCAGGCTGTGCCAGGGTTGCTTAAGTAGAAACGACACAGAAAAGGAAAGAGGAAAAACGATAAGAAAAAGGGAAAAAAAACCCATACAAATCTAATGAAAGAGTCCAAAGTAGCGCAGGATGGGGTTATGCAATTTCAATTTGTCCAGCGCTGCTCACAGACAAACACTCCCTGAAGCAGCAGGGGTTGTGCAAGGGAAGGTTGTGAAATCCCCTCGCGCTGCCAGCTGTTGCCCAACTCTGCCGGGTAGCAAGGCTGGACTGCAGGGATAATCCAGGGTTCTGCAAACACTGCAGCAAGGTTCCAGTGCTGTGCACACACAGACCTTCACTGCGCAGTCTGGGCTGAAGAGCCCCCGCGGTGCCGTGCAGGGCTGTGGTGTCCAGCAGTGCCACAATGCCCTGCACCGAGAGCTCCCCTTCAGCAGGGCTCTCATGGAAACAGTGCTGGAAGAGGTGGTCAAGGACAAACAGGACAAGCCTTCCTGCTGTTACCAGTAGCTGCTCCCAGGTTACTACTGACAAAGTCTCTGATGGGCCAGGGTTTCCCATGCAGGAGATCTACAGATGTCATCCACAGGCACAGAGATGACTCCCCAGGTGATTATTTCCTTTCTCATTACCAAAAAATTAGCTCCTGCTGAAATGGTAGAGTGTGAGAAACTCCCATTCAAAAGTGCTTTAAGGTCAAGGACTGTTTGCAAGGAAACAGGTCAAGCTCACAAGGAAACTGATCGTCCTTGGGATGCATTGGCACACAGAGCATAATTTCTTGGTCCCAAAGGTTTAAGACAGGAGGTAAACCTTGGGTCAGTGCACAGACACACATGTTTAAGACCTTGAGCAGGATCTATTGAACCCACACAGGCCAGACAAGGATCTGGAGATGCTCATCTGAAGGCAAGCATGTAAAACCCATCAGAGTGGGCTCCAGGAGCCAAAACACTGTCTAGGAGTTCCCATAGAAGGGTTGCTGAGTCTGGGGTTTATTTTGACCTTCCTGTATGGATTCTCATGATTGTTGACTGGAAAGGTAATTCCCAGATGGAAGAATAGCTTTGGTAGTAAAATGATTGTCCCACGTTTGGAGTCTATAAACCCATGGAGATGTCCTCTCTCACCTCTGCTCTGCAGGGTGTGACTTCATGCAAGTTGCACAGATGTTCTCCCTTGCCATGCTATGCAGGGATTAGGTAATTAAACACTGATTTGGCAAATAGTTTATTTGCTAAAAAATGTGATTTTCATCTCTTTAAAGTTCACTGTCAAGGTTTAACTTGCAGCATAAATTCAGTTGAAAAATATTTTTATTATCTGGACTTGCACTGCCAGAGGGAAGGGACAGTCCTCTTTCACCCATAGATCCAGGGAGACAGACAGCCAAGGTCAGGGGGTTTGGGCCCCATTTCACTGCCACTTTCCTTCATTCTTCAGCTACAAAACCCACACAGCAGGGCTTATTCATTCCACATGAGCAATGACAATAGTCACTGCATTAGTGAGCTTTGAACACAGACCAAAACCTGCCCCACCTCTTACCCCAGGAGGAATTTCTGCTCTTACTCAGATCTGGATAAAGAGCTGCAGTTGTATTTCATACATTGGCAGATGTTGCTTCAGTTGTTCCAGGTCTGCAATGCTCCAGAACCCCTTTGGAAGGAGCCAGAGAAGGATATGATTTCAGAGAGAAAGAAAGAGAAGAACCTTGTCTTCTCTTCTAGAGAAGGCTCTGGGGAGATCTTACAGCATGTTCTAGTACCTAAAGGGGCTATAAGAGAGCTAGAGAGGAAGTGACAGGACAAGGGGGAATGGCTTCAAACTGAGAGAGGGCAGGTGCAGATTAGACATCAGGGAGAGATTCTTTACCATGAGGGTGGTGAGACACTAGAATCCTTTGCCCAGAGGAGCTGTGGCTTCTCCAATCCTGGAAGTGTCCAAGGCCAGGTTGGATGGGGATTCTGAGTAACCTGGTCTAATGGAAGGTGTCCCTGCCCGTGGCAGGGGGTGGAACAAGGTGAACTTTAAGGTGCCTTCCAACCCCAACCATTCTATGATTCTATGATTCAGTGCCAGTGCAGCATCATACCCACGCCAAGAGCACCTCCAAGCCATGTCTCGTGCCACAAGCCGGTGGTTCTCCCTTCCTACAGCATTGTCTCTCACTCCCTCAGCAGCCTGAAAAAGCAGCAGCCAAAGACAACTTGCCTGTGGTGCCAGATGAGTGGCACAGGCTGAGTCTGGAACCAGAATGAAGAGTCCTGGAAAGGGGAGATGAACTCAGAGCACATAGGGAGAAGCATCAAGTACCCAAAAGGAATAAAACAGCTCCACATCTTGCCTGGTCCTGTTCCTTTTCCCCTCCAACGTTCAGGTTTTCCCAGGTACAGGTGGCACTCTTTTGCCCCTCTTTGCTACCAGCCAGACAAAGCACCAGATGATCTAAAAGCAGCTGTAACATGCGCGTGGTCTAGGAGAACATCTCCAACTCAGGGCAAAATTCACTAATGAGACCCCCCATGCCCCACCATCGTCCTGCTCTGGATAAGCTGCATCTACAGAGCTGTAGTTCATTTGAAGCTGGAAGGGAATCACTCCATCTTTTTGTCCATCTCTCAGACAAAGTCTTTGAGCACACCCATGAAGGGAAAGGGTGTGGGGAAAACCAGAAAGAATGGTGAGAAAAACAACACATTCCAGAGGACTTAAAGGAAAAAGAGGAAAGGATGTGAGGGTGGCAGTGATGGGTTCACTAGGTGCACCTAAACCGCAGCCACTTTCAAATCAAGTTTAGGCCATGCCAGAGGGTGGTCAGCAGTGAGTTCCTGTCTGAGACCTGTTCATCTTAATAAGTTTCCACGAGAAATACAGTTGGGCCAAAATAGAAATTCGTTGTTGGAATGTGTCAATTTAGATCATACTTTCTATGGAAAAAAAGTCAAAACGAATCAGTTCATTTTTCTCCTCACATTTCAGTGAGGTAGAAAGTTAAATTTGACCATGATTTATTTCATTTAAACCTTCAAAGGTAAATAACTTCTTGCACAAGACTAAGGTATGTGCATCAGCATTAGATATTCACCATGCAAATCTTGTTGCAATCAGCCACCAGTACCAAATTACTGCGTCCTGCATTCCCCTGCACTTTGCAACTACTCTTTTCCTGGGTGAAACCTTCCAATTTGTGCACTGATGTGAACTCATGTGTATTTTCTTACGGCTGAAGCAGCCTTGTCTGATAGGATCTATCCTAAAACCCCACCTAAGTGTACTTGGGGTTGGATTACTCGATGAGCCTCCAGAACTAGCAGCATTTGCAAGATTTACCTGCAATTCAGTCACTGCCCCAAGGTAACAAGGCAAAGACCCAGCACACAGAAAGGCCTACCCTGATGAAGCCATCCTGTTCCAGCACAGACTGAACCAGACAGGTACACAAATCATGGCTAATATCCTCTGAACTTTCATGGTAATGCAAAAAGAGTCTATTTTAATCCAGAACTGAGATTTGACTTTTGGAAGAAAAACTTTTCAAGCCCCAGGAAGAAAAGGGTTATTGCTTTCTTACAGGAGACTTGTGCTCCAGACCCTTCCCTTTTGCTCTTTGATCCTGATTTCTCACCCATCCACACTTCATCCCACATTTCTGGGTCAGCTCTTTTCCAGGCTGTTCTCTACAGGCAGTGCAGAGGAGGCACCCCCAGCTTTGGGTCCCGTTGCTGTTCCCAGACCTCCACTGTCTCAGACACAACCCAACTTGTCCTCCCTGACCCGCAGGAATTGCTGTGACTGTCCTGTCCCAAGAACATGCCCTTTGGGACTAAAGCTGTCTTTTCACATGTGTCTGTACATCACCAAGCACAACGACCTGGTAATTATAACAGAAGCTAAATTACTGCTGAAATTAGGTGCTTATTAACATCATTGCCTCTGGGCACCACCACAACACTTAATAATGATGCAGTCTAAGAGAAACTCAGGACCCATCATAATCTTCATGAAAAACTGTCCTTAGGGAGACAATTTCTGTACCAGGTCTCCATTTTCCATTAGATCACATTCTACTCATGGGAAAAATTATCTGTTCAGCTGCCTGAGGATTTCAGTTCAACGATTTCAACTGCAAAATGAAGGCGTGTGTACGTTGTCACCCCTAAACTTTACTTTTGGTTGTAAGCTTTGAGAGCAGTTTTGGGGGGTTAAGGCTCTTGGAATCAGGACACCCCATCACCATGTAAAGGCCAGGGAGGTCCCACAGAGCCACCCCTCTCACACCAGTGCAATAGAATTGGCAGCACAGAGCCAAAGCAAAGTTGTGTTTTCTCCTCTCTGGTTCCCACAGTCTTCTTCCTGTGACCAAAATTCCTGGTGGGGTCAGCTCCAACCCCAGGGTGAGTTTAGGACCGTGACTGGAATGGAGCATGCTCAAACTTCAATTTGCTGCTTAAATCTAACTCAGTTGACTGAGGTATTGAAGATGAAATATGGTCCGTGGCAGGTTCCTCAGGAAAGGGAGAGAAGCAAGAGGGCAAAGCCAGCTGGTTCAGATGCCTTGTGGTCAGGCAAGGGACAGAGTGAGCTCAGCATGCCATGGGGTGGTGGGACAAGGAGGAAGGGCTATGTGGCACTTCTCGGATCCCAGAGCTGGCCTTTACCAGCCGCAGGACCCCGGAGAGGGCACAGACACCCTGGCAGGGGCTACCTTCCAATGCAGCAGCTGCCTGGAGATGCAGAGACAGGAGGAGAGCAGAGCTCCCCGCACAGGGACAGACCCCAGCACCTTCTCTGGAGCCAGCCCCGCACACGGCCGGACCAGCTCCCTCTGCCCCAGGTGAAGGGATGGCTTGCAGTGCTCTAGACAGGCAGTGCCAGCCGGGAGGCCAGAGCTGCTATCACCCCACACACCTTCCCTTCTGCTGCTGATGGATGAGGCTGACAACGAGGGATGGGAGCCTCCTCCCGGCTCTGGCCCTCATGCACACCCCCACAACCACTCATATTATCTGTATCAAGCACATTTTTATGTAAATGCTCCAACCATCCCTTTCAGAGGTACAATGCCTCCCAGACTAAGCCCCTGAATGGCTCCAGCACATTTCTCGTGCCTCAGCTGCTCACCCAGACAAACAGAAGTGTGGCTCTCCACAAAGGGCTATGGTAATGCCGAGCTGGAGGAGAGCTGAGGGGAGGGGGCAAGCAGGGGCCAAGGCTATTTCAATGAAAGAAGAAAAGCCCAGCTCTGGTATCTCGATGAGTCGAGGCTCCACAGATGGATAATTGGAGCTGCACAAGGCAGAAGGCTCAGTCTCCCAACAATACCCCATCTCTGGTGGCGTGGTGGGCTCTGGGGTCCACCACAGGGCCCGGAGTGTTGCTGTGAAGGCAGGGGCTGGACTTACAGCATGGAATCTCTCCATGGAAACAGTCTTCAGAGCAGGGAAGGTGTGTATGGAAAACCAGGAAACACTGAAGACCATCGTGGGACATCCCCAGCCTCTGCATATGCTCCAGGGAGCAGTGCAAGGACCGAGAGAAGGGGTGATATCGCACACTCCACCCTCATCCCACCACAACTGGGACCTTCTTCCTTTGCTCCCCTCATGGTGGGACTCTAGAAGGCTTCCCCCCCAGGCTGGTTGTTGGTTCTTAATGGCACACCCAGCAGCTCTGCCTGATCTAGGCATGCAATGGTCTTCACTCAGGAAACAAAAATTTCCTCTGCCAGGAATAGATCAAAAAGAAACATGTCAAATGAGAAAGGTTTGAAAGCATCCACAGACACCTCCTAACCAGAGTTGGAGGCTGGTGTGACAAACAGGTGGCTCCTTGACACCCATCCAGCCAGAGGGACTTTGTTGCTTTCCTCTGCAGAGGTTTTGCAACAAACCACAAGGTATAACTTGGTACCTCCCTCAAAGGTGAGACCTTTCAAGCACAGATTAAGAACAACTTCATTAGAACCCTGACCGGTGTGCCAGAGATATGGCTTGTCTTGGCCTTCCTTTGTGCTCCATCCTGTGCTCAGTAAAGCCTCTGTGGGACAAGCCAGGATCAGTGGGACGGGGGTCCTGGTAGGTGTGGGACCCTGCCTCTTTTGGAGGGGCCCAGAGGAGGGTGAAGCAATTGTGAGAAATGGTAGGCAAAACCCCCTAGGGAATTGCATGTGTCTGTCTGTGGAGGAGTTCTGCATGGGGAGAGTCTGCAGGGAACTGAAGACAGAGGAATGGAGTGAGGTATCGATTTGCCACCTTGCACACTGGCTGGGGCAGAGCTCTGAAGATGGGAACATGAGACAAATGTCTATGCACAAATGGGATGTTTTGGGGCAGCCCAGATGTCTCCACCAATGTCATCTGACTCTCACAGGGTCAAATCCACACCAGCAGCTCTGCTGATGCAGAGTAGCAACACCAGACCTCACCTGGCAATACCTTCTCCCTCTCCTGTCCTCTGCTGTCACTCACCCCAGTAATTCACATGCACCATCTCATGGGGCTGCTGAGAAGAACTGGACAGGTTTTGGTGGGGACAAGGGATCAACACAGCATGGCTTTCCCCGTGTCACTAGAAGCCAGAGCACTGAGAAAGTTTGACAAGAAGGTCAAGATCGACACGGAAAGCCCAGGGCAGTGTTTCCAGCTGCTTCTCATGTACAGAAATCCGGGCAGCACATGGCCTTACTCTTGCTGCCAGCCAAGCCATGCACTCAGCACATTAGTCTTCCTCTGCAAAATCAGGCCAAGGGCATACAGCCATCCTTTCCATCGATTGTTCCACTCTGCTTTGATAATTCACCATTAAACTGCAAGGAAGTTTGCAGTAAGGGGCAGGGAGAGTCATGGGATATCCACTGGATTTGGCCCCCATGTGACAGGATGGGTTGGTGCCTGCCCCACTCCCAAATCCATGAGCACAGAGACATGGCCAAGGCAAGTGCAGCCAGTGCCCCAACCCCCTGGGCTGCAGTGCCCATGAGGACCATGGGGACTGCTCCCATCCCGCTTCCTCCAGCACTACTGGCTGGGTGAGCTGGACCAGCCTCCTCCCCTCTCCAGCTCCTCCAGCACTATTTATTTCAGCAGATTGGGCAGCGTTCACCTGCCCACCAATGGGACAAAACAGGAGGGACAGGGCAGCCCTATGTGTGGGAAGGAGATGCCAGGGATGAATCTGGAATGGGGTGATAGAGAGGATCACGCATGTTGGCATGAAAATGCAGCACCCTGGGTCTCTAGGTCCTGCCAGTGCCAGGCCAGCTGGAGGGCTAAAACAAGCTTTCTGACTGCAAGTTAACTTCCCCCTTGCTTCCTCCAAACATGGAGCTTTCTGACATTCCCCAAGTCCGGGGCCTCATCCCACCCACCAGGCTTGGAGCTGCAAATCCAAACAAAGAGCAGCTGAGGTTTGGGTCAGTTCAGCAGCTCTGCCCTGGAACATGGGCTTTGCAACAAACAATTATTATAATTGCCAGTGACAATAACAGGCAGAAAATGTTTGTGGCATGGCAACACAGGAAACAAACTCTGAGCAGAGCCTCTGTCCATCAGCCCTTCCTGCCAGGGCAGCTCACACTGGTTGATGTCCTCTGACTTTTCTAACAGACTCCTCTCCTACAGAGCCCCCAGCTCAGGCGTCATACCAGGGCAGGTTATGTGATCTCAGAGCTGTCCTGACCTGGACACAACAGCCACAGGTTCATGTGGGGCAGTTTTCACTAGGACAGGGATCCCCGCATTGCTCAGCCCCACAAAAGTACCCCAAGCAGAGTTAATCCTCCAAAACTGGGATGCACTAGGTGACTTCACAGGGAAGAGTTACTTTACAAATGCCCTCAGGGGGTTATTCAGCACCTGTTAACACACAGGCATCCCTCCCTCCATCCCCCAGCCTGAGTGCTGGAGGTGAGTTGTGTCCCATCCAGCTCAGGCCTTGCAAAGGTCATGGTGTCCTAAAGCAAAGTCCATTCCCTGTCATTTTGGAGACAGGTATTTTACCATGTGAGGGTGGAAAACCCAGCACTGCAGGACACCAGCACACAGGCAAGTCATTCCCTGTGCACCTTCCATTCCCAACGTGCTCTGATCCCCTTTCTCCTTACTCATACCCATTCTTTTGTATAGTTTAGCAATGATTGATGAGCATTGCCTCCAAATTCCCAATTTAAAACAAAACAAAACAAAATAAAATAAAATAAAATAAAATAAAATAAAATAAAATAAAATA
This sequence comes from Xenops minutus, assembly GCA_035221455.1. Lineage (NCBI taxonomy): Eukaryota > Metazoa > Chordata > Aves > Passeriformes > Furnariidae > Xenops > Xenops minutus. The sequence goes on from JAWWEE010000058.1 coordinate 1,680,712, forward strand.
AAAGTTAAAAATATATCTGGACTGAGGCCAGGGAAATACAGCTTCAGTTCCACAGGACAGTGATTCAGCAGTATATAACCAAGGTTATAATTGAAGCTGCACTCACTCATACAGTTTGTGTGATGGCATCTGCTCATGAACACCAAACCATGCGTGTCAAAATACAAGCCAGCGTGGAGGGCAAACCTGGCCATTCCTGCAACCAAAACCTGAACCTCTCCTGTCCTTGGCTGCCTGCAGGGCTCACACATCCAGGGGGATGGGCCAGCTTTCTCCTCTTTTGTCCACCACAGCATCTTCCCCTCGCTCCAGGTGCAATTAGGCCTGTGTGGTCAGCAAGTTGGAATCCTGTCACCAAGGCCATGCCCAGAAGACAAGAACATTGTATAAGACCAAATGGACGGCATGAAGTGACCTGCAGTGTCTTTATGGTCACGATGATGTGAGAGAAGCAGACAGCAGAGGTTGTGTCTGAGGTCCCATGTTGATGCATAGAAAAGACAATGTCCCCTAACTTTTTTGAGCTCCAGAGTCACAGACTCCAAGTATTTTCATTTCACTCCATTTTCTGTCTAATGGGTGAAAAGTTGGACAAGTAGCTCTGCAGCTGAGTGCTGTTCACTGGCACTGACTCCAGCCCTGGGGAGTTCCGAAAAAAGCAGGTGAAGGTAATGGTGTACCACGTGCTTAGCAAAGGGAGGAATAGTGACTGACTTGCAGGGTCATCAGTCTGGCTTTGATACCACGTGAAGGAACAACTGGTACACTATTCTGTTAGCAAGGAATTAAAACAGAACATTACAATTAAGACCAATTACATGGTTTTATGGAAATGGATTTTGTCAGACTAGCATGGTGGTTCTTGAGCAGATTGAAAGATTGAATGATAGCGTAAAAGTGATTTTAGGTGAATTTCTGACAGAGGTGGTGCCATAGAAAGGCTTTCAGGGACCAAGTGCAGAAGTTTTTGTACACCATGAATGGGTGATCTCAAATCTGGGGGTAACCACTTTGCTATTTTCCTGCCCAAATCTCAGCTTGTCACTTCATTTGTTACCTGTTTGCGGGAAAAAAAATCAAACCGGGAATGTTTTGAAGGAGAAGCATAGGGCTCTGCATGTGGTCTGAATGTCACAGCTCCCCAGAGGTCAGGACAAAACCCTGCACTGGTTCCTCATGGCACTCACAGCTGAAGGGCTGCAGACAGAACAGCCACTCTCTGGGCTAGTAGGTTTAGGTGTGGAATAGGGAATCTTTTATGGGACTGTAGGACAGATTCTTATTGTGGAGACTGAGAGAAGATCACTGAGCCATGAATGGGGAGAAAAACAAAACCAAACCAGATACTTGGTCAGGATGAAATACTGTTTAGACCCTGGGCTGCAGCCTCAGTACTGTAACCTTGTTGGGTGACAGTAGGAACAACCCCCTGACTGATCTGGGGCCATACATGAAGTGTTCAGAGACAGCCCAGTGACTCTTGGATAGCCCCTGGGTGCTTCAGGCAGATTTCAGCAAAGCTCAGATGCTGTCAGAGGGGATGGAGTGGAAGGCTCTATCATTTCTCAGTATACTCAGATGTTAAATGCTGCACATGATGTTTTTTGTCATTGTTTTGGGTCTCTCCAATAGTGAAGACACGGTATAATATTTCCAGATAGGGAAAAAAGTGACTGACTTGAGTCAGGCAGCAGCTCACACCAGATGAATACTCAGGAGAAACCAACAGAGAGAGGGATGTGAAGATGCAGACGTGTGGTCCACAGCCTGGGGTTCCTCATACTGCGCACGCAGCAGCCACCACCAGCCCTGAGAGCAAGGTCCAGGTTTGGTCCATGCATGTGCTGCTGGCTGGGGACCCCTGAGTGGGTGCGGGCAGGCAGGCTCACCAGCGAGGGGGTTTGCCCT
>JAWWEE010000058.1:1689204-1725946 GCA_035221455.1 Xenops minutus
GGCTGCCAGAGCTGCAGGAGGGTTTGGATGATGCTCTGAGGGACAGGGTGGGATTGTTGGGGTGTCTGTGCAGGGCCGGGAGTTGGACTCAATGATCCTTCTGAGTCCCTTCCAGCTCAGGAGATTCTAGGATTCTATAATTGAATCTTTGCAGATGCAATTTCCCAAAGGCATCCCCAGACAAGGGAAGGCAGAGGAAGAGCCCAGAGGAAAAAACTATTCAGCAGGTTTGCTGAGCTGGTGAGTGGATTCCCAGCAGGAGTTGGGACCCTGCCTCACTGCAAGCACAGCACAAAGTCAGCCTGATCCTGTCCCACCTCCACCAGCAAGACTGCAGCATCCTGGTGGGGGCTGAAAGCACCCTGTCCTGCCAGGTGAAGCCACCCGAGAAATGACACCACATTTCACATTGTCCCCCCACCCTGCTGCCTGCAGAAACAGCCCTGGTCCTTGGCATTGTCAGAGGGATGAGGAGAGTTGGACACGTGGCTGTCTCTGAAGTGTGGGCAAAGAAACAGCAGGATCATCCCAGGGCAATACCAGGCCATGGGGCACCGTGCCAGGGCACCACCTCTGTCCCTCACTGGCTGCAGCAGGTCATTGCTGCCGTCAGGAGAAACCCCATGCAGGGGTGCTGCAATGAGACCCCCCAGAGGACACCACAAACTTGGCCTATGAATCCTGGACAACCCTGCTGTATCACATGATTTGCCAAGAAGACCCCTCACATCACTGCCCCCACCTCCTGGGCACAGGTTTGCACTGTTCCACCTGTTCCTACACTGTTTGACCCAAGGTGGTCTGTCTGACCTCTGCAGTCAACCCTGACCCTGGATGTATCTCAGGAGTCACCTTTGGTGACTCCTATCTGTGTCCTGATCTCCTCCATGCCTGCCCTGGCTGTGCCACCAGGGTTTCTCAGGAGGATGGTACACAAGGGGAACCAGGTCTCAGGGCTCTCTGGGAGACAGGGAGAGCATGGGTATCTGTACAGCTTTGAGCCAAGACAACAATAGTCACAGGGCACAAAAGGCCCTACAGAGTTTATTATCTTAGCAGAGGGGAAAGATCTGATTGTGTTGTGAAATAATGGTGTGGGATTGCCTCACGGAAGGGATGGAGACAGGAGTTACTGCAGGTGGGGCTGGGAAGTGTGGGGCTGCCTCCAGCCCAGCCCCACAGAAGCCAGTCCCAGGTACAGAGAAATGCTCTGAAGCAGCCTGGCCCTGCTGTGTTTAACCTGGCTAATGAACAGCCAGGTACGACTTGGCCATTCAAGGACATCAGGTGAAAACAGCCCTTCTGCCTCTGCTTACACAGCACACACAGCTGGGCCATTCCCACAGCCAGCACCCAGGCAGAGCCACAGCAACAGGGGAATTGCCAGCTCAGAGCAGCATCCAGGCCAAGGGATGCTGCCCACCCCACCTCTTAAAACTCCCCCCAGGCAAGCACTGGTCCCAATGCACACTGTTGTGTCTCTCCACAGAGAGGCTTTTGCATCCAAAGGCACATCTAGGGAACTGGAATCTCACACTTTGTTCTTGTGGCATCCATCAGAAATTGAGTCAGAAGTTGATGTGAAGGTCATGAAAAAGGTCTCCTTGTGAGTCTCATACTTGGAGATTCCACAGGTTTGCCACAACCCTCTCTTACCTGCCCAGAGAGCAAGTGCTTTTCTCTCTGGGGCTAGCTACAGAAGTTTTACAGCAAACTCCTTCCTTTCACTGCCCAGTTCAGCCTCCCACACCCACAGGATCCTGCCTGAAGTCTGTGCATGAAGATGTCATGTGATGGAGAACAGGTCTTGGATCAGGGAGATGACCCCATCTCTGCAATGAGAGAGCATCAAAACTGAGAACAGTGTGGCTGTGACTGAAGGGATCCCTGCCTCCCTGTGAAACACTCTGCTAAAACCTCATCCAAAGCCACCTTCTGACCAAGAGCTGAAGGCATCAGATGCTGTAAAAAAGCCAGTAAAAATGTCAGGACCAACAGGCTGAAGGAATTAAGAGTTTGCTTTGCCTGAATGCACATGTGCTGTCTGTGGTGGGATCCAAGGGCCAGAGAACACTGGTGTGGACAAGCGAGGACAAGCGAGTAGGCTCGGCTGCTCCAGCCTCGTGCTCCACACGGACATGTCTGTGGGACCCACCTTGGGAGCCATTTAGAGGGAGCAGTTTAGGGCTTCTCTGTGGTGCTGAAGAAGAAGGGAATGTCTCCCAGTTTTGGAGACTAAACACAGGACATCCTCTGATAAGTACTCATCTCTCCGACTGTGAGTGGCTTGATGCTGGGACATACACACAGGAAAGGGGTGAAATCTTCAGAGAATTTCAAAATTTTAACAAACTGGCCCTGAAATACCTGTTGTGGATTTTAAACCAGCTCTGCACAGACAGGAAGTTGGACCAGAAACCTCTAGAGGTTCCTTTCACAATAATTCTTTCTGTGATTCTTTCAGCTCCCTGAACTTTTGCCCTTTGCAGAACAGCAAAAGCAAATGGGCCCATCCACAGGTTCCCACCTAAGGCAAGTTTGGGGGAATGCAAGGATTGGAGTTTCCTGGGTGTAAGTAGAGTTGGGTTTATAGCATGGGGTTTGCTTTGCATAGCTCTGGGAAAGACAAGGCTTGACATATCTCTCATACATCCCTCCCACTCAAGCTAATATTATTCTTCTTGTGAAGAGGAAACCACTTAAAGCTCTCAGAAGTGCTTCTCATCAGCTTGAGTGAACAAAAAAAGTGAATGTGAACTCATCTTCGGTAAATGAAGTCCACTTCAATTGTCAGTTTGGGGTTCAAAACCATTTAATTAATACACTTCAGCTTCACATTCCTGTACACAGATCCAAAAAGACAACTTCCCCTCACTTTAACAGCTGTTCAGCAACTAACAACTCTACTCAACCCACATGGTGATATTTGGAGATACTGGTGAACCTCACCTAAGTCCATATCCAAAATCCTCTTCTGATCCAGCAGACCCAGGACAATTTTGCTAGCCCTGCATTTTCTTTTCCTTCCTTCCTTTCTTCCTTCCTGCCTCCCTCCCTCCCTCCCTCCCTCTCTCTCTCTCTCTTTCTTTCTTTCTTTTTTTCTTTTCCTCTCCACCATTTGAATGACAAAGGTTTCTGATTACACTCCTCCTGGGGAATCAAACACCAAGGCTGCTGCTCACTTACTGACTGGCAGATTAAGATGGATAAAGGGAGAGATTTGTATATTGACTCTGTGTTTATGTAACTCATGTGCAAGGAGCAAAGCAGGATCTGACCCACATAAATAATAACGAACAACATTTTTAAACTAAATCATCTGGAAAATTCACAGACTATTCCATCACTTCTTCTATTGTGTCACCAGAGGGTCATAAATAATTCAGCCTTGCTCAAATATTTATGGAAATCAATTTAGTCCTCAGTCCAACGCCACCTCCCTGAGAAAACAGTTTCCTTTCCTATCACAAGTGCAAACTGCCCTCCATCCCACGAGCCTTCCTGGAGCCAAGGACACCTGTAACCTTTCAGCAGCATGTCCAGGCCCAATGAAGCAGGACCCCAGACAGCTCTGGGACCAGAAGGACCACCTGGCAGATGAAGCTGCATGTGGTCTTCCAGGAGAGAATGGGTCCAGAACCTGCCCCCCTCTTGCTGTGACCACCCTAAGCTCCCCTGTGGGACATCTGCTCTGGCCCAGGGTGGCTGTCAGCTCCAGAGCCAAGGAACGGGCCTTGGCAAAGCTGTGGGCACATGGAGAGCAGCTCCTCTGCAGGTGACAACTGATGCTCGAGTCAACAAATCCTGCACAGGAGAGAATCCTTGATGTGAACAAAGGTCATAAAACAGACTCCCACAGGAGCCAGCAGCCCTGGGGAGCTCCCAGTGCCCGCCCCCAGGGCAAGGTCCAGGGCTCTGCCTTATCCACTGAGGAGCAGCTGCTGTACAGCCTGAGCCATGGCCCAGCACTCACATCTTGCTTCCTTCCTTCCTCTGTGGTTGGCACATGGCAAGGACTCCTGAGACCTCTCTTGCCAAAAGCGGAGCAGCCACATGATCACTGACCAGCACTCAGGAAGATTTCCACCCACATGGTGAACCCACCATGCTCCTGGCCCTGAGCACTTCACTGATCTTTCTGGAAGCTTAGCATATCTATGGGTTAGTCCTGTTTCTTGATGAAAAACCCACTTCATGGGAATTGTGTCTTCCAGCACCTTCACTGAACACAAATGGGACAAATTCCCTGGGTCAAAGAGCTGTCCCCTTCTGCACACCATTCAGGAGTGCAATATGTTCAGAGAGTAACTAGAACACCACATAGACTAAGGTCAAACCACCTATGAGCTCCACCACACTAGGAGCAGCCCCACACAGTTCATGCCCATACAAAGAAGCCACATCTCCTCCAGCCTCTCTGTTCCCTGCAACTCTCAATTACCTCTTAGTAGGTCACTTATCTGGCCTCTCCCCAAGTTTCTGACCCACTCCTCTCCCGTGGTGCATTTTGCCTGGATCGGAATGCAGAACTGTGCAAAGCCAGGCCACAGCTGGCAGACACTGGGACACCTCCTGTGGGGCAGCTGTCTGTCCCAGGCAGCAGTGCAGTGAGCTGGGCAGACACGGACTGCATGCCACATGAGGACCTGAGGTGACACAGCCATGCTGCAGTGAACGGGAACCCAGGGAGGGAGTTTGGGAGAGATTATCCTCCTGTTTCCACCAAAGGGGTATCTCTGCACCAAAAGCATCAGCCTACAAGCTTTGGCTGTGAGCCCCTGGGGCAGGAGAGCGAATGGCAGACTTCCCAGAGTTTTGCCAGGGTCAATGACAGCCATAGAGGTGAAATTTGAATGTTCCTTCCAGCCATTCACAGTTTTTCAGACTCCCCAGGTGTTCAGGGTGAGAAAGGACTGCACTAAAGGGTAAGACAGAGGGAAGGTATGACTGGCAGCTGGAGGGGCCATGGGAACTGGTGTCACTGGTGGCCAAGCTCTGCACCCTGCGGGCTGAAGGAACAGCAGACGTTCACAATCCAGTGTGTGAGAAGGGTTTGTGAGCTTCTCCATCCCTAAAATGATGAGAAAGGTCACAGCCTTTCTCTTTCCCAGGCCTCCACCAAGAACACTGCATCTTGAGTTTCCTCTGAGTTTCCACATCAGACAAGGACTGATCCAGTGTCTGATCCAGGGCATGGATCATATCATATCATCAGGGTCCATCAAATGGACCCACATTTGTGACCTCATCTGTGACTAGAGTTGTTCTATATAAATGTGTTGCATTGGCAGTTCTTTCTTGGGCCAAGGATCCTTCTCCAGGAACTTCTGAAGTAGAGACACACTGATCAGAGCTGCCTTAGAAGTCTTTCTCCAAAGCCCCTCTGCTTGTCTGTGGCCTCTCATTTGTAGCAAGAGAAAAAACACAGGTGCACTATGAGCAAAAGGCCCAGGATGCCATTGCTGTATACTCTGAACATGGTGCTCTGGTAGGACACATTGCTCCAGAAGCCCAGTGGCTGTGGGAAAGGCAGAGGACACAGCTGGGTGGAAGAATCCAGTGACAGTCCAGGCACCAAAACCTCAAGCTCTTTTCTGTAACACAGGTGACTAACCAGGAGAGGACATTGGACTCAGGCACTCAAGCGTCATGTGGAATGTCCTTGCTCTGACAGTTTCTGACACTAGCTCTGCTCATTACAAACTTTGGAAGTCTGCTGTTATTCAGTTCACTAGGATTTGAACAGCCAAAATCAGCTTCTGGCACTGATCCACAAATTCAAATCAGCTCAAGCAGCAGAGAGAGCAGAGGCTCTTGGCTTGTGCTGAGCAGAAAGTTGCAGGAAGAGGAGACCCTCCTGCTGAAGAGTCACAGTCCTCCAGGAAGGCACGAGCTTGGTGAAGGACAGCAAAGCTTGCAGTGATGTCTCTGGTGGTTTGAGCTGAATCCAAGCCACGCACCAAAAACTGTGGTGAAACTTCTCCCTGAAGACCACAGAAACAGCAGCTTTGGAAGAACTGCTGCTTCAAAGTCCTGGACTTACATCTACAAGAGGCTGAAACAACAACTGACTGCAAACCTTCCATTCCCTGTCCCCTGCAGAGCTGGGAGGAGAAAGGAGAGCATGAAAGACCAGGAGGGTGGTTTGGAAAAGTGTTTCTAAACTGTTTTATTTCTTATTTCTAGTTCTTAGCTTGTTAGTAATGAATTTAAGCATTATTCTGAATCTGCTTTGCCTGTGGTAATTAATCAAAGCTTCTCTCCTGGCTATTATCTCTAATCATAAATTTCTAGCTTAGTTTTTTTTTACTTTTCCTTTCCCTCTGAAAAGTGAAAGGGGAGGGAGAGGCCTTGAGCAGTTTGGCTGGACACTGGGCATTCAGCCAGGCCCAAACCATCACAATGTCCCACCGTGGAGACCCCACAGAATTGGCAGCTGTCTGCCATGCACGATGGAGCTCCATACAGCTCCACCTCCATGCAGCTCCATCCTGAACAATAGAGCCAGGCAGGGGGACTAGTTCATGGGAAGGCTTGCACCTGTGTGGCCTTCATCCAAATAAGCCCTGAGGAGACGGGAGGTCTTGCAAAGCTGTGCCATTTACCTGCATGGTCAGACATGATAGGGCTAAGATTGAAAGCTCGAATTCCCAGCCTAAGAAAGCCAAGGCTAGGGAAATGACCTCCAAGCTGGTAGTGCTCATCTACCACGTCTTCTGTACATGAAAACAAACCCCAGGACAGAAAAAAAAGTCAAATAAAACCATGCCACCAACCAGGTACACAGAGCTCCACAGCTGCTTTCCAAGGGCTTCTCCCAGTGTCATGTCTCAGCACAGGACTGCCAACTCCCTTCTGCTTTTCAGACTCTCTTTCACCGACACTTGTCTCCATCCCTGGAGGGATTTAAATGCTGTGTGGTTGTGGCATGTAGGGACATGGTTTAGTGGTGGCCCACACATGGGATTCTTACAAGGGTTTGCATGTGCAAAACCTTTACCTTGGGAGGTGTCCCTCCCAAAATCATGACCTGCCCTCTGTGCACTGTCTGCACACCTAAGAGCAGCAGGATGCAGTTTGCCTGCAGTTCCCATCAGAGAGGAGTCTTCCCCAGCACACCTGGGCATGGGAGACAAAGGATCAGAATGTGCACAGATGCTACTAACATGGAAGAGCTTCACTAAGGGAAATAATTAGCCCTTGTTAGGAGAAAATCCTAGGAAAATTTTTCACAAAAATGTTAGGCAAAATCCTTTTTTGTTTTTTGCTTTCCTTGCTTGGCAAAGTCCCTCCCCTGTTCACCATTTATGATTTAGCCTTGGAAAGTGTACTTTTCTTTGTCTGACTGGTGATTCATCACAGTCTGGAGTGAAATGGATGTTCCTGGGCTGCAGGGCCCTGAACTGCCTGACATTTGGGATGCCAGCTAACGATTACCCTTAATTCATAGTCTATTGTGCAAGTGTCTGCCTCTGCACTCAAGGTAAGGACATCACCTGGTCGCTCTGCAGAGCTGTTTCATGACAGCATGTGCATTAGTTTTATTTTATTCAAAAAGGGGTTAATTTCTGCCCTATTCTCTTACAAGCACAGGAACACAATCAATCTCAAAAGAGCTGCTTGGCTTTCACCCCCCTTCTCCAGCCTCACTTCTTGGCTCTTAATAAATTATTCAACTTTCCCAAATATGCATAGGGATATCATTAACAACTAATTTTGCTTATTTAAACCAACTGCATAATCAAACCACTATAGTGTTTCTCCTTTCTTATAGCAATGAATTATTCATGTGCTGGGAATCTGCATACAAATTTATTGATTCTTAAAAGGGTGCCTTTTTCACAGCCTGGAAAAAAAAAAACCCTGGTTATTCTGATGTTGAACATTTTGGCCCAAACTCCCATTTAACAAATCATACAGTGTTTACCTGGGAGCAGACAGCAGGCAAATCCATAGCATCACCAAGTGACCTGGAATTCCTGAGTGCAACAAGAAGGAGCGTTTCCAACACTGCAATCAATACTTTGCAGAATCCTGACTTGCAGCTCTTTCCCAGGGTGCTCAGGGCTAATTGTTGCAGCATCCATTTCACTCTGACTTCTTGGTGCCTGTAGGTTCTCCCACACAGGCCACAAAGACACCTGGGCAAGAAATGGGCATCTTGCAAAGGTGTGCAAAGCCAACCAGTATCCCTAGATACAACCTGGGCTTAGGCCACAAAGGAAGCGCTGAAGGGAAAAACATGTACAGGGTCAAGATGGAACATGGACCAGCATGTGCCTCCAGCCCTTGGGCCTGCTCAGCCACAGTCACAGAGGGGAGCAGGGCATTAGGGACCCACACGTGCCCCTGCTCATGTACACCCTCGATTCTATCCAGGCCTGTCGCATCTTGTCTCATTCTGAAGCTCTTCCGTAGAGCTCTGTTTGGAGATCCATCCTCAGACCCCACATCCTTTTGGCACAGATCCCTGAGGAGCTAGTCCCATTCTGCTCACAGAATTACAGAGGAATTCAGGTCAGAAGGAACCTCTGGAGATTTCTGGTCCACTCTCCTGCTCAAAGCACAGTCAGCTATGAGATCAGACCAGGCTGTCACACCTTTACCCTGTCTTGTCTTGAGAACTTGCAAGGGTGGAGAACACAAAACCTCTGAGCAATTACTCCACCACTTGACTGTCCTCATGGTGATGTTTTTCCTCATATCCGTTCTGAAACCCAATTTTTCAACTTATGTCCATTGTCTCTTGTCCTCCTATTGTGGCCCTATTGTGAAGACCCAGGGTGTCCCTGGTTAACAACTCCTTCCCAAGTGCTCCTGGTTAGGATTATTCTCCAGCCTTTGAGGCCTGTTTAATCTCAGGCTGAGATCTGGAGGAAAAGTGGCCTTAATGACAGTCATAGCATAAAAATAGCTTCTACAAACATCTCCTCCTCAAGAAGGGCATTTTTGGAGAAGGCTTTGACAACCCCATCTCCTGAAGAAGGACTACAGTGAGTGTTAGAAGTGGAGCCATGGAACAGTGACCTTCAACAGTGACCTTAGAAACATCTGTGCATCTTCTTGTAGGCACCCCCAGGTCCTCAGTCCCTGGCAGATAATAGCTGCTGGTGGCTGGGGCCTGAAGGGGAGATGAAGAGTGTCCCCATGTTCCCCAGCTGAAGATCTTGGGATGAACCCCTGCACAGACAGTTCCTTCCTGAGGTATGCTAGGGGCCTCCAGCCCAGCAGCAGGTCCAGAAGTGCCAGACAGAATCCCAAGGAACGCACGCTGCTTGAGCTTGCACTGACAGGGGCTGCAGGTGTGTCAACCAGAGCAGAGGAGCTTTGAGCTGCATGTCCCCTAAGAGCTCTGATCTTCACCTGTCTGGGGGCACTCCAGACTCAAGACAGCGCTCCTATGTGCAAAGCCAGTGTCCAAGAGCTCCCTGCTCAGCCCTGAATGGCCGTAGTAGTATCCACAGGGAGACTGGTTTCATTGCCAGGATGGAGATTTCAGTTCATCTGCTCCAACATTGCAACCAAAAGCAGGGCAGCAACACATGGAGCCCAGGGCCATTTGCAGTGCTGCCATCCAGGAGAAGCCACCCTGGCAGGGCTGGCTCCAGGACATGTCCTGCAGCCTCTTGTTCAGTACATGTGGATCAGTCATGGATGTCTTCGATGGGTCACAACTGCCCCTCCGCAGCCACATCTCTCTCCAAGACTCTGCTGACAAAGCCATGGCTTATCTGCCCCACAGGCCATGTGGGTTTCTTCACTGAACAAACATCAGATGATTCCTTTTATTTGTCTCTTGAAAACTGGTAAGGCTCTTTGTTTGCTTGCCTTGTAAAGAAGCAGGTTGCTGTTTCTTACTCCTTTATTATACAAAAAAACCCCACTAGCTGTGGGAGGAACATGAATCTGTAAATGTTCTCCTATAACATAACTGAGTCCTGAGACAAGATCCTCCTTTTTTCCTTTCCCTGTGTCTGGCTGGCTCTCTACCTACTCATCTGCTTGGCTGCACCTTCTCAGGATGTCACTTAGAAGCAACCACCACGTGGGGCAGTCTGAGGACTTGATCTGAATCCTAGTCCTTACGTGTCCTGAAATGGTCTGGAGTTTTCAGCCAGGACTTGTTCAGGGAGGAACTGGTGGTGACAGCCACAGGTGAGATCACAGAATCACAGAGTCATTTAGGTTGGAAAAGCCCTCTAAGATCATCAAGTCCAACCATTAAGGCAGCACTGCCAAGCACACCAGCTGTGGGGGGATGCAGGATGGCTGCTGACTATCCCCATTCCACACATGCAGCTCAAGGTAGTGCTGTGGTGACCCATCCTTGAATGAGGGAGTGGATCTGCTCCTTGTTAGCCCTGCAGAGGTGCCAGCACATCGTGTCACAGCAAGGTCACCTCAGAGCTGGCAGGACTACACCACACTGCTGTGAGTCACTCGTGGCTCTGCCAAAGCTCCTCACATACCACTTGGAGAAGGTAATAACACTCAGGTCACCTCCAGAGACCAAGCCACTGAGAAAATGGCAGGTGCTTTCAGGATGTTCTGGATGTTCTGCTTTCCATGGACCACATACCTGTGCACCCAAAAGCCATCACTTCTCCTCCCGGTTTGACACACCCCTGATCACAACCCTGTCTGTTCATCCCCTGCTCATCCCCACATGGCTCAGCACTGCAGTCCCACCAGCCAGGCTTTGCTGAAGGACTGAACACAACTGTCCTGTCTGCAGCAAGAGGGTGTCTGGGTGGGCAATGCAGGAAGGGCAGAAAATATTGAAAGCAAACAAGGAAAGGCATTGGGAGGAAGGGGTAGGAAGCACTGGTAAGCTGCTCCTCACAACCAGAGTTAAAGCAGCTGAACTAGTTGTTTGTAAACCCGGGTCCTGTGAGTCTTTGGAAAAGCATTCAGTAGCTTGAGAGAAAACCTTCTCAAGACAGGGCAGCTAACATCCCTGCTCTGATCAAACAGCTGAATGATCCCAGGAGGAATTTCATTTAATCAGAGCAGCAGGAACTTGACAAAAATCCCAGCAGAGCACCAAGGGACACATTAACCCAACTACTGCTGTAGCCAGCTTGCACATGGGCAAAGCTCTGCAACCCTGGAGCAGCTGTACGGACATCAGTGGGTCTGCTTGAAGGACAGCTGAATACATGTTCTCATGAGCTAATTTTGTACAGACTGCAGCGCTGAAATAGCAGCCTATGGGAAACATAGCCAACAGGCAAGGAAAAGAGACTGTTCCAAGCCTGGGTGCTGAAGGAGTTCTTGGCAGTGCAGCAAGGAGGGTTTGGTTACTGTTGAAGCAGCAAGTTTGTGCTCTTGTCTTCTGTTCTGTGAGTTCCAGTGAAACCGGCTGAAAGGCATCCACATGGCTTCAGCTGGGACACTGCTCAGGTGGGGACCTCGGGATGAGTCACTTGGCAGAGGACAATCCATGAGTGAGACAGATACTATCTTGCTCCAGCAGTCACACTCCCATGTGCAAAGAGCTTCTGTGTCAAAGAAGTCCCAGTCAATGCCCTGAGACTGAAATCTGCCCTCCATGGCCCCTTTGCACCTTAAGAGGAGAGGAAAAAGGTACCAGCATGCTGTGTTTACACAGCGCACGGTGCTGGTGAGCACTGACAGCAAGGACAAGGAACATGGAGTTTCCAAAAATCAACTTGCATAAATTTTATGAGGGACAGTTGGGCTCCATGTAACTTCAGGTACGTTCCTAGAAAAACACAGAGCTTTTTTTTCCATTTTAAGATCAGGCCTCTGGCTCCATGTCTGTGTTTTCAGTCAGTCACTGTTCCTTTGTTCCAGGCCCCTACACATTATGAGAGCTAAGGGCATCCTGTGATTGCAGTGCAGGGCTGGTAACCAGGATGCCTTGGTCCTGCAGAGGGTGGAGAAGGCACTGTCCTCGACTTGGTGGGTGAGCTGGAGCCAGTCACTTTCCTCTTGCAGGCCTCGTTGTCCCAGCTGGAGATGATTCTATTTACCCACATCCATCAATGCAGTTTTACAACCTCGGTTAATGTTGATTTCCAAGTGACTAGGTTAAAGTCTCATCTAGTCCTCAGCACCAGTTCAGACCTTCCCTCTTTCCCAGCACTACACAGGTCAACTGCAAAGCAAGACAGGTACATCAAGAAGCTGCAACAGGTGGTACCAAAGCACAGCTCCTTCCTGCAGCTGCTCTTGGGAGTGTTCCCCAGGACAGATCACTCACACAGCACCCAAGAGGAAGAAGATCATTTGGCTTCTCTGGATGCCTTTTAGCCATCACAACTGTACCTCCTGGCACATATTCCAGATCTGTTCTTCACAGGCAGCTGGCTGACCTGCTTTTGACACCTGTGTCCAGGTAGAGCCCAGCACACATCCCCCATTCCCCCCTACCCATGGCTTAGTAGGAGCAGACGAGATCAGAAAAGTTGTGAGAACAAATATACAAGAAGATATTTATTGCTTACATTTGTCTGAGCAGCTCTGCTAGGCCCAGTGGGTGTGTGCATGGTGCTGTCCTTTCCCAGCCCACCTGCTCACCAGCCCGCAGCCACCACTGCCCTCTCTGCCCACCCCATGGAAAAAGGGAGCGGCAAGGAATGTCTGGATTCCATAAGAAGCTGAGATCCTCATATAGGCAGTATTAATTACAACTTTTAACCTGTAATTATAGGTTTCCACTGTATATATTCAGCTAATTGCCTCTGTGTTTCCATAGCTCAGACATGAACTCCCACTGTAGCGATGGCAGAATCACTCTGCACATCCCAGACCAGCCTGTGACTTCAATGATCTGTCACCCATTTATAAGCACCTAGAGAGAGCCCAGATAAGGAGCCAGGTGTTCCCACTGACCTCAGCCCCTGCTTACAGCACCATGTCTCAAAAATGGCCTCAAGTGGTTTAGGAGAACAAGAGTCTCCTTGACATGAGCAGAGTTGCAGTTGAGCCTTTGGGGGCAGTAATCCACAGAGAAGCTGGGAGCTTCAGTCACACAAGAAACTGTTCCAGTGAAACTCCTTCTAAATGGACTGCAAAATGATCTGATCTTATGCAAAAATATGCAAATGAAGCTGATTGCTCTGAGTCACACCCTGTGTGCTTCTCCCACTGCCCACAAATTCACAGGAATGCGTAGGGATGCTGTGCAGCAGGGACAGCACAGGGACTTACCTGGTAAAACTGAGTCATATCATGACGTGTCCCATCCACATCCCTTTGCTGTGGTTCCCTGCTCCCTTCCCGTTCTCTGTGATATGATGCTACCTTTGTTTGGGGGGAAGGTGAAAAGCTGCCACAATGCGTTTGTACTCCCCTTGGAGCAGTGTGGCTCCAGGCCTGGAGGGGAGCCATGGCAAGGCACAGCAAGAAGGGAGCATCCTTGTTTCTTCACTAATCCCATAACTCTTCCAGAAAGCTGGAGCTGCAGATCTGGGCCTTAATTAGGACTTCAAACACCCCTCTGAGCACCATTATCTCTGCTATGCGAGAGGCAGCTGTTTCGCCAAGCTGAATGACAGGTTGTGTGACCCAGGAACGAGAGCACATGGAATGTTTTGTAAGATTGACCATTTCCCCATGAAGATCCTCCCTCAGAGCTTGCCAAAGGGACAGGTCCAACTGGACAGGAGGCACCTGGCCATTCCCAGAACCAGGAATGATCTGTGTGAATGCTCCCTGTCCTGCCCTCCTAAACACAGACAGGAAAATGCCTTGCACAGAGCCACTCCCTGCCTTCCCTGGAAGTGAGCTGCCAATGGCAGGACATGCTCATGGGATGAGTGTGCAGGAGCTCCATGCTATAATGGTGAGAAGTATCCAGCCTTAGAAAGCAGGGAGCAGCAGCTGCCTTACCTGGCTTTCCAGGACAGCCTCTGTATGCCCTCTTCACCCTGGCACTGGGCATCATAAAATCACCTGGAGATGCTTCCTGCAGTCTCTTTGCATGGATTATGCCAATCCCCACTGCAAAGGGCTTGAAAACATCCTTCTGCCTTATCACATTTAATGCACAACTACCAACTGGCTCAAGGGGAAAAGGAGCAAAACAGCCCAACTGCCCATGCTCCTGAGACTGCCCTTGCTGACAGGAGCACATGTGTGCCCAGCTTGGCAAGATGCTCCCTGCAGCAAGACCCCCAGGGACCTGCCATCAGCCCTGTGAGTGCCCATTCTGCTGGCAGCACCAGAGCTGCTGCATTGATTAGCACAACTGTGAAAGAGAAAGGACTAGGGGTGTTCATCTTATGGAGCTTAGTCCTTTGTGGTTCTGGGCCTCCTGAAGCCTATACATCACAGTACCAGTAGTAGTGGTGTTTTCATTTCTGTGGGGAAGAATGAGAATATGCTCAGCACAGTAGAAATGTGAATGCTCCCTCCTGCACTCTGCCCTCCTTGGAGACAGACAGGATAAATCCTACTGACTTGCAGCTTCTTCTCCTCCTGCTCTGCATTTGCTCAGGCTGGCACACCAATACCAACAGGCAGCAGCGTCTGCATCTCCTGCTCACCATCAGCTGCAATTGCATAGGGCTGGCCCCAGAAGAGTTATGAGATCCCTCTGCAGCTGGGGATCTTTTACCTAAACCACCTTCCAAACCACACAAGGATCCAGCCCCTCCAAGATGGCAAGGCATGAACCCCCACCACTGGACTAAGCAGTGTGTGTGAGTAGGTGTGAATGTAGCAGCCTCAGTCCCATCACACTTGTGCAGCAAAGGTGGTGGATGGGGGCCCAGAAGCTCTACCAAGCAGCACAGTCCAGGTTGACACTGCATTCTGCAGCCCCATGTAAGAGGGCAACAAACCCCAGGCCCTCTGAATGCCTCAGGTCCTCTGTCTCTTAAAAATGGCAGCAATGGTAATTCACTGTTTTGGGAAAGTGCTACTCTGGGTATGAGGTTTTGTGCACGAGTCTTGCAAGTCTTCTTGAAACATCTCTTGAGGACTGTCTCCTAAGACTCAAGGATCTTGGTGGAGGGGGTGGCTGCCACCTGGAGCATGGCACCTGGGCCCAGGACTGCCTGCCTGGAAACCCTGGCCTTTCCTCTCTGTGTCAGTCATGTGGTGGCACCAATGGTTTTATGAGCCCTTCAAAAGGAGCATCCTCACTGCCTCACTGAAGAAACAAGCTGCTGCACCACCATGACACTCAGGAATCCACCTCTCCTCCATTGCTTTTCATTCAAGTCAGTCCATGGCAGGCCCCAACGCAGATGGTTGCAGCAGGATATTGCTTAACCCATCCACTGTTCCCTCAGCACAGACCCTTTGCATTTTGGCTTCATGTCACAGAGGAGTCGTCTAGGGAGTCCCTCAGCCTTGGGCCACATCTGTCCAAGCACAGAGCTGGTGTCTGGTCCTTGGGGCAGCTCACAGCCATAACTGGAAGACAGCGAGTAGGACATGCTGGGGCACAGCACACAGACCATCCTGGCCTTAAACACCAACTGGCCCAGAGACAGGTGGATCTGCCCCGGGCAGGTGGCACCCACTGGTTCATCTGTAGCTTGGAGAAAAATGTCTGTATGACTGTGAGAAGTCATCTCAGCCCTGACAATTGAGTGGAGAAGAAAGGAAGAAAGTATCAGTTTCATCCTGCAAACCGGAGCCTTCCCTCCTGCTTGGCCTCTGTGCTGACCCCTTGGTTGGGTCATAGAGGTGTGAGGGCATCAGGGGCTGCTGCTCTGCTTTCACAGCCTTGGGTAGCCAGCCCTGCATGTGCAGGGTCAGGGAGAGGGGGCCCAGGATGTGCCCCCCACTGGAATCCCCCCAGCCTCCTCTCTCTGGCTGTGCCTGATAATGTGCAGGCTCCAAGTGCCCCAGTGCTGTTTGCATCCCCCCTCCACTGACCGTCCAGCCAGATGCCTCCCAGCCAGGAATGCCACAGCTCCTGGCAGAGCCACATTCCCAAGGCAGGTTGCAAAGAGTCAGTGGCACAGATGGGAGACAGAATCACAGAATCATTTAGGTTGGAAAAGACTCCTGAGAACATTGAGTCCAGCCTTTGACTGATCACACCTTGCCAACTAGACCAGAGCACTGAGTACCACACCCAGCCATTTCTTGAACACCTCCAGGGATGGAGACTATACCACGTCCCTGAGCAGCCCTTTCCAATGCCTGACAACCCTTCCAGTGAAGAAATTCTACCTGATGTCCAAACTGAATGTTCCCTGGCACAGCTTGAGGCTGTGTCCTCTTGTCCTGTCACTGGTTGCCTGGAAGAAGAGGCAGTGAACAGTGAGTCCTCTGGGTACAGCAGGTTTCCCTGCCTCACTGTAGACCTGTACCTGGGATTGGGCTGCAAGGCATCACCACAAAAAGGCCAGCCTGAAAACTTCTCACCAGAGCTGATAACAAAGTCCACAGACACAAATGGCTCCCTCAGAGAACCACCCCAGGGCAGCTCCACATGCTGAGTGTTCCAGCAAAAGCTCACAGGACAGCAACAGGGCTGGGGAGGGACCAGAGGAACCACATCAGCTGTGTCCTGCCAGCTCCTGCCTGGCTGCCCCACCTCAGCCACTGGGACATCCCGGACCACTGCAGGATGCCACCCAGGGGGCACTTTGCAGTGTGACCAACCACGAGATGGAGGTTTCTGCTACACCTGCCCAGACTGTTCTCCAGTTCCCGAGGGCTTTCTCTTTCTTCTGCCCTGCCAGTAACCCCGATGCTGCGCCCTGCAGCCTGTGGTCACTGGGAATAGCCAAGTCTCCCTCACCACAGCATCTCATCCCAGTCATGATCTCTCATGCACAAGCTTTAAACTGCTTGCCTGTAGCTCAGCCTGTTCACACTCACCATGGCCACAGACTTCACTGAGCTTCTTAGCTCGCACCACAGTGGGTGTTGCTTTGTATCCAAAACTGCAGGATGCTTGTTAAGCAAGGGGCCGTCCAGCCCTCATTAGAGCCAGGACCAGAACCACTCTGGCCTTGGGAGGATTTGGATGAGTCCTCTCTGGTTTCTCTGTCTATACACAAGCTCATTCTTTAGCTCAGCGAGTCCCAAGGGTTTTCATTCCCCTGTAGGGAAATTACCACATTTGCCTGTGTCTGTTACAAGCATCAGAATGAAACTCCTCAAATTCTAACTTAATGGGATCCTCCCCCTAAGGGACTAAAACCTTTTCTTCACAGCAGTCTCTGTCTGAGCCATGAAATGAGTACTTGGAGATCTTCCCAGTGTTTACCTGGAGCTGGGAATAGCTGCCATTCAGTTGGACTGCATGAAGTTGAAGCCCTTATTAGACATTTCACCAGTGCAGTCCATGGAGGCTGATCCCCTCTGGGTGTGCTCTGGCCCCCCCATGCCCCCACACCCATCCAAATTGCCCAGGGAGGAACTGGACCTTCATTCTGTGTCCTGCTCCCTCTGGGCAAACAGGATACCAGAGTCCCTGCAGAGAAGAAAGGGGTCAGGTATCTGGCCCCACAAATCTTAGACTTCTGCATTGCTTTGGCTTGAACCAAACTCTGACCCATCACATTACATAATTCAAACTCTGCAAGTGACTTTCCAGGGTGTCAAAAGGGGAAACTATGAGTGCTGGTGTAAGACCAGTTGATCTGAATGTTGGAAGATTAAATAGCACATGAATTTCATCACTGACAGTGACAGGACAGAATACTTTTTAATTATACTATTGGGATCACTGAGGCATAGGCCCAGAGCATCATGTGTCTGGGATGGTGGAGACCTCTGATTCATGTGCAGCAGCAATCAAATATACCACCCCACAGCTTTAGCAGAGAAGCCACCCCCAGAGGGGAGTGACTTCTACTCCAGAGAGTAGAGTCACAGACTGGTTTGAGCTGGAAAGGACCTTAAAGCTCATCTCATCCCAAGCCCCAGCCATGGGGAGGGTCACCTTCCACTAGACCAGGTTGCTCCAAGTTCTGTCCAACCTGGCCTTGGACATTTCCAGGGATGGGGCAGCCACAGCTTCTCTGGGAAACAGAATCACAAAATCACACAGTTAAGGTTGGAAGGGATCTCTGGAGACCATCTAGTCCAACCCTCCTGCCAAGGCAGGGGTCACCTAGAGCAGGTTACACAGGAACACATCCAGGTGGGTTTGGAATGTCTCCAGAGAGGGAGACTCCATGACCTACCTGGGCAGCCTGTTCCAAATGGAGACTGGCTTAGCCACAAGTGCCATGTCCCTCAGCACCCGTGGGTGCATCCCATCAGGGTCCATAGATTCATGGGTGTTAAGTCTGTCTAGCCAGTCTGTAACCCAACCCTCTATGAAAGGGTCTAACCCCCTCTAGAGAGGGGAAGTCTTCCTTTCTTCAGCTTTCTTCTCTTACCTCTGAGGTGTGAGACTCCCGAGGGACAGCCTCAGCAGTAAAGGCTGAGGCAAAAAAGGCATTTAGCAATTCCACCTTCCTTGTGTCTTCCCTGCACTAGAGCCTCACTACTCTCACAGGGAAGAATTTCTTCCAAATATCTCATCTAACCCTGCCCTCTCTCAGTTTGAAGCCATTCCTCCTTGCCCTGTCAAGGAGTTCAGGGACTCCTGTCTGTTCAGGGCTTTCCGTGGAAACCAGGACACAATCATTTGTCAAAGACAGAAGCAGGGCTTGAAGGGTATTAGACACCTCCCACTGAGGACAGGTCAGGCTGCTCATGACTGGGATTCAAAAGATGTTGGTCAAGGAGGGGCTGTGCATTTCTGAAAATACAAGAATTTACTGGCTGGATTGGGGAAAAAAAAAAAAAATACATTTCCCTGCACCTCACTGGTGACTCTGCTTCCCGAGAGGCTGCTGCTTTTTCCTGGCTCCACCTGATGAACAGCTGCCCCTTCCTGTTCTGCTTCTCAGCAGCAAAAAGACAGCAGATGATTTGTAATGAAGGAATTACACACAAGATTTTTAAGTGAGTCAGAGGGAATCCACTGAAGTTCAAAACTGAATTTGCTTTCCCAATGGGCATCAGTCCCACCAACAGCTACACCCTGGCTGTACAAATGGGGTTCAATCTGTGTCTGACTTCTGCTAAGTGCATTCAAAACCTACATGATGAAACATTTAGATGTCATGCTCTCCTGCATTATGTCACATGAAGTCATGTGTTGTCACCCTACACTATGTCAGCTCACACAACAGCCATGTCCAGGTGACAGTCACTGAAATATGGTACCCCCTCCGCAGGAATTCATGTCTGGGTGACATCTGCAGAGCCCAGAATATTCTGTAATTCTCTAAGTAACTGCTTTCTAGGTGTAAAAATGAAAGTTCTGAGAATTTACAAGAAAATTTTTTATTAGTATACAAGATTAATATAGAGAAGAGGAGCATGTCAGGGAGCATGTCCCCCACTGATCCCACCAGTGAAACAGCACACACTCCCAGCCTCAGACACAAGTGAAATTCTCTGAAATCTCAGGGAGACATTCCATTTCAAGAGTATTTTCTCAGAAATAACAAACCTTTTTGCCTATAGCTCTCTCTGAGAAATTTCCATCTGCAGCAATCACTCCTCCCAACATTCAGAGATGTGTCACTCCTTCAGTCAGCAGGAAGCCATGGCACTGTCATTAGGAAAGCTCATCTTCCAGAATGGTCACTGCGATTTAAACCTAACTTTCGTCATGACTTTTGCATTTGCTACAAATTTTTGTTAATAAATAATTTCTGAAATTGTTTTATTATCAATTTTCAAATCTGGCCACCCCATCTAAACAGACTTTCCTGGCTGCTTCCCATCCAGAGGTCTTTACAGCCCTGCTCTGCGCAGTGCTGCTCCTGCCAGGTGAGACCCCTCTGTGGGCAGGTGAGTCTCTCTCATTTCTCACATGCTGCACCAGAGCTGTGCTGAGCACAGCCGAGGAGCACTGGCACTGCTGAAGAGCTGGAAAAGAGTCACAAAGCTGATTATAGTCTGTCAGCTTCCCTAACCACTTCCAGCAATTAGATTTAAGGACTTTCTTACTAAATTTACAGAAATTGCTTCCTTCCCTCCTGTTTCTCTGAGCAAAATCAGCAGAGCCTGATCCCAGATCTGCCCCCTTGCATTGTCAGGACAAACAGTTCCCAACACATCCTGGTCAAACCGCACCTCCAGACCTGGTGCAGCCTATCCAGGCAGACCCTGCACTGAGCTCCCCCAAGGCCCTGACCTTTACCAATAACCCAAGCAAAGAGATTTACCATCAAGCCAGATGCATGTTAGTGAGCAGGTGAAGGAGCATCAGCTCACAGGTAGTGGGAGCTGGACTCAGGCCAGGGACTGTATGGATTGCTGCCAACCAATTCTAGGGATTTGTGGGCTAATTGCTTCCTCTTTTTCCTCAACCCCACGCACTCAGTCCTCTTGCAATTTAAACCTCTTCTAATTCTGACAAGCCAGGACCCACCTCCCCCACCCCATGACACAGCCCTTCCCTTGCACCAGGCACTGGCTCTGGCCAAGCCCACAGCCATCGCCTAGGGCTGATGTGGTCCAACACAAAACACTTTTTCCAAGGTTCTTTTTCCCTGGATTAACTCAGCCAGCACTGGCAGAGGCAAGCAGGAAGATGCCACCAAGGGCAGGAGCCCTGGCAGGGTCATGAAAGCCTTCTCTCAGATTAGCTCTGGCCATGTGAAATGGATGCATGAAAGAGAAGATCTCTACAGGGGGCAGTTCATCCCCTTCCTGCCCACACTCAGCGTTCCTTCCCCTCACTCTGTCCTTGGCATAACACAAGCTGTAACTTTCCATTGCAGAACACAGTTTTTTCCTCTTGCAAAGGACCAGGCAACCCCATGACATCAGGAAGGAGGCAGAAGCAGTACCAGAGTCCTTGTTTTCCAGAGGGTCCCTCCCCAGGAGACAGACCAGCAGACATCTTGCAGAGCAGTGCAATCCATGGTGTGTGCTTTGCATGTCAGACACAGAGCTTCTGGAAACATTCCCATATCACATGGGATATCCACCCAGAGCCTCAGTGGACAAACACAGACCTGCCCAGGGAAGGGCTTCAGGGACCTCTTGGGCTGGAGAGAATGGGGAGGAACCTAAAGGCCTGCCTTCCTGCTCACTTTTCTCCCCAAGAAAACTTCAAGGCTAAACAACAAAGCTGTCTTTTAGCTCATCCTGTTTCTTGCAAGGCAAGAGGGAATCCAGGAGTGATTCCTCATGCACTATTTTGCCATTTTTGCTCTGCAAAGAAGAGGCTATGGATGACAAAGAAAAGCAGCTGTGTGGTGATGTGCAGAGGCAGAGCAAGTGCTGCTACCACATCCCAAAAGGGAACTCTAGCTGCAGCAGTTCTCATTATTTGCGTTTTAGCTGTTTTATTTAGCACATGTGTTCAGGTGGCAGGAAAGCTCTTCATGACAGAGTAACTTCCCTCAGTGATGGACTCAGTAAACCTTCCATCCTCTGAGCTTGACAAAAAACAAGCAGAGACTCAAACTGCCCTCCTGTCTCTTCAGTTTTCCCTAAAGGGGCACCTTGTCAGTGGAAGAGCTTTGGATGGTTTCCTCACACCTCCCTGGCTCCTGCCCCATCCTACATATTGGTCCCAGGTAGATAATTCATGGGGAAATATGATCAAGCCAGGGACAGCTGAGACTGAGGCCCCAGCACAGGGACATTCTCTCCATGAGGATCATGCTGCTGAGCAGCTTTTTCTCTGTCTGTGCCAGTTCCCCATGTTCCCTTGTCTTAGGAAGTATTTATAATTTAGAAACATTGTCAACACATCAATTCTGGCAGGTTTTCGATTTAAAAATCTGTCACTTTGCCCCCCCTCCCCCACCCCACTGATCCCTGCTCCCGTGTCAGTCTCCCTTTTAGCTGTAAATACAATGTCAAACAAAATCTGAAGTCCCCCATATCATCAAATTGGCTTAAACATAATTTAAATCATAATTTTTAAAAATCATGAGAAATCTAGCTTGGAAATCTAGGAAACTAGCTTTGCCATTTATTCTTGAACCTGAAGAGGTTCATTTCTGCCCAAGTGTCTCCACCCAAGGCCCTTTTCCCTAAGTGACAGCTGAGGTTCAGCTTGGCATCTCCTCTGAATGGAGCTTTGTTGGGAACCTGAACTTGCTTGAGTACAGATTTTATTTTCAGTTTGAACCTTTGGGGCTTCCCAAATACAAAACCTCAGGCAAGTTCCTCTCACAATGGCATGCAACCTCAGTTTGGTGCTTCCTTCTGGCTTGGGCTCTGCCCAGTGCAGCAGAACCCAGCATCGTGCTTATGCAAACAGGGCAAACCATCGACTGGAGAGGAGGAGCTGAGCTGTGCCTGGCAGGCTGAGGAAAGGGATTATCTGCCCTACTTGGGGCTACACCTGGAATATGGGGGTCAGTGGACCCCAGTTCAGGAGGGGGGTGAGGAAACAGGGGAGCACCAAATCCAGGGAGCCAGAGCACAGGGCTAGAGGGAGGGACTGAGCCAGCATGGCAAAGGGGCGGCTGGGAGCAACCTGACAGCAGCCCACATGGGAACAGAGACCTTCACCTCTTCTTCATCTCAGAATACTTCAAAACTAAGCTAGACGGACACAATCAGCTTGATCCAGTGCTGAGAATAATTCTGCTGTGGATATAGTCCTACTCCAATTGTGAGGCTGGACTGGAGACTTTGAGACGTCTGACACCAGTGATTCTGCAAGCCTCCTGCCCCGGCTATGAATCACCCATTACTCAGTGTCATTCAAAGTTTCCAGAGCTGCCAAAAATATGAGAGAGGAACCCAAATAGCTGTGTCCCTCACAGATGCTGTGAGGGTTAGGTATTTTATCAGTCTTCCAGGCTGCAGCACTGCTCAATATGTGCAAAATATCATGGAGAAGTATTGGAGAGGCAAGAAGAGTAGAGAAACTTCCTTGTGGTGTCCACAAATGGGCCAGGCAGATCTCCCCGGCCTGTGGGAGATGAAGTGGAGGGGGGAAGAAATGAGGAGACCAAGTGCTGCCACAACCCCAGCACATGGTCCCCTGAGCAGCTCCTGTGCAGCTCTGGGAGTGCAGCCCAAACCACCCACAGCAGCACCACCATGGGGAGGGGCTCTGGCCAGTCCTTATACCCACTTCAGCCTCCAAGGGAGAGCTCCCACTCGGACATGTCTCCAAGCATGTGTTGCACAGTGGGGCCCAGTGCTCATGAGCCTGCCCTGGAGCATCCACCTTTCTCACTCTGCCCAGCAGAAGCTTGACTTCTCCACACAGCCTGATGGCAGCAGCACCAGCTCCTCTTGAGGCCCCAGATCAGCTGCCCTTCCAGCCTGGACATCACTGCAGAAACTGCTGTGTAAAGCCAAAGAGCTGGCAGCACTGGAAGCAGCCAAAGCAGATCTCAGAGAGGGTCCGGAGCTTGGCTGGAGCCTTCATACCATCAGTGTAGGTCCTTTCAGCAACCTTGGAGCCTGGTGAGGAGAGCCTGGGGTGGCTTGTGAGTGTCTCACCAGGTATTTTCCATCACCAGTTTGTAGGTTGGGAGCAATCACCTCGCCTGTAGCAATGGTAGCAATGCTGCTCAAGGGCTGTCAGCAGGAGCTGTGGAGCCAGGGGAGTGATGGTGGAGTGAGAGGTGGCCCTGTCTCCTCACCTCTGTAGAGATCTCAGCAGGTGCAAACCTACTGCAGCCACCCTACAAGCCTCTCTCCAGGAGTGCCACCTTCTGCATCATTCGAAGCAGCATCTTCCCACTCAACAGCCCTCAGCCAGAAAGGGGCTGGGACTGCCCCCAGCAGAACCTCTCTGTTCCTGCGTGCACCTCACCCTCCTCCTCCTGCCCTGGCCCCCAGAAAGCCCCCCCGGCTTCCGTTCTAGAAAGGCTGAAACACGGCCAGTCTAACTCGGAGCAAACAGGGCTTGGTTCTGCCCCGGGCTGGGTGGGCGCAGCCGGTCGCCCCTCGGGCGGAGGGGGCTGTGGCACAGCGTGCCCCGCTCCCCGCCCCGCACCGCTCCCTGCTCCCGCACCGCTCCCCGCACCGCTCCCTGCTCCCGCACCGCTCCCTGCCCCGCACCGCTCCCCGCACCGCTCCCTGCCCCGGACCACCCCGCTCCCTGCTCCCGCACCTCTCCCCACCCCGCTCCCTGCTCCCGCACCGCTCCCCGCACCCCGAGGCCACCGGCAGCTCCTCGCCGGCCGGGGAAGCAGCTTCCTCCCCGCGGAGCCCACAGGAAGCACGGTGGTATTTATAGTGCTCGGAGAGCGTCTTGCACAAACTCGGGGGAAAACCTCCGCTCGGCCCAAGCAGGCTCTGTGCAGCCGGGGCTGCGCTGGGAGCCGGTGCCACGGGACGTGTTCTCAGCACCCTCCGGGCCTGTATCTGCAACATATGCACAGGATGAGGAGCCTCCCCAGGACTACTACTGCTCTTCTCTGCTGCCTCCTCCTCATGTGTCCTTTCCATCTCCATCTCCCACCATCTTACTTGTGTTCCTTCCTTCTCCATCTTCCTCTTCCCTTCTCATGCTCTGTGCCATCGAAGTGAACTGCTCCTACCTGGCCAGGTGCACTGAGCAAGGAAAGCACCCACCAAAACACAGAGGATTCTGCTGCACAGGAGGGGAGAACAAAACTGCTGCCCTGTACTGTGTGAGGAAAAGCAGAAGAGTCAGAGCAACTCATTGACAAGTGGCAATATGTATTCATGTCTCTGGGGCACAGAGAGAAGCTGCAGAGTGCACAGACCCCTTCCACCAGGAATTTCAACACGTCGGAGTTTGAATTCCATCTTAACTGCCATAAAATACACAGAAACAAAATTTTGCATTCATTATTTTAGAGAATTCCAAGTTTCCATTTTTGTTCTGAACTTGAGGTAATTTTCTGCTATCACAAAAAGAAGGAAAATATTGAGATTTCAAAATACCACTTCTAAAGAAAACCTGGAAGTGTTTCACTCTGAAGGAGTTCTGAAACAGGATCAATTACAACCCTGAACTTTTCTTTCCTGAATGAATTCTGATTCATCTGGCCCAGTTCCATGATTTCTTGGTAGATTTGTATAAGCTGAGGCAATACAGATTCCAGGAAATTTTTCCCAGGCAGTTCTGGCCCTAACATGGGTCCGCTTCCAAGCCCAGTAATGTTAATTTCCAGTTCCTTTCCATCTGACCTGGAGATATCCTCGCCCTTTGCTGTGTCCTGCAATTGGCTCTCTGAGCAGCCTGCAAAATACAACAGGTGATCATGTTCCAGGCACTTCATCCCAAATGACCCCACCAGGACTTTTTTCCCCCATTTCTCTCAGTCCTACGTCTGGCCAAGTGTGTCCAGCGCAGCTCTCCTGTGGATGGGAGAGGCACACAGACAAGATTATCCACTTTCCATTCCAGAGGGATGCAGAGGCACACAGAGCCCAACCTGGACATGCTCAGATCAGCAGTCCAATTAGAGGAGCTAAACTGCTGCATCCCAGCCAAGGCTGTCCCTCATGCAGAAAGCTGCAAGCCTGAGGTGACCCACTTGTGTCTGGCTGTGCTTAGTCTATGCCTAGAAGTGCTGCTGTTACCTAAAAATCATATCAGGAAGCCAGTGCTGCCTCAGGCACAGGAAAGTAGAGCCTTTGCTACATCACCCAGCTGAGGAGACAAACCACTTATTCCTTGTTCCTCCACCATGAATGTGGAACTGGCTCTCCTAGTGGAGCTGAAAATGGTCAGAATGGGCTGGGTCCACAGGCTCTGTGGGCCTTCCTATCTCACTGAGCCATTCCACTGAAATCAGACCCATTCCTTGGGACATACAGGCTCTCATGTTCAACAAATCTTCTGTATCTGAAAACTTCTTCCACCAGAAAAGTGCTCTTTGCTCACTCATTCTGTGCCCTGGCTGTGCAGCAGCACAGCTTAGGGAGAGCAAGCAGAGAGACTCCACCAGTATCAGCCCCAGGGGCAGGGGCAGCAACAAGCATCACTGAGCAGCTGTGCAGAGACCAAGGCTGGAGCTTACCTTCCAGAAATGATGCCTAAAAGCCTGTGTGCAATGAGGAAAATGTTTACTTTAAGGTCACTGTCTGCACTGCAGGGCTTTCAAACAGTGCTTGGTGCAGAGCAGAAGGAAAAACAGAAGAAAACTCTATCTCCCTATTCCAGGGCAGGAAAAATGCCCAAGAAATCAGCAGGATTGAGTGAGACCAGGTATTTAGTAAAGTCTCCACATGCAGCTGTTGTGCCTGTGCTGGTATAAGATTTGTTCCTAGCTCACTTGTCCCAGCTCTCATGGTTCCACTGACACCACTTGCTCTCTCTCAAATACCAAGGGGCACATATGTATCCTGCAGAGGCCAACGAAGCCTTGTTTTGAGTGATGGATGTTAAGTCATCCTATGTTTCTCCATCAGCACTCCCAGGCACTGGCAACTGGGCAGTGCAGCTGGCTCCTGGCACAGCCTCCCTATCCATGGCCACAGCAGTGGGTGCAGTGCTTATGACCCTCATACAGACATTTTGGAGGGGCCACAGAGCTGATTTTGTGTGTCAGATCAATACAGCACTGTTTCTGAGGATGTCAGACCCTGGAGCGGTGCTGCTGGTTCAGGAGTGAACCCCAATGGCTTCCCATGCTCCTTTGAAACCAGACCACACTCAAAGCCCTTCAGGACAGGCCCAAAGAATTTCATTTCTGGAGGGCTGCAGTCTTCAACCTTGTTCACATGCAGTCTTCAACCTTGTTCACATGCAGTCTTCATTTACATTGAAGCCCAGAGCTGGTTACAGGTCACATGGCCGGAAAGGAAACCCATTGACAGGATCACCAAAGATGAGAGAGGAAAACCCCAACAACTCAGTTGCTTTCTTAAGCAGGACAGGAATCAGGAACAAAAAGCCAGTGCAATCCAAGTGCCAGCCAAGTGCAGGGGGCTGTAACAACTCGGCTCTTTCCTAATAGACTTTCCCCAGAGGGCAGTGGGCAGTGACACAAGCCCAGCCCTCAGCCCTGCATGCACGTGCACAGGGACCTCCTCTGCACCAGCAGCTCCTGGACCTTCACACAACCACCAACACTGCCATCACTGCTGCATCCCTGCAAGGCAAGACAGAGTTTCTATTCCCACTTGCACCTCAGATCCTGGGGTCAGTTTTGGGCTTCTCATGACAAGAAAGAAATTGAGGGGCTGGAGCATGTCCAGAGAAGGGCAATGGAGCTGAGGAAGGGTCTGGAGCACAGACCTTAGGAGGAGCAGCTGAGAGAGCTGGGGCAACTCAGGCTCAAGAAAAGGAAGCTCAGGGAGGACCTTCTCATTGTCTACAACTCCTGACAAGAGGTTGGAGCCAGGTGGGTGTCAATCTCCTCTGCCATGTCTCAAGTGAAAGGACAAGAGGAAACAGCCTTAAGTTGTGTCAGGGAAGGTTCAGATTAGATAACAGAAAAAAAAGTTTCACTGGAATAAGTTCCAGGAGGGTGGTGAAGTCACCGTCTCTGGATGTGTTCAAGAGGCATCTGGATGGGGCACCTGGGGATATGATTTAGGGGTAATTGTAGTAGTGCTGTGTTGACAGTTGGACTTGAAGATCTCTTGGTTCTGAAGATCTTGGTTCTGTGATTCTGTGATAGTGCAAGATGCTGGATCCTCAGAAGGACAGAAGGAGGTAAATGATCAGCACTGAGACATCTCATCTTAAAATATGCAGCTGCATAACTCCTGACACCATTGCCTCAGTCCACTTAACTGTGACAAGGAGTCACAGGCTCAATTACATCCCCTCAGCAGCCACGGGTATGGGAGAATTGGACAAGCTTCTGCAAGGACTAAGCATTCTCAGATGTGAGCCACCCTCAGCTGTCTGCTCCAGCTGGGGGCTTCCTCCTCAGCCTCTCTGAATGG
This sequence comes from Xenops minutus, assembly GCA_035221455.1. Lineage (NCBI taxonomy): Eukaryota > Metazoa > Chordata > Aves > Passeriformes > Furnariidae > Xenops > Xenops minutus. Next base: position 1,716,997 of record JAWWEE010000058.1, read on the forward strand.
TCATTCACAGAGTTCCTTTCCTGGGAGGCACACCTGCCTCTGACAGCACCACTGTAGGAAGCCCTGAGGCTTGTACTGCTTCAAAGAAAGGAGATGGCCAATGACTAAAGCCATCTGCACTCTCTCCACTTGTACCATCCCACCCTCTCTCATCCTACCCCATCCCACCCCATCTCACCTGTAAAGTCAGGGGCACCAACTCAACAGGAAACCAAGAAGGGCTACACTAAATAGCATTTTACTTTAGAGGCACAATGCATGAAATATATATGAAATCCATGCTACAGTTCCATATTCAGGACTTTTTTTGGATTAGCAGAACCCATCACCATTGCTGCAATGAGCTGACAGTTCCAAAATACCAGCAGGGAATATAGGAAAGGTTTTTGATGCGACAGAACTCAAACTGGCATGGATTTTGCCATTTTGCTGGTGTCATTCCTCAAAGCTGAGCCCACAGGGACTGTGAACAAACACACAACACACCCTCCTTTAGCCTGCTGTCCCTCTTCCTGGGCATATTTTTTATGGGCCCAGATTCTCCTTGCGGAGTGCTGAGATGATCTGCCTTTCCCTGTAAACCACTCTCTCTCTATCCTCTTTGGGAAAGACCCCAGCTGAGGCTGCATCTTGGAGATAACTGCTAACACAGGAATATTTGCACAAGTCTCTCTCCTGGAGCCAGGCCAAGCTGCCTGTGGTTTGTGGCCGGCAATAACAAACGTTACAGCAGAAGACAGTATTTGTTTAACTGCTTGTTCTGTCAATACTGCAGCTTGCAAAAGCCCAAAGATTGCACAGCCAGAGCTGGCAACATGTCAGAAATCGTCTGTTCTTGCGCCAAAGTAGGGGCTGTTTTCTTGCAAGGTGGGCCTCTGCCAGGCTTCACTGCTCTGAAGACCAGAGGGTGGGGGTGCACCTGCTTTCCAGAAGCACGGCTTTCCTGTTACACTCTGAGCTTGGAAGTCTCCAGCATAAAATTGTGCCCTGCCCTGCCTGGGTCTGACCATGCCTTCAGCAAAAGCCTCTGCACTCCAGGTTTTGCCCTGTGGAAAGCCAAAGCTCTGGCTGTGGGGCAGTCTGTGAGCCAGGCAGCTCCTCTCAAGGTGCAGCTGTATGAAGCCGTGGCAGCAACAACCACCAAGATACATGGTCTTCTCAAAATGCAAATAATGACCAGTCTCGGGTGGCACAGTGTTTTTTTCTGCCGTCAAGGAAGCTCCTTCAGGATGATCCACATGGCATAAGGCAGCTTGGTGTTTGTCTTTTCTTGGTCTGAACTGTAAAACTACACACAGTGCATTGCAAAGAGCAGATGTTCCTCTCTGGACACTCGGCAGACCCTGACACAAAAGAACCTACAGTCTTTTAGACCACAGAATCTCATAGACTGGATGTGGCATCACCTTAAGATGAGAAGGGACTTTGGGTGAAACAGACCTGCCCTCCAACTCCAGCTATGCTTGAATCATCCTATTTTAAAGTGCTTACAAGATGAAGAGGTGTCTACAGGCAGGAAGACCTTCCTTGACTCTTGTGAATTCTCCTTCCTGCAGCTGAAGCCTCTTAGTCAGCAGCTGGGCACAATGATTATGGAAAAAGATCCATCCTCCACCTTCCCAGCAGTCCTCTGTGGCTTTGAAGACTGTTATCCTGCCTTCCTCTGCTGTCCCTTCTCCAGGGCAAACACCTCCAGTTGCCAGGACTGTACTGGTTATTGGTCTCCTTAAAACACTCCCCAGTCAATCCATATCTTTCCCAAAGTGCTGGGCCTTCAGGAATTCCCTCTCCAAAACCTTCCCTATTCACAGCCATCCCATCAGATCTCTTCCATTGTGCCAGGACCACACTGAGCCAAAAATCACCATGAATGGGATTGCAGCACGGCAGCACTGACTCAGCTGCCCCTGTTAAAGACAGGTTCATACCCCAGAGCAGGGAAGGTTCAGTAACAAGAAGCCCCAGTATGGTGTTGACCCTTTGGCCAGAGGGTCACAGAGTGAACAGAGTGAACTCTAAGAAAAACTTCCGCAGACAGCCCTGTATTCATTTCAGCTCCTGCTGTCTTGCTGATGGTTTCTCAGCATCTGGCCACAACATGGTGCCAGGTGGAGCATTATCCATCAGTACTAGTACATAGCCTAGAGCCCTGGAATGGCACAGGTTGCAAGAGCAGAGCAAATCAGAAGTGCTATGTTTTCTGGAGCAGCAGGTCTAGCAGGTAGCTGTGTCTATGGGCTCCTGCCAGAATGGAAGGTAAGTTCTCTGGTGGACCTTGGGAGTTCAAGAAGTGTTTGAATAATGCTCTCAAGCACATAGTGCAATTCTTGCGGCTGTCCTGTGCAGTGCCAGGAGTTGGACTCAATGATCCTTGTGGGTCCCTTCCAGTTCAGGAGATTCTGTGATTCTATGATTCTATGTACAGTGCAGCCCCTGGCACCCAGGACCCTGTCTCTGTAGAGCACTTCCATGGCCTCCTTTGCAGCCCACTCCCACTTTCCTCTTTGTGAAAGACTTCAGGTTTCTTTCTGTGGTGATTTGAGGTTGTGAACCAGAATTGAAGTGTTGAGCCGGAAAAGCTGCCAGTTTCATTGCTTCTCAGAATAGCAGCTCTATTTCCTAAGCCTTATTTATAAACTGCTGCTGTTTGGGGGTTTTATGACAAAGATAGTGAGTTCAGGAAATCAGCAGTGGTTTCTGTTATCTGGAGCACAGCCACACAAGAGAGGGAAGAGGGTGTCACACTCCAGGAGCCTGTTCATGGAAACTAGTATCTCACTGCTTTGCCCCTTGAGAGCCAGATATTTATAACCCCTCACATATTCTTTTCCTGCTCCTTGCTGTCACCAGCTCCAAAACTTGCTCATACTTTTCACCCCACAAAAGGGCTAGCACGGGAAGGCCACTTAACTTCCCATCCTCCATTTCCATGTGTAACTCATTGCTCACACATTGCACAGACCAAACACCATTTGCAGCAGCTCATGTTGTTTCCAGTGGACCCTCCTACTTATCAGAGTCCTTTGTCCTGGCCTTGGGATCCCCACATCGACCCAGGCACACATCACATTCCACTTCTTAGGCACAGCCCAGGTCAAAACAGCCCTTGACATGCCCCACATTTCTGGGGCAGCTCAGCCCCCAGCTAGAGCAGAAGAATCCAGCAAGGAGCAGATGGACAACACAGGGGGCACCCAGCTGTCCCAGGGCAGGCAGACCCCCGGTATCACAGTAGTCAGAGAATAAGTACACGGGCACCCACAGTGGGTCCAGCTCCCTAATGCAGATTGCAAATATATCAGTGAGACATCAGAAGCATAACCCTCCAAGGCATCCCCACAAGAAGAGAAAGTACCCAGAAGCTCAAGGAGATCTCAGAGAAACAGTAACCAGACACTTCTGCACAAACTGCAATACAGGAAAGATGTGGACTTACCGGAGCAGATACAGTGCAGAACCAAAAAATGAAGGCATTGGAGCATCTTCTATATGAGGAGAGGCTGAGAGAGCTGGGACCCTTCAGGTCCAAGAGATGTTCATGCTGTGCAGCACAGAGAACATTCTGGCCCAGGGAGAGGAGCCCATAGAGGCAAAGGACAAGGCAGAGATGCCACAGCAAATCTTGTTGATCTGGGAGACTTTAGGACTCACAACAAACTATCTCTGCAGAGGCCACGTGTGAGACCTGTGCTCCCAGTCCTGCTGTGACACGAGCGTGGGCAGCCCCTGTGAGCAGTGCAGACTTTTGCAGGGATTTTGCAGGACCTTGATCTGAAGGTTTGGAGCAACTTAGTTCTAACACAATGCTCTGACCAGAGCCCTCCAGGGTGCAGCCACAGACTTCACCACATCCCATGCAGAGTGTCTTAAGGCAACTGCTCTGGGAACAGCAGTGGAGTGGGTGCTTGTTACCAGCCCAGCCCTGAGAGACTAGCAAGTACATTCAGCTACCAGAAAAGCTACCTGTGTGTGGACCCCCTCACCTGCACTGCTCTTCCCTTCCCCCAGCATTACCTGGTCCAGAACACACCCAAACCTCAGGGACCTAAATGCTGCACAGACCAGTCCAAAACATGGGCAACACCTGCCGCATGCCTGAGCAGTGACACTGGGGCACCCAGTCACAAGCTCAAAAGCATTTCCCTGTGGCCATAAAGCAGAGGCTATGAAATGCATGCCAAGATCTAGACAAACCCATGGAACACATGCATCTCCCGTGTTGTCTCCAGTGAATGGTGATCATTCCTGGAGTGCCTGCAAAGTTTGTGTGTCATCTGCTCCCACACCTTGAGAAAGAAACTCCATACCCACTAGCACCGACTATCCCAACACCACCATCCCTGAAGCCCTGTCAGGAGGATCACAATGCAGAGCAAGGAACTTCAAACACCTTCCACAAGCCCAGAGTATGGCCATGGCAGCAGGAGGAGGGTTTCTTTCCCTGCCTGGCACTCCTCTGCTTTCACCAGCTTGTCCCTTACACAACAGATGCCTTCAGCAATCAGTATTCCCAAAAAGGGCAACTGAGTTTTAATCCTGACAATGGCAGCAGCAACATGAGCTGTTTTCCTAACATCACATATGCCAATAGCTCCCATGGATTTCAGTGGATACTGGCCAGGAACGTGCATTTTCGGATAGCACATATTTTCAGGTTGCTCCCAATAAATGAATAACTAACTTAAGCATCCAGACCATTTTCTTCTTGTAAAAAGAAAACCTGTCCATGTGAAAATTGGCCCTCCTGTGGCCACAGGCCCCCTGCTTTGGCTGACCTGCATGTCCACTGTGCCAGGCAGCAGTGCTGCTTGAGCCCACTGCCACTGCCACTCTGGTGACATGACAAGATGACTAAAGCCCAGGCAGGCAGCAGCAGGAGGGCTGCTCAGTGAGATAGGCACAGCTATGCTTCTCTCACCACAGACACCAACAGATGTTTTCTTCTTTATTTCTAAGATCAGGAGGAGGTCCTGCTCCCTGTCATCTTTTACCATGATTAAAAGGAGAATGGATGATGCAAGAAAACATTGTTTCTCTGTTTCTTCAAAATGAAACAAACATCTTCATGTATAAGTTTTGCCATTAAGCAAAAAAATATCTATTGGTGAAATCCATGGTTTAGCTGGCAGGTTTTTTTGCTGAAGATTGGCCTGAGAAGAAATATCCTGTCCAGCTTCAGAAAGAAGTTGTTGCAAATTAAGGAAATAGCAATATCCCCCCCGAAATATCTTCTCCCCAGCACTGTCTGCAGCCTCCCAAAGTGCCTCAGGCTCTGCCAAGCGCCTTCACATCAGCCTGTTTCCAGCTCTTTCCCTTCTCTACATAACCAGGAGTTTCTCACACATCAGTGACTCACAGCTCTGTCTTGTCCTACCCCAACCCAATGAAGACTCAGGGACCATCACCAGCCCACAAACTGAGCCAGAGGCCAGCAGAGTTCACCCCTGCTGCAGGAGGGTACAACCTGGAGGACAAAATATGGGGGCTTTTCTCCCAAAGCCCGCTGAAGGGTTTAGAGGGGAAGCCATACAAGGAGCAGCTGAGGTCACCTGGCTTGTTCGGCCTGGACAAGAGACTGAGGGCATCTGTAGCTTTCTCAGAGGGGCAGCTCCAATCTCTGCTCTGTGTGACCAGTCACAGGACCCAGGGAACAGCTGGAGCTGTGTCAGGGGAAGTTTAGGTTGGATATCAGGAAAAGGTTCTTCCCCCAGAGGGTGGTGGGCACTGACCAGGCTTCCCAGGGCAGTGGGCACAGCCCCAAGGCTGCCAGAGCTCCAGGAGGGCTTGGACAATGGGACAGGGACAGAGTGGGATTGTTGGGGTGTCTGTGCAGGGCCAGGGGTTGCACTCGATGATCCTTGGGTGTCCCTTCCAGCTCAGGAAGGTTCTATGGTGTTATGAAGCCCCCGCCTGCTGTGAGCTCAGCCCACAGCCACACAACCCTCTGTGCACACAATACACATGTGACAGAGCCTGGAGGTCCCCTCTGATATCAAAGGCTGTGCTGTTCTGCCCTGGCTTCACAGGAGCTGGTGGGAGAGCAGGTCCTCAGGCAGTACCAGGGCTGTTCCCAGTGACACAGTTCAAGAGGAGCAGCTCCTGCTGCAGATAGCCACAGGACCAGCACAGCTTCACATGGCCACAACAGAGTCAAAATCTGGTCACTGCAGAGCTGAAGTCCAGCCAGCCAAACAGGCACTGCATGCAGGACACACTGCACATTCCAATGCCTGTCATGCCAATCAGGTGACAACAACACTATTTGTTTTCAGGAATACTGAGCTAGTGAATAACAAAAATAGGAACCTGACAAACAGGTCCCAGCGACCTGGATCCCAGGCAGCTCTCCTGGGACAAAACTTTCAGTTGCCCTGAGTCACCTGCCCTGTTCCTCCCTTGGCCATGCAAACCAGAACCGCTGGCACTCAGCCCATCTGCAAGCTCACGTCTTCGCAGGGCTTTACATAAACCTGGACTGGTCAGGAAGTAGAAAAGCACTTGGGCATCCTAATGCAGTCAGAGGTGTGAGAGGGGCAGGAGCAAGGTTGGAGAACCACTGTCATAGCCATGAGGGTCTGAAAATACCAGGAAGAATTTTGTTGCTACATCAACCCTAGGAAAACACCCACTGGCATCTGAAAAGGAGGTTGCATAATATGAAGGAAAGAGAAGGCAGATAAACAGCAACAGCTATTCCTGATGATAATGAAAAAACACCACACTATGTTCCCCTCCAAAGACTCTCCACTGTGGCCTTTGACTGCCCCAACCTCCAAATGCAAGGCAGTTGTATGAGGCAACAGCAGAGCAGAGAAACCGCCACAGCTAATCTGCCTCAGGACAGCAGCAATGCAGGCGCCTGGAGATAAGAAGAAATAACCCCAAACCTCTCTGGCTCCCTGCCCCAGAGGACACTGGGTCTCGCAGGAGCAGCATTTGGGCAGGAAAGCCCCACTACTGTCCATACCCACTGATCGCACACCAGTTCCTGGGAGGAATGGGCAGAGGGACACGCCATGATGGGGGACACGAGACAGCTTTGACCCATGGTAAGACAGAACTCAGTAGGCTCTTAACCAGAGAAACCACAGCCCTGCACTACCCATCTGTGCCTCAAATCCAGCCTCAGGGAAATCCCAGTGACCAGGACATCCAGAGAGGCCATGCAGGGAGGACCATAAGCCCAGGCAGTAATGTGAGCTAGGCCTTGGGCAAAGCAGTTTCTCACCCTGAAGTAGACCTGTGGTCGCTCACATGAGAGGGGATGACTCCTTGGCTTGTCTATAGCAGGGAAAGGACACATTGGGGGACCTGGACAGGACAGTCATTGGACTGATAGGACTGTGCAAGAACAGAGCCCTGTGACTTGGCATGTGGACCATCCCATGGACACCAGAGCCAGCTGGTTCTCAGTCTATGGCTCACAGATACTCTACAGAAGCCTTTCCCAAGTGCAAAGGAAGGTTAGAAAAGGGAAGCACCAACAGAACACAAGCAAGGCCTGTGCAGGCGGTGTCCCAGCTGTGGCCAGTGTCAGGATGGTCAGTGCCTCAGTTTCCTTGGCTGTGGCAAGCCACGGGACTGTGCTGGGGAGGGGTGACAGCACGGGGAGGAGGTGAGTGGTGACACGTGCAGCTGAGGCAGGAGCTGGTGGGTGACGCGTGGCCGGGCTGTGCCGGCAGACCGGTCTGGCAGGCTGCCTGCTCTGCTCGGAGCAGCACCGCGGGCCAGGTCAGGCTGCACAGCCATGGCCGGCTGGTGCTCAGGCTGACAGCCCTCTCCAAAGCAGGACTGCTTTTCTGTTCTCATAGGGAGGTCCCTGAGAGCTCAAGGGGAGATAAGTGGGATCTCTGGGCAGAGTGGGGACAGGCAGCTGGGTGGGCTGGGAGTCAGGTACCACCCCACCTGTACTGGGGTTGGCTCTGCCACAGGACTAGAAGCCCTTTGGCCCTTTGAGGCTGAAGTGCAGCCCACATCAGTCACGGTACAGGTCTAAACACAAAGCGGATGCCCTGGCACAAATGCTGCAAGGAAAGAGTCAGGATCTGAGCAGGACCTCGCTGAGTTCGGGCCCCACTCTGCAGGGCAGCAAGGAGAGCCCAGACCCCACTGCCCATCCTGCTCCCCGCCAGCATCCTGGCCCCAGCCCCACAAGGACATCCAGGGAAGCACGAGGCAGTGCTGGGCTCTCTCTGGACACTCTCCTGGAACAGGGAAACAGAAGCAGCAAGACCAGGAACCAGGAGCAGCAAGCACAGCAGGAAGCAGACCCAGAGGAAAGCAAACAAGAGAAAGCAGTTGAGGAAGCTCATGTCACATTCATGTGTGTCTCAGGCAAAGTCCAAAGCAGGAGGAGCTTGCAAAGGACACTGGAAAAATTCCAGTGATGTTATCTGCCCTCACAAAGCAAGATTAGCCTAGAGGAAAAAAACCCAAGAGTTGTTTACAAGCTGTGCAAGCCAAGCTCGGTGGCTGGAGCACACAGGCACCAGAGTCAGCTGCTTCTGCTGCTCCCAGAGGAAACACCAACCCCTCCATTCCCAGCTCTGGCCTCAATCACCTTTGCACCCTTTAGTGGCCCTGGCAGGTGAGATGCTGCCAAAGGGCGTGCAGGGCCACGTGGCTGCCAGTGCACACAGGAAGCTGTGCATCCCTGACTGCATGTGCAAGGAGCTTGCATACCTGCCACCTGCACACTTGGCAGGGCCTCACAGAGCTCAGAGGAGGCACAGCCTTCCCTTCCTCAGCATCTTTGCTCGCAAACCCCAGCAGGGTTAATGACAAACCCAGTTTCCCCAGAGCTGTCCACCAGCTGCACATCAGTCCCTGCAGCCAGCCAGGCTATCAGGGTCCAACCTGCTGTGGTGGTTTTGGTTTTCTTGGTTTTGGTTTAGGCCTTCCTTGGTAACAATGTCATAACTAAGGAAGTATTCCACACCATTCCTTCACG
>JAWWEE010000058.1:1726046-1763724 GCA_035221455.1 Xenops minutus
GTACAATCCTAAACATCCACTGGTCTGATTACGTGTCAAATGTGTCTGTCCTTGAACAGGCAGAGATCACCAGTATCAAGGCCATGCTGCTGAAAATGCAGCTGCACTGGGCAGGGCACATCTCCAGGATGGAGGATCACCGCCTCTGTAAGATTGTGCTCTATGGGGAACTCGCCACCGGCTGCCGTAAGAGAGAAACCCTGAAGAGGAGATACAAGGACTCCTTGAAACAACACCTCAGCCTTGGCCGTATTGACTACCATCAATGGTCCACGCTAGCCTCCAGCTGGGAGAAATGGAGACACACCATCCATAACGCTGCTGCTTTCTTTGAGTACACACACAGAATTAGCCTGGAGGAAAAAAGACAACACAGGAAGAACCGTGCCTCGCCAGCAGTGCTGATGGAGACTTTCCACTGTTCCTTTTGCAATCGGACTTGCCTATCTTGCATTGGCCTTTTTAGCCACCAGTGTGCTTGTAGCAAGCATGGGTAGAGACCTTGTAAATCTTTGTTCGTGAAGCCTAGCCATGATGATGAAATTTCCACTTGGCTCCATCCTCCTCTTCATCCACCCCTTTACCATGTATTGTGTACAAAATGACTGCAATTTCTGTCTGTTAAAATGAAAGTTTCCAGTTTTCTTTAAATTTACCTGAGTATTTTTGCCACAGTTGTTATTCCCACACCTTTTCTGCAGCTTTATGAAGAGATCTGTTTTGGTCACAGCACTTAGGGTAAATCTTCTACGTTAATTATAGCTAATTTGTGAGGGATACTATACATTTGTCATCTTTGGGGTTGTTCTCTTCATACAGCTTCTCAACGTTTGGTGGAAACTGTAGGAAGTTCATGCAAATCTTTAGTGGTGAAATGTTTTGCTGAGTATTATACTGTTGGATGACCGTGGCATATTGATACATTTACACTTTATAAATGTAAAGAGGATTCATAAACCAGTTTATGAGATTTGTGTTTCTCGAGGTGGGAAAAAGAGATATGTCTCATGGTCCTTGTGATCAGTTTGAAAAATAAAGTAATTTAGTCTTTAATATATTTGGGTGCAAGATGAAAGAAAAAACAAACAAACAGATTATATTTTAAGAGAATTTTCAGAGAACAGTACTGATAAATCTACTCTTCAAAGGACAGGGCACACATGCAATGTTATTTTTTTTTTTTTTTCCCTCTACCTTACATTCAGGTAACAGTGGTAAAGTTTTGTGGGTTTTGTTTGTTTGTTTGTTTTTTCCCCCCGAGATTCATAGGGGCTTTCCTACATGTCATAAATATTAAAAGGTTTTGCAAATAGATTAGAAATAACCAGTGTCAAACATAAAGCACAGTGCACTTCTTGATTTCAATAAAAATCAGCTTTTTGTCATACTGCAATGATATTCTTGGAGATGTATAAAAACAAGTTATGAGTTTAGGATAATTTTCTCTTCAGGAAAAGGATGCCTATTTTTTTGTGGTTTTTTGTTTGTTTTAATGTTTCAGCTGATGAGTATTATGTTCATATAATTTGTATAGTTTCCTGTTTAAATTGCATAGTATGCCTTTTTATTTTTTTTTTTTTTCCATTCTTTATAAATACTGACGGTCTGAGAAGTTTGCCAGCTAAGCATAAATAGCTGCAACCTTAATAGTGCACAGTTCAATGAGTCTGATGAAACAGTATAATAGGGCTCAGATAATATTTCTCCTTCCTACCTAACACCATTCTTTCTGCCATATAAACTTTAAAAATAAAAGTTTCCTTCCAATAGTAAATTGTTACATAGTTACTGAGTTTAGGTCTTATACTATAGTTTTTCAGTCTTTTTAGTAAAATTGTGTCACTCTTCGAGGTGAGAGGTGTGGGGTTGGTTTCCTTTGGCCACAATTTACCTGTAAAATGATATTTCTCTTACAAACTGACTACTAGTCCAGAAAAGACTGAATTAGTGCACATGCATGTGAACAGTCTTTTAAAAAATGAAAAAATAGGTATGAGCAAGAAATTAAATTTTTAGAAAGTTATTGTATGCTTTAATCAGAACTTGTCAAAATTCTTCTCTGAAAATTTATATCTTGCCTATAGAAAAGGAATTTGTGTCATTAGTTATTGATATATTTTTTTTTCTTTTTTATTTCCAGAGGTATACTGTAGATTTTTACAAAATCTGTACTTGAAGTGAAACTCTGAAATAAAACTTGTTTTGCAATATGTCATCTTCCATACACCTCTCTCTGAGTCAGAACTATTTGGCCTCTGATGGGACAAACACATCTTCTCCATGTTTTTACTTGACTCAGTTGTTTGGTTTTTAACATTTAATTGGACTTTAGTTTTGATCTGGAGAAGATAAAATTAATTACTAAAATGCTGCTAGCATAATTCCATCTGTAAGACTAATTTTTCAGTCAGCTGCCATTGTTTTGCAGTTGGGATTGCTCAGCCCATCTCTGTCATATTTTCAGGTGTAACCTGTATTGTTAATTAAGGACAGCATAAAGTTTTGTATCAACATATCTTCTTGATAATTTTTAATGACAGAAGCCTTAGTCAGAATGTGTGCTGGACTCTCTGATGCTGTCAATGACATAGGCAGTGTTGAAAAACATAGTAACTACTCTTGATATTGTAGCTTCCACCTACCCCTGAAGTGTGATAATAACATATGAATAACCTGAATAAATATATATGTAATTAAAAAGTCTTCAGAACTACCTTCTTAACTATTCTGTAACTTTGAATTAGATCCATGAATGTACAGATTAGGAAGAGATGCAACTTGTGTGTTAGGTTCTTTCATAAACAAACTTCAAAACTGTTCTACTTATGGCAATAGCAACTGTCTGGAGTAATTTATTTGGCCCATGACTCTCTTTTATTACTCTGTCTCTTCCCTGACCAGATCCTACATTGTCCTATCAATAGTTCAGTGCCTCTCTGGTCGGTGTGCACCAGTCAGGCTCTATGATTTTCTGCTAATAAAGGCTTAGCCATAACTATGCATCTTCCTTATCACTTTCTCTGATTTGTTCCTGGAGGAAACAACAGTTAACAATACTTGTAGAAATGTTGTTTGCAGGAACATATCCCTACATGTCCTTGAGAAGGAATTCACTGGATCTTTTGTCTGTATTTACAAGTAATAGCTTCTTGCCAGTTTGGAGGGAAGATAGAGGGCTATAAGTACTAACACTTCATTTCTAGATGCTCTAGGGGTACTCCTTTTATGAAGCGAGCAGACCTAAGGTCAAAAATATGAAAGGATTTCTCACAGAAACCAAGAAGTGATTTTTATGTTAATTTTGTCTGTAATTTTCACTGACTTGATTTGATCTTCTTTAAATCGTTTCCAGTGATGCCACAAGAAGCCCTGAATTTGTTTTAATAACAATTCTTAGAACTCATGACAGGAATACTGGGAAGATAAAACCACCTTAATTCTTTTCCTTTATTTTTTTTTTTTTTTCTTTTTCTTTTCTTTAAACTGATAATAATCATTACACTATTAAGAGATCTTTGTATGTAAGAATTACGTATATGACTATTAAGACAAAGACAAAACAGTTTTATGAAGGAAGATTGAGGAAAAAGCTGGGAAGATAGTTTGGTCGTGTTAACTACTTTGTAGCAATGTTGAAGGAAAGTATCTATTCCTTTAGATATGAGGTCATTTTTTTATATTTGTTTAGGCTAATTTATTTGTAATGTTTTGACTATGATTTCTTCTTAAGGACTATTTTGTAGAAGGCGGAGCATTATCTTCTAGAATACCCTTAAGAGCACCTTTTAAAAATATTGCAATGATGCCTTTTCTTTTCCTCTAGAACATTGTTAAGTAATTTTGTTTATAATCTGAATGTGAATGCAAATATTTTTATGGATTGTGTGATGCTTTAATTACTAACATCATCCTAGAGACTAGATCTTCCTCTACTATTTCTTTAGAAAGCTTATAAATTTCTGGAGAAAACAAAATTATTATGTTCATATATTATATTCATTGCAATTCTGAATGTGGGCATTATCTTACATTCTGTCTCATAGACTCAGAAGTAGCTATTACAGTCTCTACTTAAAGGGACAAACATGAGATTTTTTAAGAGGACATCCAAATAATGAACTTGGAAATTCAAATGTATACAGAAGCACGCAGCTGCAAGATTAAATATAGATTTAGTAGCAAACCGTGAGTTTGTGATTTTCTTTTGAAACATTCAAAGTAATGTGAACAAATGAGCGGGTTTGTTTGTTTGTTTGTTTTTTCCTCCCCCAAACCAAACTGACTAAAACCCCAGGATGTGGAGAAATGAGAAGAGACAGAGAAAACACAGTGCTGCTGAGAAAGTCTTTAAATTTCACTTTTAAAAACCATTTTCATTCCTCAAAGCAGGGAGTAATGAAGACTTAATAGAGTTTTTGACTGCAGCCTAAGTTGTTTCTGGGTAATACTGTATGGCTAACACTTCAGATGAAATGCAACATACCAGTTTCTACTGATTTTTTTTATGGATTAGGATTGCACATAATGAGATCTTTTTGTAACACCATTTCTTATAAGTCAACACATTTAATGCAAGCAAATCTGTGTACTATAGAATGTGATTCATGAAAGAGCATTTGTATCCAAACCAATATTTTCTATAATGAAGTAGTAAAGGACAGAAATTTATTTTCATTGTCATAACCATCACGTATGTTTGAGTCTTCAAATGTTGCCTTACTAACTTCAAAATTCACTTCTCAGTAAATAATAATGACCTGCATGAAACATCTGAGACTAACAAAAAAGAATACAGTTAGAAAATTAATTTTTTAAAAATGCAAAATTTGTTGACAGCATGTCAACATGTGTTTTATGCAGTAAAACAAAACTGATTCTGCCATGATAGTGACCAGACGGTTGAGCTGTGCTGGGCAGAAGTCTGAAAACCTTACTTAAATTCAAAATCCAAACTAATAATATTCTATTAAAATCCACTATCTTCTTCTTTATGGTCTTAAGCCATTTACTGATAAATTAGAAATCACATATATGAACAACTAAATACATATGTTAATTTAGAAGGGGTATGTATGAATACTTTTATAACTGAACTAAGGGAATTACTCGGTTTAGGCAAACATGTCTAAAAATGCCATGTCATTCATCACATATGAAAAAATAATCCACATGAATTAAAAAAAAAAAATCTTTTGGAATGAATGAATGCATTGATCCAGACACTTGTTATAAAATCCAAATTATAATCACATACAGATTGAGGGGGAGGTACTGGAAGAAGGTAGAGCATATTTTGAATTTTTCCTTATTTCATAAATCTACATAGCAGAGTGGTTATGGAAAAAATCAAGAGAATTGACTCTACAGGACAGAACACTACCTAAAAGCAATGCATAAAAGATAGAATCTCCATAAAATATAACTATGATAATTTCTAACTTAAAATCAATCACAAAATGACTGCTAGCATAAATGTGTTTGAAATTATGAATTGTATGAAACTGAGCAACTGTAGGAATTCTAGCATATGTAAGAACTCAATAATTTCCAAGTGTAAAATAAAATGGTTACAGACAAACAAGTGTATTATCTACCCTGGACAACAGTTAAATGAGTAAGGAAAGATTTTTTCAATTTTAAGGTAAACACATAACTAAATTTAATGAATGAAGTGTTTTGATACCTATTGACTATGTTGTCTCTAAGTATTCCATCATATAATTGCAGCACAAGGAATCCAAGTTTCTTGTGCCACCAAGAAAAACATCAACACTCATCAGAGAAGGATTGAAAATTACTTGGAATCTGAAATTGAAACAACATTTAATTTGCTGACTTTTCCATGGAGACTAGTTCTATCTTGTTTGGGGTTTTTTGATAGCAGAAATATCAATCATCTTGATTAAATAACTCTGACGTGTAATATGACATCATTTCTATAACTTGACATGGCACATATTTTACAATAATAATTTGGAGCACAGAGACCCTCTATTATACAAAGTTTCCTGGAATTAACTGTTACTCTGTAACAAGTCTAGTTAAGGAGAGAGAACATGTATTTCACTGAAATGTTATTTCTTATTAGCAAGAAAATTCTTACTCTGGTGAAAAAAATCTTTTTTTAGAATAGCGTATGAATATATGAATTGTGTTAACATTAAATATCACACTCAGTATTTACTGAATTGTAAAAGCGTTTTCTTGCATGTTCTTCCCACAGTATAGTAGGAAAGAGGGTGATGATGATACTGTATAGGCCAAGAGAGTGCAGACATATCTCTTCTGTGCTGAAGAATTTAGTATGATAAAGAAGCATAACCACAAAAAAGCTTAGTAATGTGGAGTTTGGAAGTGTACAAGTAAAACAAACAAACAAACAAACAACAACAAACAAACAAACCAAACCCCCCCCAACCAACCAAAACAAACAAAATTAAAAAACAAACAAACCTCTATACATATTATTAAATCCATAATTTCAAATCTTCTTTCAATATTCTTATTTAATTTAGCTAATTATGGTTTTGGTTTTTTTTTTAAATGAAATCTAAATTATTACATGGCAAGGAAAATTATATTTTTCTGTATTATTGACAGTAAACTATGCAAGTATTACTTTCTAGATAAAATGAAAACAATCTTAATTCTTGACAGAAAAAAAATAATCTGTATTATGGGAGTCCTCCTTTCAGCATTGAGCCAAAAGAGATGTTCTCACTCAGGGCCTGGAATTGTTAAACATTCACTACACACACATTGCTTCCTCTCAAATGATGCTTTTTCAGATTTGTGGGGGCAAAAAAATCCCATTACAGAGTCTGTAGCAGTCCTACTCCCTAAACCTTCTGCTTTCCAGTTGCATATCTTCTTTTCCGCCTTCCTCTTCCTAGGCACATGAACCATTCAGAGGAAGTATTTGTTCTCTTTCAGGACTTCTCTGAACACCTTTCAGTCAAGCTCCCTGGAATATATATTTAAAGGATCTTAGAATAATAAATAAATATTAACATGTAACAGCAGAAGTCAGACAGCAATTTGGGGATTCTGTGTTAAGGATATAATCATACGGTAATCCATATGGGTTTTTAAATGTATTCTACTTGTCCTCTGTGAACACAGACTGAAATGCAATGATTGACCCCTAGTTTAAGGATAAGTTAGTACATATTAGAAATTCAGATTGCATATTCCTAGGCTTTTCACTTTTTAGCAAGAATGTGTTTAAGTAGTGATATACAGTCACTTTCTAAAAAGGCTACTGATATAAATTTGAATGCACTACCTACCCTGAATTTGCTACTGTAATTGTTTTAATTTCATTTCATTTCTCCCTACAGAAATGAAAACATATCTGAACCAATGCAAAACCTTTCCTCAGTGTTTTTGTCCTGTTTAGTTCTATGACAGCACTGTAATTCTAAAACACAGAAAACAAACAAACAAACAAACAAACAAACAAACCCCCACTTTTATAAAGCAGGCACTGTTCTTTAGAAAAGATTCTATCAAGTGTCAGAAAGGTGGACTTAAAAAGTTCTGAATTTTATTAGGATAGCAGACAGGTGTCAGCCACCCATGTAGGGCTAAAGATTTGGGTCAGAGTGGCTGGAAATATACCCAACGGAAAAGGACCTTGGGATGCTGATTGACAGCAGCTGAACATGAGCCAGCAGTGTGCCCAGGTGGCCAAGAAGGCCATTGGAATCTCAGCTTGAATCAGACATAGTGAGGGCAGCAGGTTCAGGGAAGTGATTGTTACCTTGTACTTGGCACTCGTGAGGCCACACCTCAAAATCTGTGTTCTGTTCTGGGCCCTTCAGTTAAAGAAAGACATTGGGATGCTGGAGCACATCCAGAGAAGCACAATGGAGCTGGTAAAGGGTTGGGAGCTCAAGTCTAATAGATCGTTTAGTCTGTAAAAAGGGAGGCTCAGAGGAGACCTTTGATGCCTGAATTCCTGCAAAAGACTTTCAAAAGAACATTAATGCAGATGATAGATTAGATAGATATATAGATAGACAGACAGACAGACAGACAGACAGACAGAGAGATGGATAGATAGAGTAGCCCCTTTATTGAAAGCTTCCAAGGTGCACAACAAAAGTACACACACAAGCATCAGCCAGATATTACAGTTGTTATAACTTTCAGTAACTAACAGAGTTGATATCTATAGCAACTTGTGGTACCATTTTCCCCTGCTGCCCACCCTCAGAACTCCTCAGAACTGCCCCTTGGAGCCCCTCCAAGGGCTCTGAGCTTACTCTTCTGTTTTGACTCCAAGCTATCTTATTGCCTCAGTTGTAGTCCTTCCAAGTATTCTTCAAAACAGTGTGTTCTTGATAATGTTTGTCTAACAGAAGTTCAGGAATGTGTGAGAAGATGCTTAATTACTTCTAAATACCACCTAAAATGTGAGAGACTTAGGAAAACTTATTCAACTTATAGAACTCTATGAAAATCTATAAAATACATGTGAAACTCCTTAGGCATCACCTTATTGTTCTCTACAATTACCTGAAAGGAGGTTGTGGCCCGATGAGGATCAATCTCTTCTCCCAGGTAACAAGTGCTAGAAAAAGAGGAAACAGCCTCAAGCTACACCAGTGGAGGTTTAGATTGGATATTAGGGAAAAAAAAAAAACAAAAACCTCTGCACTGAAAATAGGGCCAAGCATTGGAGCAGACTGTCCAGAGAAATGGTTGAGTCACCATCCCTTGAGGTATTTAAAAGACATGTAGACATGAACTTGTTAGTATTAGGTTAGCGGTATAACTCGATGACCCAAGGGTCTTTTTTAACCTAAGTGGTTCTATGATTCTATGCAAAATGGTTATTAAACAAGAGATGTCTTGATGTCTTGACTTTTCAGAAAATTATATTTCATACAGATTCTAGGGGCTTCCAAATTCCTTTGTGAAAGCAGAACAGGGGAATAATTCTTCCCATTGTATGCTTCTTACTGAATTTAAGTATAGTCACTGGACTGTTATTCCTATTAAGAAAAATAATTTATTTTGCTGAGTAATTTTTGATTCAAATATTGAAAAAGGCCTTTTCACTTTTATTTTTACCATTTAATTGCTTTTATCTCGATATTAATTTTGGCAGAATTAATAGTCCTTATATCCTCCATCGTTTTTCAAGAGTTAGAAGGACTACTAACTAATTTTAAAAATATTACCAAACAGAAAACTGTGTTGTAACCCACCTATGTAATTTCCAAATCTGGTCAAAATTTATTTCATAGTGTCAGAATCAAGCTCACTTTTATATTTCTCATCTTTCTGTATATTCTTTGGAAATGTATTTTCTTAAAATGTTTCTGTTCTATTCCAAAATGTGTGGCTTTTATTAAATACCCTTTACAAACAGAATGAGAGTTTGACAAAGCTGATAATATCATAGTAGTCTTTTTTTTTCTTTTTAATTAAGGACAAAAATATTTAGTATGCCCTGTATTTTTAAAATAAAATATTTTAAAATTGCTCAGGAGGAAGGCTTGGGTGTGCAAATCTTATATTCTGCAGTGAATACAGTTTTTTTCTGGATTCTGTCTCTGACTGGTACTCTCCATGAATAATGAAAGAATTATTAGTAATTGCAGATATTGGTTTCTTTTTATTCTGAATTTATTTCCTTTTTTTTTTTTTTTTTTAATTTGTAACTATTTTGTACATCATCCTTTGAGATTACATTACATGAACTGATTAAATACTGTTGCAGCAAGGTTTTTAATTTCATTTGAATGCTAGTAGTCTGTAAGTTTCATTGAATATCACTCTTAAGGCACTTTTAAGCTTTGCATAGAACTTACAGCATTTTACACTGAGTATCTCTGCTGTTACAAGCTACGTGATCTTACTCTTTTTATATTGAACAATACTACAGGAAACAATATTTTATTTTAGATTAGATCTTTATTTTTCCTTCCCAGACAAAACATTCCTGAAAATTTATAGTTAAACCAAAAAAACAGTATTCAATTTAAGGAGGCATCTAGTGATTATAGAAGCTTAACGTCATTAGAATATTTTATTCACTGATCTCAAACCACACTCAAATTGTTGGAACACCTTAATATTAACTTCTGTTCACTCAGAAAGAGACTGAGTGAACATATGCTAGTTATTACTTCTGCCTTACTAGTCCTTAGGCACTATTTTTTTCATACTACTGTTAATACTGTGGTTATTGTGAACTTCTTTTATTGATTTCATTGAGAGTATAATTGAAAATGCTTTTCTACAGTCTTTCTTCTATAATATATTTAAAATAATTTAACCATTTGTTTTTCTTGTGTTTTCAAAGTTGTGTTTTTCTGTAGTGGATTTCAAACCCAAGATGCCTGCTTCATTTTATTTGATTTCGCTTTCATTGTTACAGTATATATATCCTAGGAAGTCTAGAATATTTGTGCAAACAGAGATACTGGAGACATTTAGGTTGAAAAAGTCCTTTAAGATCAGTAAGTCCAACCATTGCATACCTGTACACATGGAAAATATTAGTTGTGTAACTGTGTGCTCTATGTTTGATTTTGCATCTCTGAATACACAAATGCCTCAAAGCTGTACAGAGGATTTGCTGGTTTTCCTATAAGAATGTGTTTGCCAGAGATTTGAAGTTAGCAGAAAATCGAGAGGGAAAATCTTACATTTACAAAACATGGAAGGTTGATTACTCTCAATAGCTGACACTTAAAATTCCAGGAGAAGTAACATGAAATGTATAATTCTAATGATGTTGTGATCATGTTGCATGTGTGCTACATTTCAAGCAAACTCTAAGTTAAAAAGTGTGGAGTGTTTCTTGAAATAAGCTGAAATAAGATTTTTTACTTTTTGTAAAACTCTCACCAATCAATTTGTGGAGGAAATTGTCCTTAAAAATGTCTTCTTAGCTAAAAATGCTTAAACTCTCCTCTCTCTCTCTCTTCAAAGAGAAATTAATGAAGAGATCTTCTTACTTTTCCTATGTATTTAGTATGTTTTGTCTGTAAAAAAACTGGCTAAAAGCGGAATTCAAGAAGCTTGTCTTTCTTCAGACTGTCTTGGTCAGTTTAAACAGCCCTTTCTCAGTAAATTGGTGTCTACTTCTCTCCTTCTCTTATTTATTTCTTGGAAACCTTAGAGTATACATAATATATATCTGTAATAGTGTCATCTGTTGATTTAACAAGATTTAATGGGAAAGGCACATTTTATTAACTAAGCTTCAAGGCCATTCTAATAGTATGCAGTTTTTCTTTCAACAGCCAAGATACTATTGCATATGCAATATTACTTTCAGCAATCAAGACACTGTAACTTCTAAGTGTTAGGTAGCACACAGCTGTTCAGTCTGCCAGTAACTCCCATTTTGTTCACACCTAAAAGCTTGTTACTGTGTTGCCAGGAGAAGACAAATCAACATTACATCTTGCTTGGATGAACAACCTGAACAGAACCCCAGGATGTTTCTTGAGGCCACTTCTTTTTTTGTAAAGACTGTGAAATTAACTGTTGTTGGCTCTTCTGTATTGTATACACAACAGAAGAGCAATTGTATTCTTCTGCTTTGTCCACAGTATATTTCAGGTAGCTCAGTGCTTTTTCTTATTGCCTGTGAGCATATGTTTTCTTCCTCAAAAAGATGAAGCCATTTTCTCTAGTTTTCTCAGCTTGTGCAGAGTTCTCTAAGCAGTGACCCAAATGATCTGGAATTTAGCTAAAAACACTGAGAAGTATATTTTTTCAGTTGTATAAAATCTCTTCACACACACACACACACACACAAAAAAAAAAAAAAAAAAAAAGCATTAAAAGTAAGTTTGAGGATGACATTTTAGTCAGGAGTTTGTAACTTATGCCAAAGTCAACTTATTATCATATTCTGTGCCCAGTTTCATCATACTCAATACGCTCTTGCTCTCTGTACTATTCATAGTGCTTGTTTGGATTATAAGTCTGTATTATTCTGTTTTAAAAATTCCTCTTCTGTTTCTATGAAATACTAATCTGCTCACACTTTTTGTCTCCCTCCCTCTCTCTCTCTTTTTTCCTAACGAACCAAGTATGATCCCTAAATTTACTTTCTGCTTGCAATTTCACAGTATTAATTGGCACCTGTTGTTTATAATAATTGTGAAGAGATCATTTTGAAAGACTTTGAAAAATGTAATAAGGTTTAAGGTTTTATTGAAGTTCAAAATTAAGTTTTGCCAATGAAATTTATGCATAAGTTATTTATAGAAGACCATAATGCATGAGTAATTCAAGCAGCATTTTTAATGAGACGGTAAAAAAACCTTCTGCAGCAGCCTATCATTGCTACATTGATCTAGAAGCAAATCAACTTTGAAAAACAAAGAACTTCTGTTCTAAGTCAAATTAGCAGGCAATTATTAAATCACTCGTTGCAATTAAACTGCTATCAATACTGTTTACATCCAAAAACATACAGTGCATTGTGATATATAATATTTATGAAATGTCAATAAAATGGAGTCCAAACAATGAGTTTTAATGAAAATACAGTGCCACGTATAGGTTGGTATTAGCATTGGAAAAATAAGCCATGAATAATAAGCTTTTGAGGCTTAACAATAGTGGATAATAGAAACTGTATATTAGAACACTATAGCCATTGCTTGTTTCTGTTGATAAACATCTCTAAATTCTCAAAGAGAAAAACTATCCACTTTCTTTGCATCTTGGTCCTTACCTCAGGTATTAGAAATAATTTAATATCGCTGTTACATCTTTTATAAGAAGGTAGGGGTGGAAAGTTCAAAGTTCTTCTACAAAATCATCCCACTCATAGAACAGTCTGTCATTTATGATAGATAATTGTCTCATTCTTTCCTGTTCCCTTTAATGTTGAGTATTGTTTCATCTTTTTAAAAGAGTATGTCCCATATTGTAATAAGTTCTATGTATCATCAAGGCTGTTTCTTCCTAAATAAACTCATACACATTATCTCTTGTTAGTGTGAAAAGGAAAAAAAAAACAGTGTTTCTTTTCTTTCTGCTGGGATTTTTGTTAGTTGCTTTTGATTTTCATTTTTAGGGATGTTTGCTTTTTATTTATCACTATTTTTAATAAAGACTGATATATCTCAAATTCTCTTTATTTTAAAATTAACTTAGTAAGTTTGGTTTGTTTTTTTTTGTTTTTGTTTTTGTTTTTGCTGCTTTTTGTTTGGTGTTTTTTGTTGTTGTTGTTGTTGTTTGTTTGTTTTTTTTCCCACCTGGAATGATTTTACTTTAGAAGTGGTATTACTGGGCTCATGTATGGAGAGAATGGTCATCTACTGGGACTGGAGGTTAGCCCATCAATCCTGACAAAATGCAAACATCTGAGATGCACTTGAGTGGTTTGTTTTTCATTTTTTGGTTTTGTTGTTTGGGTTTTTTTGTGTGTGTGTATGTTTTTCATGGTTTGTTTTTTTTTTTTTTTTTTTTTTTCTTCTTATAAAGAAATGTATGTTCTTACCAAGTTTCATTTTCTATTTAGTGCATGCTCCAGGTGTTGTCTGGTTTACCCCTTTTTGGTGTAAATGGTAGAAAGGAACTTACTGCACAAAGGGAGACACACACAGGTAACACAAATCTTTCCTTATGAATGTTCACGCTCTTATTGTGTGTTTCTTGAAGGAATGATCTAATCATGAAAAGAAAGTGTCTACTCTTTGTGTATAAATATCTCAGTATGAAAAAAGTTGGGAAATTCCAGAGAACAAGCTTTACCAGAGACAGTGTTCAAATTCTTTTCAGCAGTTAAGAGCTACTCTTCAGATAGCTATTAGAGTTACTTTTTCAAGATTGGTTGAAGGGATGAATGCTGGAGGCAGGGGTGTGGGGGTGACACCCAACAAAAAAACAACTTACAAGCTTTTATGGAAGTTTTCAATGCACACCTCTGGGACCATTTTCAGTTTGCCACCTGTCACCAAATAGAAGCCCAACACTGCTAACATTAGAGTCTTGAACCTTCTTTCTGCCAAGACAGACATTTAACCTGCACAGTTTATTTAATAAAATGTTCCAGGAGTTTTGTAAAGCATAATGCAGAAACACAGAATATCCTGAGTTGGAAGGAATTCACAAGGATCATTGAGTCCAGCCTTTAGCCCTACATAGGACCATCCTCAAGAGTCACACTATGTGTCTGAGAGTGTTGTCCAAGTGTTTCTTGAACTGTCAGACTTAGCACTGTGACCACTTCCCTAGAGAGCCTATCCCAGTGCCCAACCACTCTCTGGGTGAAGAACCTGTTTCTAATATCCATCCTAAACATCCCCGACACAACTTCAGACCATTCCCTTGGGTCCTGTCATTGGTCACCACAGAGGAGAGATCAGTGCCAGCCCCTCCTCTTCCCCAGTGAGGAAGTTGTAGACTGAAATGTGGTCTCCCCTCAGTCTCCTCCAGGCTGAACAGATCAAGTGACCTCAGCTGCTCCTCATATGGCTTCCCCTGAAGGGTCTTTATCATATTTGTTGCCCTCCTCTGAAAACTCTGTAACAGCTTTCTTATCTTGTGGTGCCCAAAACTGCACACAATATTCCAGGTGAGGCCGCCCCAGTGCAGAGCAGAGTGGGACAATCCCCTCCCTCGACCGGCTGGTAATGCTTTGCCTCATGGTCCCCAGGACAGGGTTGGCCCTTCTGGTTGCCAGGGCACTACTGACTCATATCCAGCTTGCCAATGACCAGGACACCCAGGTCCCTTTCCATGGTCCCTTTCCAGTGTCTAATTTCCCAGTCTGTACAAACATCTAGGGTTGCCCCATCCTAGGTACGAAATCCAGCACTTTACCTTGTTGAACTTCATATGACTGATGATTGCCCAGTCCTCCAATTTGTTGAGGGCTCTCTGCAGAGCCTCCCAGTCTTTGAGGGAGTCAACAGCTCCTCACAGTTTTGTGCTTAGTATCCCTTCCAGTTCTGCATCTTCTGCATCCAAGTTATTCAAAAATATATTGAAGAGCACAGGGCCTAATATGGAGCCCTGCAGAACTGCATTAGTGACAGATCAGCTGTCTGATGTTTCCTCATTCACTATTACCCTCTGTGCTCAAACCATTTGCTCACATGATGTGTTTATCCAGCTGTGTGCTGGACATTTTGTCCAGAAGGATACTATGAGAGACAGTGTTGAAAGCTGTAATGAAATGTAAAAAGATTACATCAATTGGCTTCCTTTGATCAACTAGATGGGAAATCAGGTTTGATAAGCAGGATTTTCTTCCCATGAACCCATGCTGACTGTGATTGATGGCAGTGTTGTCTTTCAGGTGTTTTTCAATCCTTCCCAGAATAGTCTTCTCTATAACTTCACTAGGTACTTTCAGTCAACTGGGACCTCTCCAGATTCCCAAGACCTTTCAAAAGTAATCAAGAGATATTTTGTGATGACATTAACCAATGCTTTGAGGATTCTTGGATGAATCCCATCAGGGCACATAGTTTTTTTGGGATACAGCTGGAGCAGCAGATCCTGCACAAGTTCAGGATTGACTGGGAGCTGATCATTC
This sequence comes from Xenops minutus, assembly GCA_035221455.1. Classification (NCBI taxonomy): domain Eukaryota; kingdom Metazoa; phylum Chordata; class Aves; order Passeriformes; family Furnariidae; genus Xenops; species Xenops minutus. Next base: position 1,741,570 of record JAWWEE010000058.1, read on the forward strand.
TTGCAGTCATGATCCTTCAGCTCAGGGTGCTTAGACAACCTTGGCCTGTCATCCATGTTGAAGACAGAGGAAACAAAAACATTAAACACCTCTGTCTTGTCTCTGTCCCTGTTTGTGAGGTGACCATCCCCATCCTGTAATGGACTGATGATATTTCTATAGTGCTTTTGCCATTAACATGTTTGAAAAAAAACAAACCCTCTTTTTATTATCCCACACATTTTTGACCAGCTTCAACTCCAGCTGAGCTTTGGCTACATTTTCTCCCTACATTGGCAAAGAGCATCTCTGAATTCTTTCCATGTCACTCGACCTTGCTCCCACTGGGCATACACCTTCCTTTTTAGCTTCTTTTCAAGGGAAGGTTTCTGTTCAATCAAGCAAGCCTTCTACCTTGCCAGCTTGACTTCTGACACTTGGGAACTGCCTGCTCCTATGTCCTTAAGAGGTGATGTTTGAAAAGCAACCAGCACTGATGGACCCCAGCACCCGCATAAACATTTTCCCAGGGAACTTATTCACTAATTCCCTGAGCAGCCTGAAGTCTCCTCTCCTCATATCTTGCTTTTGCTGGCACTTTTCCTTCTATCAGCAGAGATTTGTGATTGCTATGGCCAAGATGTCTCCAAGTTTCCACTACAATTATAAGCCAGTAATTTCATAAACATTGATACAAAAATTTCTCAATATCTGTCCTCCTCTATGAAGAAGAAAAAATATTATTTGGCTTACAAATCATGGTCTGTGCTGTTCTTTAATCACTTGCTGTTGTGTTTTTCCTTTCTTTATGACCCTTAGAAAATTATGCACTTTATTTCAAAAGTGAAATTAAATCTAATTATACTACTTCTATTTAAATAAAATTGCTGTTTATAAAAACAAGGAATGAAATAAAAAAAAAAATAAAAGAAAGGAGTAAAGTTGTGCTAGGAACATGGAGGGAGGGACATTATTATTTGATGGTCTAAGCTGCGATAATGAAATTCCTAAATAGTGTTTGGTAGGTAAAAGAAGACATGAAGTTGAAGAAGTCTGTTGATGAGAAGTCTGTTTGCAAAGACCATTGAGAAGAAAAGAGAAAGAAAAAATAGGTAACTGAGAAATACACCAGTGAAACAAACCACAAAGCTCTGCAGAAAATCAGTATCTTCTCAATGACAACTTCTTTTCAGAAGTGGTTCTGAAAACACAAACACCAACTCAGCTTGGCTCTCATTCAAGTTTTGTTTAGGAATCTTGATTTAAAAAACTCGTATTGGTACATAACTTTTTGTTTTGACTGGAATATTTCAGTTTATATAGCTGCAGTAAAGCATCACTTCCTAATAGAGATTTATTTTATTTTTTTCCCTAATTCAACCACTGAATGAGAGAGCAAATTTGGTGATAATTTTGTGTACCAAGTATGTGTTCTTTCTTTTTCCTTCTGCCAGACTTTCTAGAGAGAAATAATTAGGGAAAAATAAATACTTATGTTGGTTTGATTTTCCAGAAAGTATTAATTTTCTTAAACTGAAGCTCAAAGAGCTATACTAAGGAATCTGCAGCTTTTTGTCTTCTAGTTGTATTTATTCTTTGCTTTAAGAATGTCCAGTTTAACACTGATACTTTTTTCCCAGGTCTTCTGAACAGTTTTGTTCCAAGACAAGATTCAACTCGTTTGTGTCTGTAGACTCTTAGATGAAAAAAATTACAAAGCTCTATATAATTATAAAGTGAAGTAACACTTTATGTGTTTGACTAGCTATTTTATGGGTAATGTCTCTTATTTCAAAAGCTGTTTCTCTTTAATGATATGTCTGTAGAGAGCATGAACACATAGTGCGACATGGACACATATATCTAAATTTAAAAAAATACAACCACCTCACATCTTCACACTAAGAATGCTTTACTGCATTCTTAGTCTTTATCCCCTTTTGCCATTGCATATTAATGTAAGTTGCATCTCCAAATAAATATAAACATAACATTTAGGTGCTTCCTCATAGGCTCAGAAGGCTTAGAAAATTTAATATATTTATGTGAAGACTGAAAACCCAGAAAAGTGGATGATGAATTTAGTAGTAAGATGAAAAATTACATATTTTACAAGAGACATTTTAAGGTGTAAACCTGAATAATTTTTGAAGACTGTGTCAAAAAAATCAGGTTGTCAACACAGCTCAAACTTGAACTTGAGAACTCATGGCTGTTATAGTTTCAAAACTCAGCTGGAATTCCTTCCAAAGCTTGGAGGCAACACCTTAGTGCTGATAAAAGGTTTAACAAAGGACACTCTGAATATGCGTGTAGTGACGTTAACAGCTCTAGCCAGAGCTTTTGTTCTGATCTCTCCCCAGGCTGGGAGGGGGAGGGAAGACAGGCTCTGGGCAGGGGAAGGGTTCGGGGCGGGGTTCCTGTGCTTTCTGCGCAGGGTCAGCAGTTCACTGGCTCAGCGGAGGACAGAGGACGGACACACACACTGGGTCCAGCATCACTTTGGGACCTGGATTGTCTGTTTTTTGCTCTCTGGCTTCGCCAAACACCCGTGGACACCCCAATCTGACTTGAGGAAGAAAACACACCTGTTTCTCTACACTGCAGAAGTTGGATTTCTGCTGCTTTTGTCACCTATTCCACGGGACCTGACCTGAGCTCTGCTCCTGCCATTCCCGAGAGAGAGAGCCCCGCCGGCCGGGTGTGACAGCACCACCCGCTGTCCGTAAATATAACTGCAACCCTGAGAGAGAGCGGCCAGCAGTTGAGGTGCAACAGCGCCACCTGCAGTCCATGGAGATAATTGCATCTCCCCTTCCTTTGGGGGTAGTCAAAAGGGCCTTTTTTTTTTTTGACTGTTTTGCCTTGTTGTTTGGGGGTGGAGGCATTTATTACAAATTGTTGTTGTTGTTTGGTTCTTTTCTTTATATATATATACATATATCTGTGTATTGTGATTAAGAACTGCTATATTTTCATTTTTTTTTTTCTAATTAAAGTTCTGTTTCTAAATTTAGCGGAGAGGGATTATTTTATTGGCCAACATAGATATCTTAGTTCTCCCCTTGAACTAAGACAACCTGTGATTTTAAGGGAGTTAATTACATTAAGGTTTCAATTAACTGGAAAGCCCCATTTTCTGTTGGTTTTGGGTTCAAATGGGAAAGCAAAGGTATTTATAGGCTCATTTTCTGGGTTTGAATTGAGGGCAAACACCCCATTATCATAATATTGAGGTTTAAATTCAAGGGGACTCCCTGCTGTCCTACATTTTAAATGGCTCAAATTGAGAAGAACATCTAGATGTGCCATTTGGCACTTAAAGGAGATGTGGATGATGGGGGAGATAGAGAAGAATTTTTAGGTGTGACACGGACTCCTGAAAGTGATTGCCAATTCTTTTCCCCCCCAAGGAAGGAAAGCTGTAGCCTCAGGGTTTCAGGGGCAGATGATGGGCCAGCTAGGGCACTCCATGGCCAGACAAACCCTTCCTAGCACCCCCAGTACCATTTGTTCACTCTGCCCAGTATACCCACCTCTGTCCCTGTTCTCTCCCAGTACTCCCCATAACACTCCTTGACTCCAAAAATGAATACAAAGATTCCTCCCAACCTAAAAGTGCCAAGGCACAAAGGCCTCACTGCTTTTGGAGTGCCCTGGGAAGCCCATCATCTACATCTCAGACCATATAGCTCTGTGCTTTCTTTTTAGGGGTAAAGGCCTGTTGTCCCCTAAACAAAAAGTTTAATTTCTTACTTGTAATCTGCTGCTTTGGTGAATGCAGCTGTTAAAGGAAAGTGTTGGCATTGTCATAAAAGCTCACTTTTTCATCAGGCCCTTTACCCATCCCCAAGCAAGAGAGTCAGAGAGACAGACCAGGTGTAGCTCCTCCCAGAGCTTTTGTACCTGCTGGCATTTGGCTCCTCCCTTGCCCCATGGAAAGGTACATGGCTGTAGCCAGGGGTATATTAGCCCCAGCCTCTGGTCAGGGTGGTCCTTCACCTGCTGGGCTTCTGTGAAGTAGGAGCTCTCCCTTTCTTTCAGTGAGTGGGATCATTCAAGTTGCTTCAGCTTTTTTGAAGGAGCATATTTGGCCTCTAAGGAAGCAAGCTTGTATTGGTACTGTGCTTTTGTAATGTATTATTTTTTTCTTTGTTCATCTTTTTTTCTTCTTAAGCATTATGGATTTCTGTGTTTGCAAGTTATCTCAATTGTAATTTGGCCTACTTTTACCAGTTTTCTGTAGTCTCAAGGTGAAGTTACTGAATGTTGAAGATGGCTTCAGGCACTCAAGTTTCTGAAAAGTCAGTTAGGGGTTACAGCTCAGAGAAGGAGTGAGGGCTGGGGTACTGACTTAGGAATTGCCAGGATGCAAAGCAGCGTCTGGGAAGAGTCCCCTAATTGCTGGTGAAGACATCCACTGACTTTGCAGACAGACCACTTAGATTTGTTTTTCCTTCACCCAGATTTTCCATGAGATGACAACTGCCGACTAACTCCAGCTGCAGCTAGGGGCCTAAGCACTGGTTGCAATCCAGGGATGGTAAGTAGTGGAGTTGCTGGGTTTTGGTCTATGTGCTGCTGAAGCCATTTGTTGATTTCACTTTTCTTTCTTGTAACTGACTAAGAGAGTTAGGAATCTCTGAGTCAGCCCCGGTGCACTCCCTTGCTGTCAAAGATAGATTTGCATCCCCACCTGTGGAAAAGATAAGTGAACGGCTCCAACAGGGTGAGGGGATGAGAGCCAGGTCCAAGTTTGTGCCTTGGCAAAGAAACATTTTGCCAGTTGGTCTAGTGAAATGGGTATCCCATAACAGGACCTTATGGTGCATCAAGGGAACTTGGCTCACTTTTTCTCATTGGGGTGGGGTGTGCATGGCAGAGCAGTTCCAGTCTGTGTATCGTTCTTTGTCTTGTGTGTGTTTTGTATCATTTGTGTCCCTGGGATGGGATCTCTTTGCATCGTGCCCTCAAGGGCCTCTTTGGAAGCATCAGGCATCATCATTACGGTCTTGAAGGTCTTCCCTCTGGCCCAGTGCCAATCTTGTCAGTTCCTCCAGTTGCAAGCTCAGAACTTCTTTGGAATTGCATTTCTGACTTTTTTGGTCAGATATCTTTTACAGACTCGTTCCAGGCCATCTCATCAGTGGTGCTCTCCAGTCATCCATTGTAAAGCACGGGGAATCTTTCTCTGCATCCTTTCATTCTTACCTTCTAAGTGTAGGACTGTTGTGCATTCATCCATCTTGACAGGCGTTTCTTGTAACAAGGCTTCTTGTCAGTGTCCTTTTTCCAGGCTCCTTTGAGCCTTGTTGCCTCCCCAGGGGAGTCCCGTTGCTCGACAACATTTCTGTTCTTGCAGTTGATTCTTGTCAGTGTGTCTCATAATTGTGTCATGTGGCTTGTGCTCTCACAGGTCTGGGTTGTCTGTGTGGACTGGGTCTGGAGCTGGTCTGCTCTGTAGGTGGGTGGGTAGGTAGAATCTTGCTCAGGATCTGATGTTACCCTGTTGATTTTCCTAGCCTATTGAGGCAATGGCTGTAGAGACCTAGCAGTTGGAGCAGCTGTCTCTGAGTTGCGTGCAGTCATTAGAGATGGGTGTTGTGGAGCTGATGGCACTTGCACAGCAGAGCCTTGTTAAGATGAGTTGTCATTTGTCTAATTGCAGGCTGTTGTTGGAGTTTTCCTAAGGGGTAATGAGAACTTTTAAATGGTTAAGCTCTCACTGAGTGTCTGGGTGACCTGACTGGTTGTTTTCTTTTTATTTTTTTGGCAGGCAACTGGAGAAGAAGTACCTCAGAATGAGACCAGATGAAGCAGCCTAGGAAGAAGGTGGGTTGGGACTCAGTATTAGGGGGTGTGGACATTTGGGTTGGCTCCCTGCCAAACCCAGCTGCTGGCCACACAGATTCCCCTCTCCCAAGAGAGAAAGGAAAAAAGTACCCAAAAGACAATTGTAAAAGTATATATATATCTCTTCATATATATTACAATTATATACAAACACTATGAATATATAGAATAAGAACCCTAAACAACTCCAAAAGGGAAAGGGAAATGGGACAGAAATGGGTAAAACCAAAACAAACAGATACACACACTCATAAACTCAGGGAAAAGCTCAATAAGTAACTAGTACAATAAAATCTCACCAAACTTCCCTCAAGAGAAGCAGTAGAAATCTCCACCTCTGTGCGGCATTCGGACAATGGCCCTGAGATTGGCCTCAGCTCACAGAGATAAGAGCCAAGACGATACAGAGAGCTGATGTCCTCCAAACACCTGAAAGGAAGAGGGAGAGAGAGAGAGGAAACCTTCCTCCCCATCTTACATGCCCCTGATTACATGAAGGAATGGTTTGGAATACTTCCTTAGTTATGACCCTGTTACCAGGGGAGGCCTAGACCAAAACCAAGAAAACTAAACCCCCACAGCTCATCCAACCCAAGATCTTCCCAAATGCCACAGGCTGGGGCCATAGGAGCTACTGCAAGCCAACAGCACGCAAAGGCAGCTCCCCTGGAGCTTAACATGTTCTGGAAAAACAGTTCTTCAGGAATACTTTGTGAGGCAGCTGAGAGCTGCAAGGAGTTAAAGCTGATGTGGGGAGGGGTTACGCACATAAGCCCATGGCAAGATTCAGGTACAATGTCAGACAGTCGTACCTGAGGGATCTCAGTCCAGCTCACACCTCTGCAGACTTCCAGCCTCCCTTTGTATATTTCTACTCTCTGTATTTCTCCCTCAGTGAGTGGGGGCTGCAAAGGGGCTTCTGCTGGACATTTGTTCCTCAAAGCCAAGCTTCTCCCCTATTGTGATATTTCAAATTGCTTTAGCATTTATCTGCACACTTCAATTGCTTTGAAGTATGCAGGAGCTCTGTAGGGCCAAGCATTGACCCAAGTGCACATCCAGGAGTCCTTGAATCAGAGGGACACTCAGATCCTTCCAGCTACCCAAAATACATAGCTCACATCACTACTCAAATTCTTCCATGCTCTCTCTGCAAAGGTACCTCACACCCCGTAGCAGTGAGTAGGTTGTACATTGAAATGCATAGTGAGAATCATTTAGTCATAGGTAATTCCTCAAAAAATTCTCAACCCACTCTCCATTCATCAGTACATCTTGCATTCTACAAAGCTCTTTGTAAAAATGTTCTTTCTTTTTTCCTACCCTCAGAACTGAGGACCTCAGACTCCTGCCGAAAAAAAAAACAAACCAAACCAAACAAAAAACAAAAACAAACAAACAAAAAACCCAACAAACAAAAAAAGATCTTGGACTGTACATCAGCAACTGGAATTAGCAAGAGCCACTTCTGATACATGCAAAACCATGCAAGACAAAAGTCTTTACATCTCTGCTTACAAAAAGCATGTGCCCATGTCACCTCTCATCCCTTGGGGGCTTGGGGACAAGATTTTACCACTGCAGGTGTGTAGTCAATGCCCTGTTTTCAGGCATCAAGTATGAGGAGGGAACATCACACATAAGCAAATTCATAGGTAACAGAGAGTTGCACATCAGGCTGCCTCCTAAGAGGGAAAAGGGAAGGCATGCAATGTGCTGGTGGTCAGATCCCTGAACTGCTGCCCACCCACATGGATGCCCTGACCTGGGACAAGACACATGGGCAGTGCTGCCACATCCCCAGTCATGCCGAGCCAAACTGGTGCCACTGGAGCTACCATCTGATTAATTCCCAGCCTGGGTAATCCACCCCTGATAACACTGGGCTGAAGATACCAGTACAGCCAGCCTGGGGAAGTCCCATGTCAGGAAGCCGTGAATGACACCGTGCTGGAGGTGGCTGATGTGGTGACTTCAGTCAGGGCTGACTGACCGACAGCCCCAGGGCTGGACCTGGCCGTTTATCTGCTCTCCCAGAAAGGCCAGCCTGTCCATGGGCTGATGACAATTGGCAGGGCAGAGGGAAGAGACACAAACCTGGGGTTAGATGGATCACACACAGTGCTTGTAATTATGGCTGCAGCATTTTGGGTCAATGCTCAAGACCTCAGCACGAAAGGACCCACTGCTTGTTCTGGGCCAAAAAGACCAGTGAGAGAGGTGCTACCAGAACTGGTCAGCTTTTTCCCAGCTCTGACCCCCAGCCACAGGCTGGACAGCATGAAATGCAGTGAGCCAGTCTACACTGATCCCTGTCAAACAAAATATTACTGGTTCAAGATCAGGGAGCCCTTTGGACACAGCACAGGAAGATGGCACACACACGGCAAACATGGAGGATGTGGATCTGTGGACACCTCTGCCCATCACCCTAGGATATGCTGGGGAAATATACAGGGACAATAGCACAAGCTGGACGAGACAGCTGATCCCAGCCAACAGAGTTCTATTTCTGGTCAAACTATTTTCAAACTGGATGAGTTGCAGATCTGGCTTACCCTTCCCAAAGGAGATGGGCACGAGTGAGGGCAGAGATAGAGTGGACCTTCACACTTATGTTCAATAAGAGTATTCTCTCATCTGCTAATTTGTTTCTAAAATGAGGGGTCATTTACCACCTTTGAGGTCTTCTGTAATGCAAATGGCTGTGGAGAGTCCTTTCCCACCTGTTACTCCTGTCCAAGAATTCCTGCCCCTGACCAGGTCTTGCAAGACACACCACACCTCTCCTCCAAGTGAGAGGTGTTTTCATGGATGAATGCCATGGAAAAGACAAGGGCAGACACGCCCTCATGTGCAAAACAAACTGCATTTGTTCCTCACCTGGGTGTGCATCTGCATGTGAACTCACAGGCAGGCAGGTATATATATGTGAGCATGTGTTTATTAGCACTAAAAAATGCGTTTGTCAAAATCTCTAGAGTTAAAAAACAATCATTACGTAATTACATCAAACAATTAACCAACTGATTCATCAGCTAGAGGCTCACCAATAACACCTAAAACCCATCCCATCCACTTAACAAGGCAGAAGGTAGCACAAACAAAAGCAGCTCCCAGAATGTGCTGGAGGTTTATGGTCCTGTGCTCTGTCCAGTAAGAGAAAACACTTTCTATTCCTGGCTGTTTGCCTCTGGAAGCTGAAGGCTCTGAGCTGCTCGTTTGAAGTGCTGTGATATAGAGATATTCCCTATAAGTAACCCTTCAGGTCAGTACTGAAGCTCAGCACTCACACAAGGTGCGCATGCTGCCTTAGTCCCTTCATGGTACTATGTACTTAGATCTCATCTCTCATGTTATACAGACTTGAGAGCAACTTGAAGTGACAAACAACTCCTTCAGCATCATTTGAAAACCTTTGTTGGCACTTCTTTCTGCTCATCAGGGTCTGTGAGCACTATGAATATGCAGGACACCTAAAACTGCATGAAACAACCTGCTCCAAGCCTCCAGAAAAGATCTATCTAGTCTTACCAGAGCCGTGGTCTGTAACACTGTGGTTAAGGGGAGAGGACAAAGACAGAACGAAGTTGAGGAAACAAGCTGAACTTTGTCATCTCCTGCTTTTTAAGCAGGTAACCATGCAACACTAATATCTTTAAAAAAGAAGTCTCTGGGTTCGTTCAAAGCACAAAACAGAAGGGGAAGATCACCACTGTTCTTTCATGCACTACTGCAAAGCACCAGGTCCTTTAGAGAATAGCAGTGCTGCCGTGGATTAGGCCCATGGTAAGATGATTTGGCTGTTCCACGGCTCAGTGGATGGGCATGTGGGTTGCACTGGGACCCATAAGCCAAAGCTCACCTCAGAGGTGAAGACCCTGCTGCAGACAGTTACAGCAAACCTGTGTGTGTGACATTCCCGCTGGTACCAGCTGTGTGTACAAGGCTGGTGCATCCTTGCTGGGAAGGTGCCGCCGGCCGAGTCCCCAACCCCCCGGCTGCGGCCACCGAGCACCCTCGGCAGCTGCATCCCTAAGCACGAACAGGGAGCTCCGCAGCGGCTCCGGAGGCGCGGCCAGGCTGCGAGCGGGTACGAAGGCTTGGGCAGGGTGACACTCCGAGGGAGGAGGAAGGCACCGGAGGACTGACTCTCGATCTTGTGCCGCCTGCAGCACCAAAGGCACGGGGCGGCGGGGCCGCTCCTCCTCCGTGCGGGGCTCCAATGGGCGCGGGGGCCGCCCCCGCCCGCCCCTCTATAAGTGCGGGAGCGCCGGCTCCGCTCCGGGACAGCGGCGTGGATCCTGCGGAGCGCCTGCATCGAGCCGAGCTCCGGAGCCGCTTCGGGACAGCCGGGTGGGTCCTGCGGAGCGCCCCTGCATCGAGCCGAGCCGAGCGCCCCGCCGGAGCCGAGCCGAGCCCCCTGCCCGCCCCGCCGGAGCCGAGCCGAGCCCCTCCCGCAGCCGAGCCCCCCGCCCGCCCCCCCGGAGCCGAGCCGAGCCCCCCGCCCGCCCCGCCGCAGCGCAGCGCCGCCTTCCCCCGGCCGAGCGGGGCGCGCTCCGGGCTCTCTCGGCGGAGCCGGCGGGAGCGGGGCGCGGTGCTGTGCCCGGGAGCTGTGCCCGGAGCCGCTGTCACCGCGCAGGGACCCGGAGCCATGGCCGAGCACATAATGATGCCCATGAGCCACGGGGGCACCGGGCTGCAGGGCTACCGCATGGGGGTGAGCGGGCTGCAGGCACCCCCGCAGCACGGGCAGCATGTGCTGAGGACGCTGCCCGCCGCCGCTCAGATGATGCCCTACGGAGGGACCGGCATGGAAGGCGCGATGAGGCCGAGAGCCAACCTCAGCGGACAGATGGGCCACCACCAGATGCAGAACGCAATGATGTTCAGCGGGCCAGCTCAGCAGCAGCAGTACATGGGGCCGGTGGGCACCCAGCAGCTCATGGCCAGCATGCACCTACAAAAACTCAACACCCAGTACCAGGGCCACCCACTGGGCATGAGCAACGGGCCCATGGGAGCTGGTGCCCAGCAGTACAGAGTGGGGCCAGGCCAGCACCCAGGCATGCAACACATGCCCTCTTCGGCGCTGACATTGAATGTTATGGACACTGATCTCATAGATGAGGAGGTCTTGACATCCCTTGTCTTGGAACTAGGCTTGGACCGGATTCAGGAGCTGCCAGAGTTGTTCTTGGGACAGAATGAGTTCGACTTCATTTCAGACTTTGTTAGCAAACAGCAACCCAGTGCCATCAGCTGCTGAGGGGCTTTGAGCTCCTCCTTGTGTCTTGGTGGTTTTGAGTTTGTTTCTAACTTTCTTCACCTGCCATCACCCTCCCTTCCCCTGCCTTGCCCTGTCCTGGATTCCTGCCCTCCCCAAAGGGACAATCATCGGACGCTGGCTTGCAATGGATTGCTTTTCTCTTCTGTGTGGTTTTTCTGTGTGGGAATTCCTGGAGAGGGGGTGTGCACCCCAAACAGATAGCAGATCAAGGGCTCCTGCTGTAGAACTGCCTCGAAATGGCATTAACAGGATTTCTGGCTTAAGTAGAAATAATGAACTTAGGACTTTCCGCAGCTAGGCTTGGAGCACGAGAAGCGATGGGCAGCTGGCAGCCCTGCCGGTAGCTGGATTTGTTCAAGGATTCTGTGGTGCCAGTGGAGTTGAAGGATCCCGAGAGAGGATTGTCTCCCTGGTGCATGATTTGAACCAGTTTCCCCTTGCAAACATGGGTGGGGTTAGATATTTGTTGGGACATTTTACTGTGACAGTAAATGGGTCTTCAGTCGTGTCTGTTCAGCTCGGGAAGGGGCACTTCCCCTCAGCAAGCTTTTTTTCTAACTTAGCAAAATAAAGTATGCCTTGGGGAAGGGTGTGCATATGTGCCTAATGTTCATCTCCGTGGAAGGTCGGGTCTCTGACCTGTACTGCTAATCAACTGTAAAATTTACCAAGTGTTTGAGGTTGATTCAGGCATGAGGCTTAAAGCTGCAGTCTGGCTCCACTTTTTTCCACCTCTGAAACCAAATAAAGACCATGTAACTGTATACTCCAGTTCTAATCTTATTTATTTTCCTATGATTATTTATTTGCAAGGGCTCCTTTTGTTATTTGGCTTTGGGACTGCTGGGAAAGGTGCCTGGAGTGTACTGCAGCTTTAAGATGTTGGCTTCGGAAAAAGCAAGCCTGGGATAATTTTCAAGCTGCTCTGCAGAATAGTCACTTCAACCTGAGATCGTTATGCTGAACGCACAGGACTGTAAATCCAACACCTTTCTGAATGTGATAAAGATGACTCGATTTCCAATTCCCTTGCTCAGAGAAGGTGAAATGTAAAAGCCGGCGGGGTTTGGTTTCCTCCGCTGTCTCGTGTTTCCAGGTGCTGGGGAAGCTCCCGGGAATCCTGGTTGCTGCTGCCCCCTGGTGCTGCCGGCCCTGGGAGCTGGCACTCGGCGAGTCGGAATGTACAGATGGAATTTGCGAATAAAAGCTGAAATATCTCCTGTGTGCTTTTGTTCAGTGCCCGTCTCCGGCCCGGTGTGGAGCCCTGGGAGAAGTGTTGTCTTTGCTTCTGCCAATGGGCTGCGGGTCCGGTCACTTGTGTGCCCCACCTGACACACGAATTGGTAGGACTGTGTTTCTAGTTTAATGCTTGGACTAAATCAGTCCTTGAGGAGTGGCTGGGAGGATAAGATGCTCCTCAGCACTGAGGGCAAACTCCAGTTGTGGATGGTGTTGCTCTGTGGCAGGTTGGCTGCTATTGCTGGCTGACCTGGGTCATAGAACCATAGAATGGATTGGGTTGAAAAGGACTTAAAGATCATCTAGAGTTACTCAAACAAGTGGGTACTGACTCCTTGCACTGCTTCCAGACTGAGTGCAGCCCTGACAGCTGGGCTACAGCTCTCCTAGTAGCTCTCTGCTGCAGTTTTCTATACCACAGAGGCTCTAAAAATCAAGACAGCCTTTGCTCTCCTGCTCTTCCAGGGCTTAGGTTTTTCTTTTTAAAGGGTTTCCAGTCAGTCCCTTTGCAGAGTTCAGGGATATTTCCATGTGTTCCTTTCCTGCCCTGTAGCAGAGGAGCTGTGTATACTGGTGTTGGAGTGGCTGAATCGTTTTGGCTATGGTTTGGATAGTCTGTTTGTCTCCCTGGCCTTGTTTCTTGCACAGCTCAAGAGCAGTTGTTAAAGTCCTGTCTTTTTGGTGGTTATGCCTGGGTAGTCTGGAGAGCTGGTCAAAAAATGACTTGTAGGGCTGGTGTTGCAGGTGGGAGAGCCCTGCTCAGCTCTGTGGCAATGGGCTGTTGGGGACCTGGAAGAGCTTTACTGTCTCTGCATCTGCAGGTTGTAGGTAAGCAGCGAGGAGTTGGCAACCTCAGAGTAAAACTTAGCTGAATCCCAAAATAAACAAGCATGTTCTAGGCTGTCAGTTGTGGTTGTGAGCAGTGCAGGCTGTGGGACACACACCACTGTGACCTACAGTGTCCCAGCTACAAGTGGGGAGCTGTGTCCAGCCCACAGCTGAGGACTGTCAACTTCAGTAATTTCTGCAGAGGTTTACACAGGAACAGGTTTCTCTGTAAGAATTTGATGGCCAGAGGGACATGTCTGTATGTGCTCTTGGAGGGTGTGCAGTGCACTGGGAAAGGTGCTGTTAATTTAAGTCAGAGTAGGGGAACTGACAATACCAGAGATGTGGAGTGACTGGGAGATCACAGGATTTCCTTGGGAATCTGTCCCAAGAAGGTCAGTTGAGATTATTTTAACCCTCCTCAGGTACATCACCTCTTCATTTCCCCAAAAGACACTACTAACTGTGGTCAGTCTCTGATTTTCTAGATAACACAAGCCAAAAGCCTTTATGATTTCTGCTAGAGGCCTATTGGCCTGGCTTGGACTAGACAAACACTGTGATCATCTCTTTAATGCTTTCTTGGTTTAGGTGCAGTTTGCATTCCTCCCCTTCATGCTGCCAGCCCTGCATGGCTTGCATCAGGCACACAGGACCTGCCCCAGCAGCACAAAGATGCAGCTCAGAGGGCTCAGTTCTCCCTGTCTGCTCTGCTGTTCGGTCCATCCCACCTGCCCAGGTCCCCTGGCAAGGTGGCTGACACAACACTGAGCAGAGGTGCCAGGTGGCACAATGGGGTGATCCAGATACCTGGGTCTGCAGGCAAGTTTCTCAAAGATCACCAAAAATATAATGGGGTTAAGCTCTGCTTTTCCCATCCAACTGACACACGTCTCCATCCCATGCCAGGCAGGAGGGCAGCAGGGGCACACCCAAAGCTGTGCTAGGGGCAGGCAGGCATTGCTGGGCAGTGCACACTGCAGAGTGACAGTGTCTGTTGGCTTGGGAGTTTTGAGGACATAAGTGAACTCCTCATGTGGAGAGTGTGTTTACAAGCACGCTCCTCTGAGACACTGGGAGACTGTTTTCTGTGTTGGGGAAGAAGGAAGGTTCTTCAACCCCACTGCCTCGTCCAGGCAGCATGGTTGGGGCACACTACCCTGTCTCCTCACCTAGACTGGATCCTCTGCAACACTCCAAATAGATTTTGTAGCTATTTGTGTCGTGACCAGGGCTTGAGGCAGCCTCTGGGAGCATATGGGTGTGAAGGCACAGAAAGACAAGACCTTTCTCCACATCCCTGTCTCTGACCACATGTCCTTTCGGGGTGATGAAGTCTGCTCATAGTGCAAGGTGATGCAGATTTGCAAAGGTGAAAGTCTGGTGCAGAGCTGGTGAAGGATCTGATAACAGTACATGTCTGGGCACTCAGACGAGCAATGGTTGGTAAATATGAAATGATGTGTGGAGGGTTGATCTTTCTGGACTTCACACAATGCTGTGCTCTAAATCAGCTACTGCCACTCAGCAAAGACCTTAGTCTTACAATGAATGCTCCTATGAAAAATCCCAGCTTATTATTCAGGGGGAGATAGACAAGCAAAGGGAAGGTTAGAAAATCATGAGAAGAGGAATGAGAAGTAAAATCAAACAGTAACTACCCTGCATTACCAACAGAAAATTCAGCTGCATCCTGGGCACTGTCCATGCCGATGAATTGTCCAAAATTCTGGACTATTTCTAGAAATATGACAATGTAAAACTTGAGAAACTGTAGAGAAAGAGGAAACAACTGAGGCAGAGTAATGTCTCTCCAAAGAAGCCACAGAATAGCCTGTGACTCCTCAGTCAGGAAGATGAGTAACAGAGGTTTATAATGTAAATGAAAGGGGAAGGTGACAGAGAATTATTTTCCCCAGGTGTGATGGAAGATATCTGTTGATCTCTGCAAATTTAGGTGGCCTGGGCTAGGGTCAATATGGAGTGAACAAGGTCTCTGTATGGAATGTGGAGCTCATGGAAGCTCTGACAGCACGAGAGGTACATGGGCACTTGGGGATACCTGAACGTTTCTATATTACCTAAAGGCACTGATCCTGATTCTGAGATTCCTGACTCAGAAACAGGATCTTTTCTTTTTTTTTTTTTTTTAATTCATAGGTACATTTTACTTCAGCAATATCTTGTGCCAGTGAAATCCACAAGGGAGTAATCAAGCTCTTCATAAGAAGCTTAAGTTCTCTAAGTGCCTCTTCATTTTAAACCTGCCACCCCCGGATTTTTTTGGGTATCCCCTAGTTCCCAGTCATTTTTTGGTCATCTCCATATCAGTAGTGATTTTATACCTTCCAAGATGTTCCCTCCTGAGCCTCTCCCCATTCAAGAATCACTTTGTCTTGTAGATTGTTGTTATCACCTTTTTCTGTCCTGCCTCTAGCTTTATGGGATGGGGGAGGGAATAGCACTGGTTTAAGCCGTAGATGTGTCATGGATTTCTCCAATGCTATAATTAGGTGTGGTTGTTCTATATTTCAAACATCCATCACAGAACCACAGAAAGATTTAGACTGGAAGGCAACTTTGGAGGTCACTTAGTCCAATTCCCTGCTCCAAGCAGGACTGCATTCAAAGGCAGGATGGGCAGCCCAGGGCCTTGTCCTGGCAGATTTTGAAGACTTGAGAGGATGGGATTTCTCTGGATCTGTATTTCAGTACACTTATTTCCTCTGCACTGCTCTTATTTCTTTCCTAATTTCTCCTTTTCACTTGGTTGCTGGCTGGCACACACAATGACCTACTATTTTCAGAGACCTGTGTGCAGAGCCTCCAGGTATCTCTCCCAAGGGATAATATTCTACTGTAGCTGTGTTTGCATGTACTAGCAGGGTGCTCTCTCACTCTTGACCTAGGAGATGGCATATGGCCACCTCCACATCTAAAATACAAGTTTTACCCAAATACTCAGTTCCTAAAAACTGCACCCCAATGGTCCCTTGTTCTTCCACCAGTTCAGGCACCTCTCAGGGCCATCCTTGTTAAAGACATTCTCCCACCCACACTGCAGCTGCCAACATGCACAGACTGAGGCCACCCTGCCATGAGTCAGTCCTTTGTCTCTGCTACTCTTGAGGTGGTACCACACTGTTCCTCCTTGAGCCTCCCCTCAATGAACCTTCCTCCCTATGCTCCTCCACCCTGGACAGATCAGCTTCGGGAGACAGCACTCTTTCTGTGAGACCCTGCATGGCTTCCATCATATGGTATGTACAATGGACAATCATACCTGAAACATTCAGGGTGACACCCTCCTGAGTTCAAGGCTGGATTTCATTTTAGTTTTAGGGCTCTGTTTCTTCATTCTTTTAAGTCCCATATTTCTGGGCGTGCATTTGCCTCAAAAGTTTGGAATGAGTAGTCCCATCTGCTCCTCTTCTCCATGCTGCCAGGCATCTTCCTCTTGGGACCTCACAGTTCCTGCACCCTTGTCTCCTCAAGCCTTTAGAAAAGTCTGTTTGCATTTCCTTGAGCAGAGGGAAGCTTTGCTCTGCTCCTCTGCAGCACATTTCTGGAGGCAGTTTGTACCTACTGAAAACAGCCAGAGTGAGAATACAATTTGCTCTTGAGACATCTTGACTTTGCTCATGAGTCCTTTGGACTACCAGAGCAGGGAGGAAGAAAGTGGATTTTACCTCACCCCCAAACTCCAAAACACTGTTACTAAGAAATATGCAGTTAAATAGCTTTCATATTCTTGGCTACCACAAAACTGCCTCAGATGTGGTGTTCTCCTGTAGCTGAACTGGTATCCTGGTCAGATACTGATGATTTTTAAAAATAAAACTATGGCTATGTCTGATGTCATCCTGTGCAGTTCCCAAACCAAGTCACAGCACCTGCTTCAAATACAAACTGGCTGCTAGGGATACCCCTCACACTGGCACCTGCAGCAGGGTTCCATGGAATGCTCTGCATGTCAGGTCCAGTCCTGTCTTACAGGTAAGTCCTTCCTTCCATACCAGCTCTCCTCCTGGGGTGTATGGCAAGAAGCAGAGGCAGGTATCAGCTCCCAAGGAAAACATTACTCCACCACCTCCAACTCCATCACACTGTGTTTGGACAGTGCTGAGGCCCTTAATTATTGTTTGTTCCCATGGGCTCCCTGACGATCACATTGCCTCTCTGCACTACCAAGGAAAAGGAGCAATTTGAACTTGAGAAATCAATGGCAAAGAGATGACAAAGAGTCTCACAGCTGCCACAATGGGGCAGAATCCCTCTGGTTTGGTGTGGGATTGCAGCCAGGCAGGACATCCCATGTATCAGGTGCTTTTGCAGAAACCAGAGTTAAGCCTGGTTATGTGAATGCCAGAAACATTTGTGATGTTCCCTCTTCCAGACCTCAAGTTCCAAGCGCTAATGAGGGTATCTGTGAGATCCCACATGTGATAAGCATTGGTAGAACCATGATATAAGAGGTCTCTGACTGTAGCAAAGGATCCTAGAGACTTTCTTGGCTTCTTCATAAGAGCCAAATCTTTAGGAAGCCTTGGAGCCTTCCAGGAAGTGGCAGAATCACGCCAGGGTATCTCTGGACCCCTTCTTGCTCATTTCAAATAAAAAAACATATCTGTCTGGTGCACTGGACTGTGAGGGCTCGTGTGACTTACACAGCACTGCCACTGGGTATGAATGAGAAAGCCAGAAGCAGGCAAAGGTTTCCAGTTTAAGATCGAACATACCCAGGAGCATCCTCCTTCAGCCACAGTTACACACATCTAGTGGCAGCCCGGGGCTAAAAACACTCTTTTCTCCTCCTTTTCCTGACCTCTGCCATCAGTGGAGGTGCTCTGTGTGAGGAAATTCCCTGTGCTCAGATGCACCTCAGTGCATATATACATTGCACTTAAAAAGCAACCTTTCCTCCTTCTGGGTTTATCCTGCAATGCCAGCAGCAGGGCAAAGAACCAGGCAGCAGGTCTGTCCTAGGAAAACAGCATGAGAAACAGGTAACAATTCACATCCTTCTTATTAATGATGCACCAAATGAAATCTGGAGTCACACCAGAGCAGGTTCGACTATTTGCAAAGCATGGGCTCCCCAGGTAGGAACCAATATGCAGTAAAGCACAGTGTCCGTGTGTGACACGGGGAGGAGCTGGCACATGTCTCTGGCTCATCAGAGAAACTACCCCCACGACACCCAAGATTGAAAACATAGCGGGGTGCTCTCCTTCTGCAGCTTCTCCACTGTCTCTGCACAGAGAAGCAATGCCTTAGGGGCAGGGGAAATGCAGCTACAACCTGGCACCACTCATCTGCATGTCCCTGTGGGTCCAGAGAAGCCAGCTCAGGTCTCAGTATATACACACACGGCTCTGGCTCATGCTTGCTGACTTTCTGTTTCGTCTCTCTGTGTATTCTCGGGTGACATGGGGAAGGACACCACAGGAAGAGCAATGCTAGGGTCTGTGCATCACTCCCCAGGGCCAGGTAGGCGAGCTGGAGGCCTTTGAGGATGCCACTGTGGAGTATTCACAGGGGGCATTCTCACTTTGCTGAACTCAAGATCCTAGTGCAGCAGGGATTCCACGTGTGTCTGCATGAATGGGGATTAGGGAAAGTAGCTCTTTGCCAAATCCAAGTGATATTCCAGGGACAAAAGACTAAACCCATAGTAAACGATTTGCAAATGACTGCTTTTGCAAGCATCTAATCCCAACCCAATTCCCAGATCAGCATTTGCCCTGAAGGAGAGGGAAAACAAGGGATCTGCACCTTGAGCCTTTGATAACATGCTGTTGATTAGAAAGCCGGTGGATTACACTGTGGTCCATCCCAGCAGTATTTGCATGCTGAGGGGCTCTTCTGGAGCACATCGTTGTTCACAGCACGTTACAACACTCCTGGTTTTCAGACACTCGTTACAGTCTGCCATTATGTTGCTTCATAATTGCTACACCAAGGTATGGACCAAGTCCTGCTTTTCCTGTTTCAACTGTAAATACAAAAATCGGTTGATTGCAAGGCATTGTAGTGAGTTGAGGAAAGTTTTGACAAGTCAGCCAAGTCCTTTGTTGGTTGTATGTGTGCAGCTCAGAGGCAGTGGGACCCTTCCATGTGCAGGGGCTGTGCTGCATCCTGCAGACTCCGGATGCATGATTATTTCCTTTCCAAATTTGCCAAAAATATCCCTGAGCTCACATTTCCAGGGAATTCTGCAAGTTCAGCCTGCTACAAACATCTATGACCTGCTCATGACCACTGAAATACCGAGGGGCTAAAGAGACCTCAATTCAACAGTTTACTGATCTCCCACGCTGTTGGCTCTGAGCCACAGTCCATCCTCATTGCTTCAGCTGTGTTTGGTGTGCAGAGTCCCATGGAAATCGGTCTCTCTCTGCATGGCTGGAGAGCTAGCTGTGTGCCTGCCCCATCCTCTCCCCATCACTCTGCACACCTCTGCCTTTCTCCAACAGCACAAGACAAACCCCAGAAGGGGACAGAGAGCTTTATTTATTTATGTTATTATTTAATTATTTTTTTAAATTCTCGGCCTAACTTCTGTGCCAGGGGTTTTGCCAGGCACACTTGCCTTCTGTGCCAGAATCACAACCAAAAGTCACCATGTCCCTACAGGTGGGAAAATTTGGGCGATGCTGTGGTGCTGTACTGTGAGCAGTGCCAAGAACAGACTTAGTTTGCAAAGTGGGCACAGCTAGGTCAGGGAATGAGCAGTAGTTTTAATAACTAAACCTAGTCCTAATTGCCTCAGAGTTTCTGGTGAGGTTCAAAATAGTGTCCATGCAGAAAGAGGAACTGCTCACAGAGCCACTGGCCTGCTCAGGCAAGATGGGGGGAGAGAGATAGAGTGTTGCCCGGCATCCCAAAACAATTAAACTGGGTAAAATCGGAAGAAAGGCATCTCACAGAGATAAGATTTGAAGGGGCCTATTTCTCTCCTTTGACAAGTGTTGGGAGAAATGGGTTAAAAGCAGAAGGCTGGTGAGGAGGATTTTAAGTGCTCAAGTGACCTTGCAGCTGGGAATAACCCTTGATAAAGCAGCATGAGCAGCAGACTGATCTGCCTCCAATATGGACAGTTTGTGTACTTCTGTCTGGGTGCTGTTTCAGGAATCCCTGGGATAGCAAGGTAATGGAAATAAATTTGCTCTTTGTGTTTGAGCAGTGGGTTTGTGGCTGTCCTAGCTACCTGCCTGTGCTGACTCACACAACAGGGAAGTAAAGATAGTCAAGGCTCCAAGGCTGTCTTTTACACATCTTGGGGCAGCCAAATCCCAGCTTAAATGTGTGCATGCAGTGAACACTGCACTGCTCTGCAGCTTGGAAAGGTATGGCTACAAGTGCTGCTGATTTCTGCCCATACACGACAGGGATCAGCCTCCTTGGACAAGCACAGCTGTGTCACATATTAAATTACAATTTCTCCTGCAAAGCCTTTGCAAGAATCCGGGGCTGTGAACAGCATGGACTGCACAGCCGAGGGGTTTAGGGGTGAATTAGGTACTCGCTGGAGTTCGGTATCTCTGAGATATTACAAGCTGTCGGTACAGGAGCGTGCCCCCAGCATATGGCCAGTAAGACCTGCCCTATTCACTTCTATCTGAAGGATCTCTGGGTGAGCTCAAGGCAGTGAAAAGAAGGCTGCAAGAGTCCCTAGCCCCCTGCAAGGAAAGGTTCAGCATTGCAGGCTGTTTATAAATAGCCAGTTTCAGGAAAAGGCCCTTTCCGTTCTGGTGTCAGTACACTGAAAAGAATAAACAGCTTTCCGAGC
Organism: Xenops minutus; assembly: GCA_035221455.1. Lineage (NCBI taxonomy): Eukaryota > Metazoa > Chordata > Aves > Passeriformes > Furnariidae > Xenops > Xenops minutus. The sequence continues at coordinate 1,762,551 of JAWWEE010000058.1, forward strand.
TGAAAAAAGTCCTCCGTATCTTCTCATACAAAACCTATATCTGCCTCCATGTGCTCAGCAAGCTCCAACACTCAGGGCATGGCTGGGATCCCCTTGGCCAACAGGGACACACACAGGGGACCCCGAGTCCTGTCCTTCACAGAAAGGTTTGCAGCAGTTTTGATGCAGAAGGCAAGCTCGTTAGCACAGGATGTGCAGTCAGGGCCCTCATTTCTGCACTGCTGACCTGGGTTACGTGGGATCTCAAAAGAGCAAGAGGGCTGAGTGTGCTGGAATAGTGCCCAGCTTCTCCTTCAAGAACATTGCCATGCTTCCACAAATCACCTGAGCTGGACCACCAACTACAATACATGGTAGCTCAGGTAAAAAACAGGTGAATTCTCTGCCAGTGTGAGACTGGCAACAACAGAGCTGGGAGCAATGGGAGAAAGCCTGCAGCTCCTTCTTGGAGCACTGGGCAGCTCAGCCCAACAGTGCCACACGAGAACTTCTTTATGGACTCAGTCTAAGTCAAAGTAACTCTCAGACCTCTCTAGACAGTTTCTGAAATGCTGGCACTTTCTGAGGAAAGCACACCCTGACTTTTCCTTTTGTCTTCATCCTTGGGAACCACAGGACTATTCTGATGCCCAATGGAAAGGGGTTAGAAGTGGGACAGGAGGGGTTTGCCCTTGGTAGGGTGGAGGGGAGGCAAAGCCCTGCAGATAGCTGGGTCCAATTCCATGGCAGGGCCTTGAACTCAGCTCTTTGGAGTAGCCAGCGTAAAGCAGAGAAGAGTAAGGACAGGATGAGATCCCCATCCCAGCACGGCTGCCCCCGGCTGAGGAGGGGTGCTCAGGTGCTCGGGTCTGATTGCTTGGGGGCCATCGGGGTGACAGCACTGCCCTAGCCGGGCACCGCTGAACAGCCGCGGTGCTGACAGAGCCAGCGAGGGCAGGAAGGGTCCCGGGCACCCGGGACCACCCGGGACCACCCGGGAACTCCCACGGGGCGCTGCTGCCCCCTCGCGGCACCGGGCGAGAACCACCGCCCAGCGCGGCCCCGGCGCGGCGGGAGCGGCGTGCGGGTCATGGAGTGCGGGGTATGGAGTGTGGGGTATGGAGTGCGAGGTATGGGGTGTGTGGTGCGGGGTGCGGGGTATGGGGTGAGGGGTGCGGGGCATGGAGTGCGGGGT
>JAWWEE010000058.1:1765070-1779967 GCA_035221455.1 Xenops minutus
CGCTGGACCCGCGCGGCCCCGCCATGGCCCCGCCGCGGGACTTCGGCGGCATCATCCAGACATGCAGCGGCAACGTGCAGCGCATCGCGCAGTACAGTGAGTGCCGCGGGTTGGCCGGGCCGGGCCGGGCCGGGCGGAGCGCCGAGGGGCGCGGCTGGGGCCCGGCTCCCCGCGGTGGTGTCCAGCCCGGCCGCGGGGCGGGGTCAGCCCTGCCGCCGTGTCCGAGCTCCCCTCCCGGTGCTGCCCAGCCCTGCCGCCGTGTCCGAGCTCCCCGCCCGGTGCTGCCCAGCCCTGCCGCCGTGTCCGAGCTCCCCTCCCGGTGCTGCCCAGCCCTGCCGCCGTGTCCGAGCTCCGGTCAGCACCGGGCCGGGCCCCGAGGGCCATCGCGGCCCCCCGAGGGCCAGCGTGCCGCTGTCCCCCCGCGATCCCGGGCGGGTGCTCCTGAGGGCGTGCTGTGGCAGGTTCTTGGTCGCGCGGTTGTCATTTGAGAAAGTTACCGGTATCGCAAGCTAATCATGGAAATACCGGTGCTGATCGCTGAGATGCTGCTCATTAAAGGAGTCACTTCCAAAGGAGTCTGGTATAAACCTTTCTAAGAATACAGCCTGTAACGAAAAGGGCATTAGTCGTTCAAGTGCCCATGCAGGTTTTTAGGGGCAAGGTCAGTTGAATGTGTTGGTTCCTCAGAAAGTTGGTAACTTCTCTGATTACACAAAGCTGCCAATATCACTGAAACTTTTGCTCTGTGATGTTCATTTCCTCTTGGTATGAGCATGACTGAATTGCTTCAGAGTTCACCAAATAACAGGCCTAGTTTGGTTTTTTCCTATTTTTTCTGTTCTTCTTTACACTCTTTCTCCCTTCCATGGGACTTCAGTGAGCCTTCTATTCCAAGCAGCTTGGCTTATAGGACAGGCTTCTGCTGTCTCATGACCCACAGCCACCCTATTGCTGTGCACTGTCTATCTCAAGTGAAACAAATAGCCTTATAGTTTTATCGAGGGGGGTGGGAATTCACAGAACATCTGACTTAATGTTACAGTAGTTAACTTTATTACATGTTATATGAAAGCTTTCCATTCAAACCTAGGAGAAAAAGATACATTGAAGTCCTTATTTCTCCTTTCATTCCCTATAGGGAAAAGAGCAGGCAAACAGTAGGCACAGCTGAGTAATAGTCACTCCTTTGGAAAATCTCTGTAGAGTGAGCATTTCACACAAAATGTACAGAAAACTGGTGGCCTGAGCTGGCAAAACTGTTGCTTGCTCAGGTAATGCAATAGTCTTGCAGCTAGAGCAGAGATTGAAGTGTTTTAAGTAATCGTTACTGTCAAGTAGTAAGTACGTGGAATTAAAAGGGCTTGGAGACTGAAGCTGTTGGCTGAGAGGGGCTTCCTGTGTTGGTGCATACCCACCATTCAAAGAATAAAGAGGTCCATCCCTTTCCTTTGGTTTCCCAGATGCTTTTCTCTCATTTTGTGTAGGCTGTGTGTTGTTGTTGGCTGAGATAAACTAAGCAAAGTGAACTGCTGAACCTGGCTCAGGATTGGACAAACAGCACATTGCCTGGCCTGGAAATGGGACTATGCAAGAATCTCCCCCAGTGGAGAAAAATAAGTCACAGAGTATCTGGACATTATGGCACAAATGCTGTTTGCCAAGTCCCTGACATCCGCACACAGAGTGCAGTCCCCGTGCCATTTGTCACCAACCCGACTACAAATTTTTCTGACCTTCCTGTGTCTGACAGAGCTGTGAAATATTCTCAGTCTTGCTTGCTGGAAGCCAAGCTCAGAGTGCAAGGAGTTGCCAACCAGCTCCTCATTGTGTGACCTAATAGAAGTCTGGAATTCTCAGTGAGAATACCCTCAGTGAATGCAAAAGATAATTACTGGCTAATTACTGATTGGTTTGTATTGCAACCTTGGCTGAGCTGCCCTCGTTATAATCCATTGGACATCACTTTAAAAGAAGTGGCCATTGTAGGGATCTGATGTTTCTTCAGCAACACATTTAATCAACTGCAGAGGCTCCAGGCTGAAAGCAGAAGTTACACAGCAGGATGTGACTGAATTGGAAAAGCTCTTGTTAGACTCATGGGGTAATTCAGTTCAGTTCAGCTGCCTATGGAATTATATTAAGGTGATTCTCCTTGATCTTGCCTCTCAGTGGTGATGTGATAACATGCAATTTCATGATTGATTTGAGCTGATCAATTTTTGTGCTGCTGTTGTAAGTGCTGAGACGAGCACTTCAGTAATGATAAAAATGTGCTGCTGCAGAATAAAGTGGATCAGCTTCTTGATCTGTCAAAAAAGTATTATAAGACAGAGGGAGTGGGCAGAGGAGATGGTACTTGCTTTTTAGGTAGGTTAATCGTTTGATGTGATTTGTTGTGTGGTTTCATGATCACTAATGCTTGCACAAAGAAAATATTGGAAAAACACAGGAGATAGGGGAGAAGCAGGTCCCAAATATCTCTTGCACTACAACATAATTTCAAATTGATGAAAGCCAACTGTGCAGTGTACACTGCTATCTGCTGTTCTTGAAAGATTGTTTATGCCAGTATTGTGAAAGGCTTCAGCTTTCATGAGTAGAGAAATTAAAGTTTGGTTAGGTTTGGGGGTTTTTTTGAAACTGATAGCAACCCATGACTTTTTTTTTTTTTAAACAGAGCTGTAATAATTTAAGTAACTTAAAAATATGTAAAAGTGGCAACACAGCATATTGAAGTTGTTCCGCAGCAGTGATAGCCTAAAATACAGAAATAACAAGGCTGATAGAAACCATCAGCTCTGTTAGTGAGTCTAAAAAGATTGAGGAAGAGGGGAGCACAAGGTTTTAGCTCCACAGACTTGTCTGAAGGGTATCTGTGCCTCACTGTCCCTTTCTTACCTGAAAGTTAATTTGTTAGGCTGAATCATGTCTAGGTAGGGATGTTTAAAATACACTTTGCATTTCACAGAATCCGAGAACGGGTGGGATTGGAAGGGACCTCAGGAGTTTATCTGGTCCAACCCCTGCTAAAGCAGGTTCCCCCACAACAGGTTGTGCAGGATGGTGTCCAGGTGGGGCTTTAATATCCCTGGGGAAGGAGACTCCACAGCCTCTCTTCAGCAGCCTGTTTCAGAACCCTGTCACGCTCACAGCTAAGGAATTTTTCCTCATATTTACATGGAACTTCCTGTGTTTCAGTTGTACCTGTTGCTCTGTGTCATATCACTGGGCACCACTGAGAAGAGTTTGGCCCCAACCCTTAAGATACTTGTGTATATTCAAAGCAAAGAAGTGTTGTCTTACTAGCCTGAGTTAAGTCAAACATTGAAATAAATCTCTTTGGAAAAGCTAAAAGGATATATTCAAGAAGGAATAAAGAACTTGTCTTACTAACTCATCACTTGTGATCTCTTTATCTTCAGCTGCTCAAATAAAGAATTTGATGAGCCAGCTGGGAACAAAACAGGATTCCAGCAAGCTTCAGGAAAACTTGTAAGTATTAAATGAGCAAACATTGGTATATGTCCTCTTTGATTTCTCTCTGTATTCTTAGAGGAACTGGGTTACTTGCTGTGCGGAGATGCTTTATTAGATACATTACTGCGGTCCTACAAACCCAGAATGACTAGCTGCATTAAGTAGTTTACTGGACAAATTAAAAAAATGTCTGCAGGACTCTGGACAAGCAATCCAAAACTGTTGGATAGGAATGGTTCTATACTGTTCTTCTATATAGCTTTTGTATAGTTTATTAAAAAAGTAACAGTACTTCAGCCACGCATTAGCTGTCCTCTGAGGAGTAGCCATGGTAGCTTCACTTGTGATTTAGAAGAAATTAATGCCATAGTCGGTACTTGGTCCTCACATAAGAAAAAACATCAAGGAATCGCCATAAATTGTGAAAAAGTAGCTTGTAGTACAGATGTATTTATGCAGTAGAGAGATTCGCAATCATATATGGCAGACAAAATGTCACATTTAACTTCAGAAGAATAATATGCCAATGAGGGACAATGTAGAAGGTGTATAAACAAGTGTAGTCCAAATTGATTCCTGGAGAGCTTGAACAGGGACTCTCTGTGTCTGTGCATCTTTCACAAATTCATAAAGCATAAATAGCAAGATATGAAAATAATAATTTCTAGGTGATCATCAAAGAATACTTGAAAGTAAGTTCTTCCATTCTCTCTTCGTGCAACTGTATCTTGAATCTCTGAATGCACAATTTTCCCTGTTTTTATAACAGCTGATCTTTGGTAAGTCTGTGACTTGTGGTGGAAGCTACATATACCACATTTGAAGGATGAGGTCAGAACCCACTTAGCAGAGAAAGCGATTTGCTTCCTTGAGCTCCTCAGTTGATTCAATCTCTGTTTAATCAGTGGATTAAAGAACTAATCACTGGTGACCAAACAAATGCCTTTCCATTTGATGTCACTGTAGAAGTGGCATAATCTCTCTTCTTTGAGGTGAGAGTGGCTGCACCCCACAAATTGTCAGCTGCCATACAAACTTAATACCAAAATGCATGGATGGTTTATTCAGCTCACATATACAGATTAGGCAATAACAGAGCCTGAATGCCTTGATTTGTGCACCTAGTGGGCTGAGTAGGTGACTTTCACTTAAGCATCTTGTACCCATTGAATGAAAAATTGTTTCTGTTTTAGTATTTTGTGTCTTCCTGGTTTACAGTGTAGCTTTTGTGTAGTAGTATTAGGTACTTTGCAACAATAACTTCAGATTGCAATGTTGTTGGAAAACATAAAGGTTCAAGGGAAAGCCGTGCAATTCCTGAAGTAGAAGCTGGATCGTTTCTCTCTCTCACCATTACTTTTCACAAGAATGAAGAAGTTAATATCTCAGAGTCCCTGTACTTTTATCAAATGTACATTTAACCAATGGAGTTGGTGGTTGTCAAGTGAACAGTTAATTACTAATTGATAGCACAAGGAATTCACCCTAAAAGAGGGTTCACTGAATACAGTTGTTTCTTTCTTATGCTGTTGGAGAAAAATATATTTGTAAAGCTATTGAATTATACTCGTTAGCTGGAAGCACAGAAATTATTTGAATCTATTTTTAAAAATGTAGTTCAGCATCAAGTTGATGTTAAAAACTACATGTACATCTCTGATCCTTTAGGTGGAAAAAAAATCTACTGTATAGTTAGGTGATCTCATCACTTTGGACAAATGGAACTTGTGTAACTGCTTTTGAATTTTATTTCAGACAACAGCTGCAGCACTCTGCAAACTGCCTTGCCAAAGAGACCAATGAATATCTAAAGGAGTTGGGGTCTCTGCCACTTCCTCTGTCTGCTTCTGAACAGGTAGGCAGGCAGAATTTTCTGGACATATTTCTAGATTACTTATTTCATTAAGCTAGTGTAGACCACAACCTCCCAAAGCCTGAACTGGCACGGCTGAAGAGACAGCAGCCTTTTGGAATGAAGGATGTTGGTGTAGTAGGGAAACTCACTGAACTGGCTGCATCGTATCTGCTTATATGACACTGTTTTCCAAGGGACAAACAGTTATAAAACTTTCTCGCGTGAGAATAAGAGATGCTGAATGTTTGAGGAGAGCTCAGTATGCAATTCTGGTTTTTCTGTGTAAATTTCTAAAAAATAATCTTGTTTACAAAGTGCCTGGTTTTGCAAGGCAGTGTTTGAGAGTAAGAATTCAGCGCAAACTGCCTATCAGCATGAAATGTGATCATGCCAGAAATCTTTCTTTTGCATGTGATTTATTAGTGGGGGAAGGGGAGAAGCTGACTCACCTTGCTCATATTTGAATAAAGCAAAATATAACAAGGAAAAGGTTATGATTTTATCTCTTACCAAAGAGTAGTTTGAGCTTCTGCTCCCTCTGGGAAAAGGAAGGGACACTCCTGTGCTTTTTGTGTTAATTCACCACTACCTGCTTTTGTGATGCTCTTTTGGGACCCTCTTCTGGAGATGTGGGTCAGCAGATGTTGTTTTGGTCTGATTCTGTAGTGAAAGGTTTATATGCCAGTTGGAAGCATGGCCATGTTTTGCTGGTTTGTTCAGCAAATATTTTTCAGTTAATCTTTCTGTGGTGAACAGTATCCTGTCATATGTGTCTCACTGAATGCAGCCTAGCGAAAATTCAATCAAAATCTGCAGGAGCTGGCATCAGCATGCTGAGAATCTGCTCTGGCAGAAGGGTTGTTGCTTCAGAGGGCTGATGGAAGCTGCAGTGTATTATGAGGCTGCTGTAGCGGCTTATTATAGAAAAAATATAAATGAAAACATTTATTTCCTTGAAATGAGTGTTGAATTGATGCAAGCTCATTGCAGGTTTACAGTCCTGGAAAATGCACAATTCGAGCCAGCTGTTGAAAACCTCTCTATCAGAAAACATAAGAACTGACCTAGTGTTGAGTGTCCTTGAGAAGGCTTTTCCACAGCTTTTCATTTCCCAGCTCTGGGATGTCACAACACTCAAAGGACATGTTCTGTGGAGGCTGAATAAGTTGACACTGTTAAATGAGGATGAAAAACATTATTACAAGTAATGAATTTGGAGAAAAGATAGACTGAAATGGTTATCAGGACTAAGGATGTTATCTGATCTGATAACAGGCTTCTGGTGTGGTATGGCTGGGAGAGACAGCTTAGGAGACTGGGGCAATGGGTGTTGTCATTAGTTCTGGAAGTGTGGGGCTTCCTATATTTGTAAGAAGTACTGACATTACCTGAGTAGACAAAAGGAGAGTAAAGGCATTGTAGGAAACCAAAAGATACATAATTAAATGCGGTGGATTATTGGAATGTGATTTGAATAAAAGTAATGGTGTAGAAGACCTCTCTACTTCAGACTTAAAACTAGATTGAAATTGGAGAACTTTGTTGCACACAACTGTCCTGGTGTGGGCAAAGCATGGAACATTTTCAATAAGGAATTAAAGCCCGATGGGCTTTTTGCTCTCTCCAGTGCCCCAGACTGCTGAAACCAAAAGATTACTGATTGCCAGCATTCACTGTTATTGTTCTTGTGGTGGTTTTTTGAGAGTCTTACAGTCACTTTATAATGAATGAGAGTGTCTGAACACTTGTTTGTGTTTCAATTCCTCAGCGCCAACAGAGGCTTCAGAAAGAACGATTAATGAATGACTTCTCTGCAGCCTTAAATAACTTCCAGGCAGTACAGAGGCGAGTGTCAGAGAAGGAAAAGGAGACTGTAGCAAGGGCGAGAGCTGGCTCCCGTATCTCTGTAAGTATTGGAATTTTGGAACAATGAGTCTTTCAAGAGATCCTGTATTTGCCTCCCCAGCTCATATCTGTCTACTGACACCTCACTGAGTGCAGCTGAGCCCTTGGTGCAGTAGTTTTGCCATTCCAGATGTTGTAAGTAATCATTGATGTAGAGGAGGGAAGGAATCCTGGGAGTAGCAACTGTTGTGGAGGATGAGATGGGGAGTCAAAGTCTAGTGAATAGCAAAGCATTGCAGGCTGCTCTCTAATTGATGTCAGCCCTAGGTTATAAAATTTAAGAGTTCAAATGGAAGCTTACCACACCTTAAATTACATCTTAAATCTCACACTATGGTGCTTTATATGTTATAGCTTCTGTCTCGCTAATATCTCCAATGTGTGTTCAAACCTTTTTCCTGTTATGTTTTATCAAACCCTTGTGGCTACTAAGAATTCGTAACAAAAAGGCCAGTGAAGGTATTTCCCTCCCCTTGCCTCAGGGCTTTGTGTTAGCTCTGGATTCTTAATTTTTTCAAGGGAATACATTTATCTGTTGGATTATGCTCTAAATTTTTTGCTTCATGTTGGAAAAGCAAGTAACAAACACTGACAGCTGATCCAAGGACATGGACTGGCTGCTTTTGATCATTCAATTACCTCTGATTTGCAGAGACAATCTGAATCTCAAAATTTGAATGTGAATGTGAATATGAAGCTAAATCTAATATTACTTCACCTGAGTTAAATCTGAGCTGCAGTGTCAGTAGCATTCTCCAAGAACTCTCCGGACAGTACTCTGGGCTTCAAGATGCTGCTGGTGATTTTGTGAGGGGTCCTGGTGAGGCTAATGACTCATTTCTCTCTTCCAGGCTGATGAGCGATTCAGAGAAGAACAGCTTGTTTCATTTGATAGGTAATAATTTGTTGTACTCTTGAGGTTTTCACTACATATAACTAAAGTTTTTATGGTAACATATGTTATTGAAATTTGGGCCATACTCTGCTGGCTGAATGTAAAGTGTAAAGAGTTGAAAAGCAATTATTACAGCACATGTAATATACAATGTAAAAAATTAACTGCATATGACAGTATTTTATCCTCCTTAAATATAGATCTTGTGATTACTACCCTGAGGGTAATAGTACTGTCCTTAGGATGTGGCAGCTGGAGCTCCTGGTTTTCTGGCCTGTAAGCACAAGATTACCAGACAGCATTTCACTCACTGTGACTCTTTCCACAAAGAGCTGCATATTTATTTCATTGTTTTGGGTGTTCTCCAGCAGCCCAATTGGAGCTAATGCAGAGTAGCAGATTAGAATGCCTAAAATTTGGAAGTCCTGGATATAATGCACTGACAATCTAATTCTAGGTCATGCACAACAAGACAGCGTTACTGTCACCTATTAGACAGTGTGTTGCTTGTGCAGTAACAGCGTGCCTGCATGGTAAAATGCTACACCAATTCTGCAGTGTGGCAAAGAGAATCTGGGATGCTCCAGAAGTGTCTGTGGTTACCCTGTCAGCTAGGCTGAAATCTGTTGGCCCTGTCTGTATAAATCCTTTCACTTTCTGAATCAAGAGACTTTGCTTACCTGTCTCAGCTGTACATCCTCCCGCTGCAAACTGGCCTTCATCTGCTCAGCTGCTTGTTGTGCATCCCTTCCTTAGCCCTGGGCTTTCACACTGAGTCAGGGGTGAAATCCCAAGCTGTTCAGATCATGCTGGTGCTGGGATGAGTATGAAGGCCTTGCACACTAAGGCAGTGAGACCCAGACAGGTACCTGTTCATGGAGCCTCTAAGCTAAGTGAGAGATGGTGGCACTCAGCAGCTATTCCACATTCAAAGCTGTTCGTGTGTGCCAGGTGCCAGAAACTTCTGCTTTAAAGATCTGCAAACCTTGTGGTCACCTCAGAGCGGAATTGCTGGAATGGTCAGCTACATGACCTACTCATGTAGTTTATCTTCATTTCTTTAGGCACTTTGAGACTTTAAAACTTACTATTTAGTGTTGTATACGAAACACTAGAACGGTACAGTGCTTCCTGGCACACTTCTCTGTTGAAAAGATGGAGATGTTGCTCTTGAAGGATTTTCTAAGCTGAACATAGAGATGGCCTTTTGTTATAGGTGCTGGCTCCATTATAACTGGTGTAACTTCTGCAGCAGTTGTGAAGAACCAGCTCATCAGGAGAGAGGTAGACTGGGATGCAGAGTTACTTGGTTTTTAACATCTCTTTTGGTGTATAATATAATCTGAAGTTCTTACTAGACTAATGAATTAAAAAACTAAAACAGTTTAATTTTATCTCCAAATGCCAGATAGCAAGCAAGAATCTTTGAATCTAGATGCTTGTCATGTGTCCTTTTGTTCTGATAAAGTGCTTGCAGGCTGCTCTCTACCAAAACTTTTACCCTGATTTCTTCCTTTGGGGTGGGATGGTAAGAAGGAAGGAAGGAAGGTAAAGTACTTGAAAACAAAAGCAGAACTGATATAAGCAGGTTCCTTCTGTAGTGCTGTAGATGACTGTCACATCATAGAACAGCATTCTATGTAATGTCTTTCCAGTTTCTTCACTTTGCCTGATCTGTCCCTTTTATCACTTGTTTCAGTTTGTGACTTGTCACAAATCAGTCCTGTCCCTGTGCACAGTGCAAGGGCCAAGAACCTGGGGGTTGTTCTGTAGGAAACTCTTCAACTCACTGGTGCTTTTCTACCAATGCAGCGTGGAAGTACCTGTAGTCAGAGAGAGTCATACTTTCTTTCTCTCTCTTTGCAGTGGTGAAGATTGGAATCAAATGCAGTCTCAGGAAGAAGATGTGGCAATAACAGAACAGGACCTTGAACTCATTAAAGAAAGAGAAACCGCAATCAGGCAATTAGAGGTGACCAGTAGATCCTGCAGTTAACAGTAATGGGAGATAAATCAAAGGAGTGCAGTGCTAATGAATGGGATGGGCTGAGGAGAGCTGAAGGTGGAGGAACAGAGTTCTTTGTAGAGAGGATTGATGCCAACATCAATCTCCCTGCTCCTGTTGAAGGAGGTACATTTTCCTTCAGTGGTGACTGGTGGTCCTTCAGAGATGGCCAGAGCAACTCGTTACAGTGTTCATCTCAGTTCCATACTGTGTTGATTGCTAGTGGGATGAAACAAATAGTAGCAGGAGTATTGTAGGCTCCTGTGCTGATGCCAAGTTGCACAGACAGTAACATCAAGTCACCTCAGTCAGTGAATTGCTGGTGTCTATTCTGACCCTTTGAGCAGTGGTCAGAAGAGGTAATAAGGAGGATTAGAAAAAATGTACCCAGTGTTTGCTGTAACTTGTTAAACTGTTGTCTTCAGGCAGATATTTTGGATGTCAATCAGATATTTAAGGATTTAGCCATGATGATTCATGACCAAGGAGACATGATTGGTAAGTGCATTTGGATAATAAGAAGTTTCTTCTTAGTTCACTTACACGTTTTGCCTATATAATTTAAATTTGCCAGTATTTTGCATTAAAAGTATTGTAATTCTGGTTATAATTTTTGAATTTCTGGATCTCTGAAATATTTTACAATGAGTTCTCTTGTTTTTTCCATAGATAGCATAGAGGCAAATGTGGAAAGTGCAGAAGTCCATGTGGAAAGAGCCAGTGAACAGTTACAGAGAGCTGCCTATTATCAGGTAAATTCTATGTGCTTTACTTTATTGTCAGTTGAGCAATAATGGAACAGGCAAAGCAAGACACATACTGAGCACTGCAGCACACCAAACTAGTTATTAAAACCAGCTCATGCAAGCTGGCACTCATTCAAAATTAGCTGCAAGGAATATATAAAGCATTTGAGTCAAAAATGCAGTGTTGAAATTCACCTTCTACTTCAGAGGAGATAGAGTCTGTCTCTTCATGTAAGTGTGCTCTGCAAGTCTACGTGTTTACTTGTCTTTGTTGTTCTTAGGAGTTAGCAGAACAAACAACAATAAATTTTTATGTTGTATCCAACTTGTAAACATATCAGCCAAGACACTGACATGCAAAAGTCTGTGCTCAGATTTGGGAAATTTCCAGTGGCTAGGATTTGCAGCATTTCTTTCTAACTCCTGAGTTTCTATGCCATAGTCTGTACTCCCTGTCCCACCAAACCTCTAGCAGTGGTTCTCACTGCTGTGTTATAGCCAATGTTTTCTGTAGGTTACTTTCATGATCCTTGTCCTGTAGGTCCAGGTTCTGTGAGGGTCCTTCTTTAGTCACTGCTGGGACGTCAGGCCTCCACACAAGATAAATGGTGGACTGTTCCAATCTGTGAAGTGGGAGGTACTGGAAAGCAATAAAACTCTAGTGCTGTTTAGTGCAGGAGAGGGAAGTAGGTTTTACCGTCTGACAGCATTTAGTAGTATTCTCTCTCTCCATGGCTTCCTTTACATAGTTTTGAGGTATTTATAAATTTTAAGATTGGGAGCTATTGGACATGTTCTGGATGTGGTTTTTTATGGATGGAGAAGAAAATGGTTATATGTAACTACCCTCAAATCCTTAGACACCAAGTTAAAAATATTTGGTTTATATGGATGGACTGTAGTTTCTTGTGATGAATAAAGTGAGCAAAGCTGTAAAATCCAAGTACAGTAACAGTACATTAAATCCTTTAAACTGTAGAAATGCAACACCAAGCCTAAGTGACCAAGGGGAGATGGTATCAGAGAACTACTTGGGAGTTTGATTAGGCTTTCCTGAAAAACCTAAATAGCTAGAAAGGTTTAGCTTTCTCTGAGGCTTGTATTTTCCTTAAGAGAAGCAAAACATGATATTTTGACTTAACTGCATCTCTTAGACCACTGCACTCCTAAAACTAAAAATATTCATCTGTAGAGTCATGCAGTTTAAGAAACATGTAAAAGTGTTCAGACTACATTGGTTACTACTCTTGAGTAACTGTGGGTATCAAGTGCTCTGGTTCACCCAGGCTAGGAACAGGAATGGTGGCCTTGTTTTTTCCTCTTGTCAACTGTTCCTGGTGTCAGTGGCTTTTTTTTCTTCTCTTATTAGAAGAAATCCCGTAAGAAGATCTGTATCCTGATGTTTGGCCTTGCTGTGGCCTGTTTAATCATAGGACTGATTATCTGGCGGATAACAAAATGAATCTTCCCATGGAACTCCGTCTCACTGCTGAGATTTTTTTCTCTCAGACCAAACAGGCTGACTAGTCTCGGACATGAATTGACCACCCTGAGAGAGCACGAGCTGGAACTACTTCTAGTAATAGATATTAGCAACTAATGTGCAGATAACTAGTATTTGGAATTAGTGAACCATGGAGACAGTATTTATCAGTTTATATACAAATTATATTGTTTTATGTAACTAAAATCTTGTGATTTTGCTTTCTGTAATGTATTATGCCCTGTCCCAACTGTATGCTGAAGTGTGATCAATAATTGGAGATGTCTTCTTTTTGACAAGTGGTACAACTCTAACATTTTGTGTGTGTAGGTAACTTTGTTGGACTGGAATGAGAATGACATTCAAAGACAGCACACGACCAAGTCACATTATGTAAATCCAGCAGTTTCTAAAGTCTCCAGTATCTGCCCCATGGTTTTATTGTCTCCAAGTGGCTGTGGTGCTACATTCTCTTGAAGAGAAAGACATTGTTAAAGATTCGAGAGGCAAGGAGAGTATATATGGATGAACATTGGAACCACTGTGTGCTGGTCAGTTTAGCCTTGAGACTTGTAACTGTGTTGTTTGATTTTTTTAAGAGTGGTTGGGGTTGATTTTTCCCAAAATGCATCATTTGAGGACAGAATGTCCTTTGACTTACAATCTTAACAATGCAGCTTCCTTAGACAAACTAGCTGGTCGTTTATTAGTGAACAAATAAATCTCTTCCAATGCTGACTCTTAAGCACTAGGTATACAAAGTTTAGCTGCTACTCCAAATTGGTTTTAGAAGCTTCCAGGGAGAAAATCACACAAAGATGAGGAAGTGGGCACCTAAGTTTACAAGCTAAGTAAGATAGATGATTGTTGGCACTTCTGAAGAAGTACTTTTGAAGTTCACTGGTAGTGTAGTAGTAAATATTATGTGTGGCTTGTGATCATCTGGTGTTTTCCATTCTTTATGGAACAGAAAGTGCAGAAACTGGCTGAGTGAAGTGGTCAGATTTTCAGACTGAGGATGTGTGTCCAAATGAAAAAAATTGCTGGTTCCAGCTCACAGAGCTGGGCAGAGCACAGCAGCCACTCCCCACCTAGATGTAGCTCTGAACTGACATGCACTGAGGGAACAGGAATCTGTCCAAAGCCCAAGGGAGTGTGGTAAATGCAGCATACTGACCATTTTTGTATTTATCTTTATTCCATGTCTCCTCTATAATAAAGTAAATGTGAAAGCTGGGAAGGGAGTATTCTCCCAATTGCACAGTGGTTTGCACTATTGCGCCATCATTCCATCTAATAATCATCAATAAACACTTTTAAAAGCTTCTGTCAGGGCTCCTTTCTCTTGCACTTTAGACACTGTCACAGGTGTGTTTGCAGTTCTCTCTGTAAGCAGAGTAGAAGACTTTACATCAGTGCAGTGGTGTCTCCTGCATCTTTAGTTCAGTGGTCCCTGATTCTTAGGTGGAAACACAGAATTCATTTCACGAGGACATACACAATACTGCTGTGCAGAGTCCTGTACAATAGCTGATCCGTGAAAAATTCATTGTTGAGCAGTGTTGGGTCAGCTTTGACTATTTGCCTGTTGCTAGAACTTGGCATCTTTGCTGAGCCTGTATGGTAACATCTGACTTGAGAGCAAGGGAACTGTGTGTTGTTTTGCTCCATTTTTAAAGTATTCGTCAGAAATGGGAGAGCCTGCTGCTCTGTGCCTGCCTGCTGCTGGGCAGAGTCCTTTGGGTGTCTCACTGCTGTGGGAGAATGAGAGCACCTTCCTCCTCACCAAGCCTAAAAGGGAGCACTGGTGCACTATTTGTAGGCCCCATCGTTCCCTAGCCTGTTTGAGCCCTCTGGAAACTGGGATTGAGGACACTGATCCGAGTTTCTGGCGCAGGGTTGGTGTAACTCCTGCCTCCTCTGCACATCGCTGATGGGAGCCGCAGAAATGGTGCCGGCACTATTTGCCATAGTCTTGACTGCTATTCCTGAGCTTGGGAATTCACCGCCGGCGCTGTGCTCGCTGCGGAGGGGACGGGATGGGCGCTCCCAGCGCGGGGCCGTGCGGGCTCTGAGAGACATTCCCGCGACATTGTAGCTCCGCCTGGGCGTACTGGGGAGATGCGGCCCCGGTCCCTTCCCCTTTCCCTTCCCCGGTCCCTTCCCCTTTCCCTTCCCCAGTCCCTTCCCCTTTCCCCTTCTCTTCCCTTCCCCTTTCCCAGCCGTTCCCCGGGCGGGGCCGGGGCAGAGGGGGCGTGGTCAGTTATGGGGCGGGGTCTGGGCATCGTGGGGGCGGGATCAGAGGACAGAGGGGCGTGTCTCGAGTAAGCCCCGCCCCCGCGCGGCACGCCGTGCGCGCGGCCCCTCCCATGGTGCCCCGCGGCGGCTGAATGCGGCAGAGCCAAGATGGCGGCGGGCGCGGCCCCGGCGGGCGGCGGGGCCCTGTTCGAGTGCCCGAGCTGGTGAGGGCGGCCGGGCCGGCCGGAGGGCGCGGGGCCGCGGCCCCCGGGGCTGCCGCGGCGGGACGGGCC
>JAWWEE010000058.1:1780477-1790727 GCA_035221455.1 Xenops minutus
CCCTGCCCGCGGCGCCGGGGCCGCTCCCGGCAGCGCCGAAGGGACACGCGGTGTGGTGCAAATTAAATATCCTGCTCGGGGGGTGTGTGCGGTGTGGGAAAGCTGCCGGCCTGAAACCAGCCCGGAGTTTTCACTGGGTTGAGTCAGCGCTGAGCGGTGTGTTGCAGAAGCTTCGGGACCGCAGGGCCGGGAGCGGGGCCGGGCCCTGCCGGGAGCGGGGCCGGGAGCGGGGCCCTCGCTCCGGGGCCGGGGGGGCCTGGGCGCGCCTCAGAGGGGTCGGGGCCCTGCGCGGGTTTGGGTGCCCGAGCAGCGGGGCGGGCGCGGGTGTTTTGAATGGCCCGCACAAGGACACCCGAGCGCCGTGCTGGGGCCAGCCCTGCTCTGCACGCAGCCTGGGCTACCTCGCTCAGGGCGTGGATGCTTTTTGATTTTGACCCGGCTTTAAGTTTATAAGTGCCTGCTTTAGGCAGTGAAGCCATTTAACCCTCTCATGGGAAAGATTTCCTCATGTATTTTAGGATCTTGTTTGTGCTGAACATAGACAATTACAAACATCTACTTGAGATAGGATGGTGCTCCATAAGATGATGACACAATAGACTAGATAAAGCCATAAATTATTCTGGATATTCAACTTGAAATTTTAAGTATCATCTATTTTTATTTATTGCTTTTATGAAACAGGGATTACATGTGCATTATATTCCCTGGTAAAATGGAATGGCTTGTGCCTTTGAAAGCTGTAGATGGAACAGCTTGTGAAATGCTTGGTCTCAGTGGCTTGCATGCTATTGCAGAAGAATTCCTAAAGCAATCTCATCGGGAGGGGAGGACTGTTACACGTGTGCCTGTGAGAGCCTCCTCAGGTACCTGTTTCTGGCTTTAGCTGCAGGGCAGGGTTTGACAGATGGAGCTTGCTGTGCTGCTGCCCTGCCTTGGCTCTGGAGCTCAGTCTCTTGTGCTGAGTGAGAAATCAGGTGGGATCTGGGAGATGATCCAAGCCAGGGGGTCACAGCCAGCAGGAAAAGGGATGTGTTTGGGTGCCAGGGCCTGTTGTATTCTGACAGTTCTCAGATTTTTGGTAATTTGCTTTTCGCAACCTGAATGTCCTTTTACAATACTATTGAAAAATCCTTCTTGGGTCCAGCAAAGCTCCTGTTGGACTCTCTCCTTATACGTTCTAAAGAAACTCCTTCTTTCCCCTCATATTTATGCACATTGTAATAATTTTAGGGACCAAGTTTGGTGCAGCTGTACCTGTGTGCTAAAGGAGTTCCTGATACAAATTGATCTTGTCCAATTGGCATGTGTAGTCATGGCAACTAATGTAGGTGAAAGATTTGTGTGGAAGAACGTAACATTTTCCCTTTATGCTTCTTTTAAAATGGATAAGCTGTTGTTTCATAAATGTAAAAATAAAAAAGTAGACGAGCAGAAAGCCAGTCTGGAGACCTTACAGTCACAGTGTTTGTGTTCTGTGAACCCAAAATGGGAAGTATTGGGTCTTTATGGCTGGTGGTATCCACGGCCTCACCCTGTAGGAGCGAGTACCTCTCCTACCAGAGATTGGTTTATTTCTGGTTTATTTTTATAGTTTGCAAAACAAGTAGAATATATTTCATGTTAAATCTTTGGATGCTTTCTGCTGGCATCTACTGAACTAAAGATCCCAGATCATGGGTTAAAAGTGTTTGTTCCTTTCAGAGCAAACCAAAGAGCACATGGGTATGATGGGGAATCAGTGATGAGCCTTTCGCAGATGGGATTCTCCAGAGTTGAGATGGTTTGCAGTAGCAGGCTTGGACCAGTAGTGGGGTTATTCAAAGCTCTGACTTAATAGAAGGTCTTAGTGTAAAGGTATCCTGCAGGAAACCTGGTCTTACACAAGCACCAAAAAGTCTCCTGCACAGGCAGCACTGCAGGTCTTTGTACAAGAGCTTTGAGTGACTAAAAGCGTGGAGTTGCAGGGAATCTTCGTGGCTGGCCAGTAGCAGCTTCTTCTGTAGTGAATTATCTTCAGTCCTGTCGACCTGGATTAAAATCAAAATGACAGTCTTTACGTATCTGGTTTTTTCTACTTCTAAGGAAAGCTGGCTGGGGGCTGCGAAAACCAGTCCTATGACAAGTATATCTTAAATATAGTCAACAGGAATAGCTTTTTTCCCCTGCCTCTAAATTGTTGCCCATGCTTTTGAAGTTTGTCTCCATCATTGTACTTCTTCCCTAATGTGAACAGCCTTTGAGTACCCCATTTCCAGAAAAGACTTCCGCAACAAAATCCATCGTTTTCATCAGGTTTAAGTTGTGGCTTTGACTTAGTTTTTGTGGGGTTATAAGTTACTTCTTCATAGTCCATAAAATATTTTTGCTTTCTTTCCTTCTCTTTCCAACAGTTAAACTTTCTCAAGGCAGATGAAAAACAATGGTTGCCATCTCAATAGTACTTCCTGATGCCAGAACTTGCTTATGCCTGTACTGTAACTGCTTCATACATGTTACAGATTTGGGCTGTGCATTTACAAGGGGAGTAAAGATGTTGCCCATACTTCCTATGCATTAAAATTTAGTGATACCATGAGATGAAAACATCTTTAGGTAACAATTACATATCCTAGTTTTATTAAGACTTTTGCAAACCTTCTGAGCTGGTTTTAGAGAGTAAAAGTGATTTATGTGAGGTGCAGATTACCTGGTGCATAGGTTTTTAAGTGGCCATCAGATATTTAATGGATACTGCCTTCCTCTCCTTTTGTCCTGGTGTAACTTGCATTTGGAATTGTGAGTTTGGAATGTATCTTTACTCTGTCTTGATACATCAGTAGTGGGGATGTCAGGCTTGTCCTGGAATGGACATATATTTAAAATAGCTTGTTGTAAAGGCAGCAATTGTTTCTCTTTAGTTTCCTTAAGCCAAGAACTGGCTAATCCTAGCAATGCTATTACACATATTTCTGGAGAGGGTGAGCTCCAGAGTTCTAGAAATTCCACCATGTCCTTCAAGTTGGGCATGAAGGTGTGTACAGTAGTCACAGAGGCCACGATTTTTAGGGTGTAACTAAATTTAGGCTTCTGAGTTCATGTTTAGAAACCCAAAGAATTGACCTGATTTTGAACTAACACAATAGAATTAAAGCTGTCCTATCTTGTGTCCTTAATAGCTACAACTCAAATTTTCTCTTAGTGACTTACTGCAGTCAGGCTGCTGACTTTCAGCTGGATGTAGGTGTTGTAACCCTGTTGGCATGTCAGCACTGAGTCTTGCCTTTGGAGGAGAACCTGCCAGCTGATTTGTAAAACTTCAGTGCTGTTACTCAGCACTTGCAGCCACCATCACATCCCAAAGCATTAATGGCCTCATCCTCCTTTTCCAAAATGGTTTATCTTTATTACTCAATATGCTCCTTCCAGTCTTGACTTCATCTTGGGCTTTTCTTTCTGTTTTTGATCATCTGTCCCTGCTATTTCCCATTGCTCTGTAGTTCTGCAGTTGAGGATATGCCATTGAGAGCAGCAATAATCTGTTCAGATTCCTCACAGAACCATCCAGACAAACGGCACAGAGACGTGGCCTGGCCTGTGGAGCATGAGGTGAAGAAAGAAAAGAAACACATTTTTCTGTTTCTGGTATAGAAGAAAGACTTCTTTACTTGGAGATGTTTTAATCTTTTAAAAACCTGTGCTGGAACTTGTTTTCATTCAGTGGTATCCCTTGTAAATACTTACTTACTGATTGTTGTAAGCAGCTGATGCCTTCCATAAGGCCAGCAAATCCATGGATGCAACTGCTTTGGGAAAAGACAAGCATCACCTTGTCCAGCTGCTCGACTGTTTAGGGAAGGGACTAATTACTCAAGGCAGGAAAGCAGAGGTGCTGTGTCTGCCAAAGGTTGACTGTCAGATAGACCATCTCTCTTCAAGACTATTCCTTACATGACACATAGGAAACAATCTTTTTAGGAAGCAATAGAGGGATTCAGACTAGAACCATGAGTTTTTAAGGAATCAACTTTGAGGGAGTAATAGCAGTTGAGTAGAGTCTGTGGGCTGATCCTATTAGTGTTGGGGGTTCTTTTATTAATTACCTTGACAAAAGCGACCACAATAGTGACTAAGTGTGGTCAGCATAAAGGCCAGAGAATTATACAGTTCTTTTGGTGTAATATGAAGACCAGAACCCTAAAAACAAGATAAAATGCAGAAGTGTATGATGGAAAATGGGGACTAAGAACAAGAACGACTTCTTTAAGCCATAAAGTAACTATTCGTAAGTAAAAGGACACAAGTTTCTATTCAGAAATAAGAGAACAGATACACAAGTTTATAGGCTGAGCACAGGGTGATTCTCAGTCACCAGTAACATACAACTGTTCAAAAATCAGTGATAAGACTTAATACTGTATGTGATATAAAATAATTTGGGGCAATCCCAATCATATACACAGCCTGGGTGGAGAATGGATGGAGAGCAGCCCTGAGGAGAAGAATTTGCGGATGTTTGTTGATTGATGAGAAGCTCAGCATGCCCTGGCCGCATGCACTGGCATCCCAGAAACCTCCCATGTGCTGTGCTGATCCCACAGCGTGGGCAGCAGGGGAGAGAGGGATTCTGCCCCTCTGCCCTGCTTTCGTGAGACCCCATCTGCAGAGCTGCCTCCAGCTCTGGGGCCCCCAACATTGAAAGGACTTAGAGCTCCTGGAGAGAGTCCAGAGAAGGCCATGGAGACAGTTTGAGGGCTGGAGCCCCTCTGCTCTGGAGCCAGGCTGGGAGAGCTGAGGGTGTTCACCTGGAGAAGAGAAGGTTCCAGGGAGACCTGAGAGCCCCTTCCAGTGCCTAAAGGGGCTCCAAGAATGTTGGAGGGACTTTGGAAGAGGGCTTGGAGTGTCAGGACAAGGAGGAATGGCTTCCCACTACCAGAGGGCAGGGATAGATGGGATATTGGGAAGGAAACCTTCCCTGTGAGGGTGGTGAGACCCTGGCATAGGGGTCTCAGAGAGTCTCCTGCCCAGAGAAGCTGTGGCTGCCCCATCCCTGGAAGTGTCCAAGGCCATGTTGAACAGGACTTGGAGCAACCTGCAATAGTGGAAGGTATCCCTGCCCATGGCAGGGGATGGAATGGGATGGGCTTTGAGGTCCCTTCCAACCCAAACGACTCTGGGATTCTGTGTGTGTGAGGTAGAGAAGTGTCAGTGCTGTTGTAGAACGTGCTCATGAAGATGCATAGTCTCTGTTAACTGTACTTAATAAAACTTACCTGTATTTAAAAAGGTTTTTTTTTTTTTTAATAACTGAAGGGAAAGAACAAGAAACATTAGAATGGAAATGAAAATATTTGATCAAAAAATTAGTATGGAAATCAAGCTGTCAGAATAACATGGCTTTGGAATGGCTTCCTGGTAGGCATAAAGTTTACAGGCCTGTCTTCCTTTGATTTCTGCAGGTAAATTACACTTCCAGTTCTCACTTTGAAAATGTAGGTATAGTCTTATGAAATAATCGTTGTATTGTTGCTCACTACTTAATACTCCTTTTCCTGTTTAATTCCATGCCATTGGAATTAATTTTTTTATGTCATAAAACCTGTAGCTCTCTAACAGAATATTTATGGCCTTGCTCTCCGAAATTAAATTTTGAATTTCCAAATTTCACTGTATTCCATGGAGACTTAGTACCTGAGTAAGTAATCAAGGGAACCAGAGTGAGACAGTGAAATCTAGTTCTATGTGGAACTGCACTGTAACAAGGAAAGGTGCACAGTGCCAAGTTGAAGTGGGGCAAATGCTTTGTTTGGTCAAAGCAGCCTTGTTTCTCATCAGAAGTCTTCCATAAAACAGTGCCATTTCTTTTCTGTATTCAGGAAAGGTCTGTCACCTAACCAGACTCCAGTGCTGGCTTGGGCTCAGCTCCTATGGTGTGTGTTGTGCTCTGAGAAAGGCACATCACTCATTTCCATGGGTTTCCATGGGTTCTTAGAGCAATTTAGATGCATGGTTCAGCAAGTCTTTGAGTTGGTAACCATTGGAAACAGGGAGAGTGTTGCTGTGTGAGGCACCTGATACTGACTACTGATGGCAGTTTTTATTTTGCAGAAAGGTCCTTGCTCTGGGCTTGTCAGTTTGATCTGCTTGATACAATTCCACCACAATGTGAAAGATAAGTAGAGTTCTTGGTGTCACACAGCAGCAACACAACTCTCCTGATTCAAAAGTGCTTTCCTTTTCCATGAGAAGTGGTCTAGAGGAACATGAATATGGTATTTTTGGGCCACCGTGTAAATAGTGTCCTGCTTGTGTGCAAGTTTTGATGAGTAGCATTTTAATGAAAGTTCACCTTGCAATAGAAAGCAAAAACAAAACAAAAAAATCTCACCAAAACCCCAATACCCCATTAGAAATATTTAAAGTATGAAAACAGATGATTTTATAACTCCCCATCCACTGAACAGATGGTGAACAACAGTTCTGGAGTAGATGCAGTCTCAGTTCCCTAACCATTTCTCCTCATCCATGACTATGTCCACTTTATCTTGTAAGAATTAACTCACTTGGCTAATAAATACCAATTTCATCCAAATACCACGTTAACTCCTTTCAGCTCCTCTTAAATAGAACGGCAGCTCTTTCAGTGCTTGGTTGTTTCCTGTCAACAAGCATTCTTTCAGCACAATCATTGTCATCTTGGGATTCTTTCCAAGGCTGAAAGAGCAGATTATGTCTATTTCAAAGCAAGGTTCTTTAATCAAATAAAAAATGTTTCTCTGGCATATGAAGAAACCATCACCCCTACATATCAGATTCACAAAGAATAAGTACTGTTGCATGTTGATGTGCAGACTAGATAGATGACTCTTCTGGGCTGTCTGTTACTCATTTCCTATCTGTGCTGGTTCTCCTCAGTAAAACACCTACAGTTTCCTGAGGAGGGAATATGGAAAGGCAGGTGCTGATCTCTTCTTGCTGTCCAGTGATAGGATGTGTGGGAGGCCACATTTGGAGCGCTGTGTCCAGTTCTGGGCTCCTCAGGAGGGACATGGGCCTCATGGAGCAGGTCCAGTGGAGGGCTGTGAAGATGCTGAAGGGCCTGGAGCATCTCTGAGCAGGAAAGGCTGAGGGAGCTGGGGCTGTTCAGCCTCCAGTGGACACACAGAAGGGACTCCCCATGTCTATCAGTGCCTGCAGGGAGGGGGCAGAGCATGGACGAGACCCTGCTCAGGGTCCCAGCCATGGCAGAAGAGGAAAGGGCAGGAACTGTTGCCCAGGAAGTTCCACCTGGACATGAGGAAGAACTTTTTTGCAGTGCAGTGACCCAACTGCCCAGAGAGGGTGTGGAGTGTCCCTCATTGCGGATACTCCTGGGGATATTCCAGAACCATCTGGATACAATCCCATGCCATGTGCACTCCAGACCTGTCAGGGTTTAGGAGACACTTGAACAGTGCCCATAATAACACACTTTACCTTTTGATCAGCCCTGAAGTGGTCAGGCCATTGTCTTTTCCAAATGAAAGACTGTATTCCACCAGTTTCCCAGTCAGAACTTGGCTTTTCTGTATGTAGTTTCCAGTTCACTCTTGAAATAATTAGCAGCATCAGTTGATACCTGTGTCTCTGACAGTGACGGTGGCTTAAGCAGTAGGTTGATGAACTCTTTAAGTGTAGAAACTGGTATTTGAGCTCTCTTAGAGTGTCTGGCTGAAACTCTTTGGAGTTTGCAGTTTGTCACTCTTTTTGCCAGTTCTTAAGAACTTTCTGATACTTCCTTGAGTTCCTTGGAGTCATGGTGAAGAAAATCTCTAATGTAGTATGTCCTCATCTTTTCTCTGATCCAGAGAATTCCTTTAATGATACTGTCAAGGTCATGTTTTCCGTGCTAGTCAGCTCCGTTAATTCTCTGGAAGGCTTCCCTTCTCCCGGGAAGCTTTGGTGATTCAGGAGGTGTCTCAGTTAAACTCACTCAAACCATCAGTAGGTTCACAGGTGTTACTTTCAGGTCACTTGCAGGATGCTGCTCTGTGGAGGCAGATGTTCAGCACTGGGGACTGAGTTGCGCTGTCTGGAAGGTACAGAACGGCTGCTTGTTTTTAACTTTGAAATGTGCTGGAGCCAAGTTCTCATGGGAGAGCGTTGGTCTTGGGGCAGTGCTAAGGGCTATCCTGTGTTCTGTGGAGGGGACAGTCTGCTGACCTCAAATAAGTCTTTGTCCTTCAGAACAGTGTAGGAAATTCAGTGGATATTTTAGCACATTAGTTAGTGGAAGAGGACTTTTTTCTTTTAATATTAGAAATAAGATGGAAAAAATGTTCTTCTGTAACAGCACAGGGACAGCTTTCTAACCAACTTTCTTCTAGTAGATTTTTGCAAGAGATTTCCTTTCATGTTTTATTCCTTGTAAATGGAGGAGCTCTCCCTTGGTGAGACATCTGATAGGGCAGAGTATGTGAGCGGTGGCTGATACTTCCAAATCCAACCATTACTTCTGATCTGGTGACTCTGGAACTAATTAGTCTGGAATATAAAATAAGAAAATCTTTCTACCTTTTTTCATTAAAAGGCTTTTCAAGTGTCTTAAGTTTGGCAGCCTGAACTGTGACATTGATGTAATCTGTTCCAAAGGTGTTTTCTACCAGAAATTACTTATGTGAGTTTGTTTTCTTGGTATCATAATCAGTATTTACTGCCTTCCTGTATTCAGTGTTTTGAAGGAACAGGTAGATTGGGGAAATACTGCCTACAGAGGATTCTCAGTCCAAAAGAAGCCAGAGAATAGGTACATTTTTCAAGCAGTTTACTTCATAGCTGAAGGCACTACCTTGTGCTACTTCTGGGCTTGTTTTATGAGTTCAAAATAAAGTTGAAGGTAAAGGCAGGTTAAACATGACAGCAAGGGGGCAATGAAAAATCAGAACTGATATATGACAAAAGATGACCATCAGACAGGATTCAGCTTACAGAAGAGGAAAGTGGTTGTGCTACAGCACTTGGGAACTCTCCTGTGACCTGACAGGTACAGGGAAGATGTTGCTTAGATGTGTGCTAGGATAGACTGACCATTGAGTATCCAGGAAGAGATTGCTGAAAGGAAAAGCAGAGGCCAAAAGTAGAGTAAGAAGTAGACATACTTGTAGAATCAATTTGTTGAAAGGTTTACCCATTCGGAAAGGAAAAAAAAGGTTGGGGAAGTAGCTGTTGTTTGATCAGAGTAAGACAGGCATGTGAAAATTATCAGCTGTGTTGCAGAGTAACTCGAACTTGGCAATTTCAGAGGAACGGGGAAAACCAGATACAAGGCTTTAGTGGACACCGGCGCACAATGTACATCGATACTATTGGGATAGGTAGGGGCAGAATCCATCTCTATTTCTGGGGTGACAGGAGGATCCCAACAGCTGACTGTACTGGAAGCTGAAGTGTATTTGACTGGGAAGGAATGACATAGAAAACTGGTCCAGTTTTGACTGATCCAGAGGCCCTGTGTATCCTTGACATACATTACCTCAGGAGTGGGTATTTTAAAGATCCAAAAGGACTTTGCTGGGCTTTTGGCATAGCTGCTGTGGAGACAGAGGGAATTAGACAGTTGAACACCTAGCCTGGTCTTTCAAAGGACCCTTCTGCTGTGGGACTGCTGAAGGTTGAAGAACAATTGGTACTGATGGCCACAGCAACAGTGCACCGTCAGCAATACCACACTGACCATGACTCCGTGGCTCCTATACATAAGATGATCCATGAATTGGAGAGCCAGGGGGTGGTCAGCAAGGCTTGTTCACCCTTTAATAGCTCTATATGGCCAGTGCCTAAGTCCAGTGGAGAGTGGAGGTTGCAGGTAGATTACCGTGGCCTCAGTGAAGTCACACTACGCCTGGGTGCTGCTGTGCCAGACATGCTGGAGCTTCAGTACGAGTCCAAGGCAGCTAAGTGGTGCCACCATTGACACTGTCAATGCCTTTTTCTCTGTTCCTTTGGCAGCAGAGTGCAGGCCACAATCTGCTTTCACAAGGAGTGTGCAGTACACCTGGAATCAACTGCCCCAGGAGTGGAAACACAATCCCACCATTTCCCGTGGACTGATTGCTACAGTACATCATGGTATGGGGGGGACACAGCAGGGGAAGTTTTTGAGAAAGGAGAGAAGGTAATCCAGATTCTCCTAAGAGCTGGTTTTGCCATTAAACAAAGTAAGGTCAAGGGACCTGCTCAGGAAATTCAGTTCCTAGGAGTGAAGTGGCAAGACGGACGTCGCCAGATTCCAA